>CM035789.1:47457441-47522441 GCA_020466265.1 Siphamia tubifer | reverse complement strand
AGTTTACGCATCGAAACGCCTGCGTTTTTTTTCTTTCAAGGGCGAAATGAGACACAGCACAACAGGCCCAGAGAAGAAGAAGCAC
The DNA here is from genome assembly GCA_020466265.1 of Siphamia tubifer. Taxonomy (NCBI): domain Eukaryota; kingdom Metazoa; phylum Chordata; class Actinopteri; order Kurtiformes; family Apogonidae; genus Siphamia; species Siphamia tubifer. The sequence continues at coordinate 47,522,356 of CM035789.1, read as the reverse complement.
ACACTGAATGAAATGAAATGAAATGAAACTAAATTAAATTAAATTAAATTACATTAAATTAAATCAGAGGGGATAAAAAAAAAATGTGCACAGGCTTTAGTTATTTGTTCTTATATAAGCTGTGGGTAGTGTGAGGCGGCCATTGCATGCCTGGCCCGGCTCGGCTTGGCTCGGCCTGTCACTGTGATGTGACCACTCATGTGCGCCTGCCTCTGTGTCCGCAGGGCATGTTCGTCCTCGGCCTGCCGTACGCCATCCTCCACGGCGGATACCTCGGCCTCTTCCTCATTATCTTCGCCGCAGTGGTGTGCTGCTACACCGGCAAAATCCTCATCGCGTGTCTGTACGAGGAGAACGAAGACGGCATGAAAGTGCGCGTCAGGGACTCCTACGTGGACATCGCCAACGCCTGCTGCGCGCCTCGCTTCCCCGCGCTGGGTGGTCACGTGGTCAACGTGGCTCAGATCATCGAGCTGGTCATGACCTGCATCCTGTACGTGGTGGTGAGCGGGAACTTGATGTACAACAGTTTCCCGGGCTTTCCCGTGTCCCAGAAGGCCTGGTCCGTGGTGGCCACCGCTGCGCTCCTGCCCTGCGCCTTCCTCAAGAACCTGAAAGCCGTGTCCAAGTTCAGCCTCCTGTGCACGCTCGCGCACTTCGTCATCAACGTCCTCGTCATCGCGTACTGCCTGTCCAGGGCTCGCGAATGGGCCTGGGAGAAGGTCAAGTTTTATATCGACGTGAAGAAGTTCCCCATCTCCATCGGCATCATCGTGTTCAGCTACACCTCCCAGATCTTCCTGCCCTCCCTGGAAGGAAACATGCAGAAGCCCAGCGAGTTCCACTGCATGATGGACTGGACACACATCGCCGCCTGCGTCCTCAAGGGTCTCTTCGCCCTCGTGGCCTACTTGACGTGGGCGGACGCCACCAAAGAGGTCATCACGGATAACCTGCCCTCCACCATCCGGGCTGTGGTCAACCTCTTCCTGGTGGCCAAGGCGCTGCTGTCCTACCCGCTGCCCTTCTTTGCCGCAGTCGAGGTCCTGGAGAAGTCCTTGTTCCAGGATGGCGGCAGAGCCCTCTTCCCTGACTGCTACGGCCCCAACGGGCAGCTAAAGTCCTGGGGCCTGGGTCTGCGCGTCGGCCTGGTGGTCTTCACCTTGCTCATGGCCGTTTTCGTGCCCCACTTCGCCCTCCTCATGGGTCTGACCGGAAGTCTGACCGGCGCCGGCCTCTGCTTCCTGTTGCCCAGTCTGTTCCACCTCAAGCTCCAGTGGCGGAACCTCCTGTGGCACCACGTGTTCTTCGACGTTGCCATTTTTGTAATCGGGGGCATTTGCGCAATATCGGGCTTTATTCACTCAATCGAAGGGCTCATAGAGGCGTTCAGGTACAATATCCACGACTGACAGATGAATGGGTGACCTTTCACTGAAGTAAAAAAAAAAAAAGAGAGAAGGCCACGCTGGGCTGGTTTGTCATGACTGTCATCATCAAAAGTCTGGTAAAAGGAGGATTATTTGTGTGAAATGTACATCTTTTTATTTTGCCTTCGTGATATAATGTGCAATAATAAACTCTACAATCATAGTGTAAAGTAGTCTACTCATTCAAGAAAACATGTTTATGAACTGCAGGACAACAGCCTCTGCATGAAGCTGGAGGATTAACCCATAAAGACCCACCGCTACTTCTGTCTCACATCCTAACTACAGCTGTTCTCTTTCTTTAACCTTTTAAGTGACTAAACATCAGAGCAGGGCCGGTTCTGGTCAGTTTGGTGCCCTAGGGACTAGACCAGCACCCCTCTTTCCTTTTTGTGGAATTAGAAATTAGCATCTGCCAAAATTATGTGAAAAAGGCCAAATTATGAGATAAAAGTCTAAATTATGAGATGAAAAGTCTAAATTATGAAATGAAAAGTCTAAATTATGAGATAAAAGTCTAAATTATGAGATGAAAAGTCTAAATTATGAGATAAAAGTCTAAATTATGAGATGAAAAGTCTAAATTATGAGATAGAAAGTCTAAATTATGAGATAGAAAGTCTAAATTATGAGATGAAAAGTCTAAATTATGAGATGAAAAGTCTAAATTATGAGATAAAAGTCTAAATTATGAGATGAAAAGTCTAAATTATGAGATGAAAAGTCTAAATTATGAGATAAAAGTCTAAATTATGATATAGAAAGTCTAAATTATGAGATAAAAGTCTAAATTCCCAGTCACTAAACACAACCAGAATTAATCCATATATAAGGTGCATTGTCAGTAAGTTAAAGTGTTTTCAGTTCACCTTATAGTCCAGTATCTTAATATTCTAATTCTAATTCTGGGACTTTGGTGCCCCCAAGACATCTGGGCGACTGCCTAGTCTGACTATGACTAACGCCGGCCCTGCATCAGAGGACATTTTAATTAGCATAATCACATGGCTGATGTGGATTCATTTCAATTAATCATGTTTAACAGACCAGAGAAAGAAGGGACTAAAATATAACATATTAGTCCAAAAAAATTGATGTAGCACAAAAAAAGTGACAACATATCCAAAACATCTTCTAAAATACAAGGACAAAACCTGAAAAATGTGCTAAAAATATCCAAAAGAGATGCAAAAATATGAATATGTATGAAACTATGTTTATTCAACACCTTCAACAGAATTGTTCCAGTGAATTTTGATGGATTATGATGAATTAATGTGCATTCATTGTGACAGTCTTTATTATATTTTGCCGTTTTCCCATATTGAATGTAATGATCATGTTGATTTTCCTAAAAAAAAAAAAAAAAAGCTCAGATTAACCCCAAATATCTACCACAAACCAAAACCATCCACTGACCTAAAATGTTTACTGTCCATTGATTCACTGATCCTATAAAAACGTGTAAATAATTGGTGTAAAATACAGGTTATTGAACTTCCATTGTCACCAGATGTGACCCATTTGGATGTTCAGATGTTCTGTAGTTGCCATGGAAACATCACCATCATCATCATCATCTACAATTACATTAATTTACCAGTAAAACTCAGTGATGGTGGGTTTATGTTCAATTATTTAATTATATATTTAGCTGAAAAAGTCCGTTTTTCTTAATTTTTATTTAATCACATTTGAATTTACTCTGAGCTTTAATCAACAATTACATGATCAGTTAATTAAATATAGAAAAATACATAATTTTCACTGGAAAAACACCCACGAAATACAGACAATAATGTTAGAAAAATGTTGGTAGATCACTGAGGAATGGTTAAATCTAGAGAGACATTTATTTTGGGAACGAACACACGAGTAGCATTGGGTCTTTATGAATTAAATATGCAGGCTTTAAAGGGATTATCCAGAGTAAAAATAAGTTTAGTTCATTTTTTATATGATTGGGAGTACACACATAGAGTTGACATTAAAATAACAGTATTTGGACGAACACTGAGGAATTAACATTTTGGGTTTTGATCCTAACTGTGTTAACATGGAAGTGATTAGAACATAACTTTATCACCAAACTCTATTTACAGACTAACTCTAATAAAGTTTAAACAACATCACACTTCAGTGGTAGTAAGTAGAGGGTCCCTAAAGACAAACCCAAGTGTCCTCAGGTCTTCATGTCCTCAGATAGTGTGTCCACAGTTACTGGACCTCTGGTTCTGAAGACGACTTAAGACTAATTTATTCGTCTTTCAGTTGCTGACGTTGCTCCTGGAGCTGGTATTTACGCCTCCATCTGTATTATGGATGTTGTGTTTGAAATCCTCTGGGGGCAGTAACGAGTCGCATTGCAGAGGATTCAAGAAACATTTTTGATTTATTGTACTTTTTACTGCATAATTTTGTAGTTTTATCTCATAATTTTGGATTTTTGTCACATAATCTTGACTTTTTGTTGCATAATTTTGGTTTTTAATCCAGTATTTATGCCTCTGTTTGTATTATGGATGTTGTGTTTGAAATCCTCTAACACGTCCACATGGCTGAGGGTTCAACAAACATGGCGTCTATTGAAGCAGTGATTTTGATGAATTTACTGTGGAGGCAAAAAGAACTGACCAGAAGACGGTAGAGTGTGTGTGTCCACTGAACACAAGGACAGTGACGGTGAACTGGTCTCATTGGTGCTACCTATGTGTCAGCTGGGTTAGGGTTAGTGTCAGTGTCAGTACTACCTATGCGTCAGCTGGGTTAGGGTCAGGGTCAGTGTCAGTGCTATCTATGTGTCAGATGGATGAGCAGAAGCATTTCCAGTGCGTCTGTGTGCAGTCACCGTCTCATCCCTCAGGTGGATATATCCTCTGACCATCTCACAAATTCTATCCTCCATCACCATTTTTAAAGTCCTAGCGGGAACTTTCTTCTTGGGTGAAATTCCGAAATTTCACACTTCACTCTACTGCCCCCACAATTTCCTGTGGTATTGTTCTGTTTCATTGGATTGTTAAACTCTTGACCAATTACCGACGGAACTGGATGAAAACGTCTGTTTCCATAATTAATGGAGGATATAAATGAGTCTTTAGGATGAAGGAAGGAAGTAGTTGATTGTCCAGTGCAGAGTTAGACGCTCTGGAAATGTACGATTTTGTTGCATTAAACAACCTGTTAGCTTCATTTACATTTATAATCAAATTCTGGACTATGTTTTTAAAAAAGAATGCAACAAAATCATGAATATCCAGAGCGTGTAACTCTGCACTGGACAATCGATTATTTGGGTCTTCCTCCTCAGACGTCTTATGAATCCCGGTGCTTGATCCGGCAGCCCACTGCTCCGAGGTACTAGTGATGGGTTAAATGCATGTCAGTGTGTACAGTATATGTGAACATGTGTGTAAAACATACTGACAATAAAGACTATAGTAACCCACAGGTCCATGTGTGTAGACCACTAACTGTGGACACACTATCTGAGGACATGACGACTTCAGGACACTTGGGTTTGTCTTTAGGGACCCTCTACTTACTACCACTGAAGTGTGATGTTGTTTAGGGGCGGCCATGGCTCAGGTGGTGGAGCAGGTCGTCCAGGGTCGGGGGTTGAAGTCCCGCTCTGTCCTAGTCAGTTTGTTATGTCCTTGGGCAAAGACACTTCACCGTCCTGCCTCCAGTGTATGAATGTTTGGTGGTGGTCAGAAGGACCGTATGTGCAAAATGGCTGCCACGCTTCTGTCAGTCTGTCCCAGGACAACTGTGGATACATGTGTACTTTACCACCACCAGAGGGAGCATGTGAGAGTGAATGAATAATGGATCAATACTGTAAAGTGCTTTGGGTGCCTTTGGAAGCACTACAGAAATATAATCCATTATTATTATTATTTACAACTTCAGAAGAGGTGTAAAAATAGAGTTTTGTGTCAGTGAAAAGACACAGTTTGGATCAAAACGATAACATTTGTCAGTGTCATATCGATGTCAACTCTATGGATGTAGTCTCAATCATCTAAATAAAAACTGAGCTAAACTTATTTTTACTTCGGGTTAATCCCTTTAACGGGCCTTTGTGCAAAAGTGATCAAAGATCCTGTAAAAATGTCTGCCATGGGTCTAACTGTGTGTGTGTGTACGTGTTCATATCTGAGGAATGAAATCTGTGGAAAAACAATGGAGTGGATATATCGTTATTGGTTTATGAGCTGCTAGATATACCGTTAATTTAACTGAAGAGGAAAAGTGTCAAAGCAAGGCACCGTTAAATCAAAACGTTGCTCTGTTGATTATAAAATGAACCATGACTAACTTCTGTGTCGTTGTTTAAAACAAAACTTCTTTTTTTGTTTTGTTTTTAGATCTTTGTGTTTTCTTTCACATCTTTATACCTATAGTATCCTCGTTGGCTCATTTGTTTTCTTGGTGTTTCAAGTGTCATTCTGGATGAAGTGAATTCAAAGTGCAAGCAAGTGGGTCCTAATTGTGTTATATGAAAAAAAATATGAATAATAATGTTTGTCTGATAATATTCTCTTCCTATTGAACTTGTTAAATGTGATTTAATGGAACTAATCATGGTGTGTGAGACAAAGATTATTTGTTGAACCAAGAGATAAATAAATCTAATATTTTATGGCTGGTGATTCACATGTTTCCTTTCCGCAGCGTTACGTGTGTCTTTCATTTCTACACTGTGGTTTTCATAAACTTCTCCTCAACTCTTAAAAACCTGGAACTATTTTTGACATTTTTTGTTTGTTTAACCTTTATTTTATTATTGTTTTACCTCACATTTGTCTGTTTGTCAGTAAGATAACTCCAAAAGTTATGGACTGATTTTGATGAAACTTTTAGAGATGATTGATAATGTTAGCCTAGGATCTAGACTGTCCCCAGTGGCTGCAAACTGCATTTGCTACGGGGAGAGTCTAGAAAGTCTAGGCGAATTTGTGGGCGGGATAATCGCTGTCTGTCAAGTTTTCTCTTTACACAACGCCACGCCATTGGATGGGTAACCAGTCAGAGCCAACCAATCAGAGCGATGAACATGGATTTCGTAGTCAGCGTCACCGGAAGAACACACCAGAATGTAGTCTCAAAACGAGTGCAGCAGCTTAGCTAGCTAGTCGGCGTTTGGCTACCAGGCTAGTAGTAGGATTGTAGCACAGAGTTAAGTAGGCTATTTGGTGAGTGTAGAACGGTAGAAAACAGAATGGCACTAAACCACTGTTGCCGTTTTTGTATGAAGAATATGCGGATTTCTGGCGTGATTTCTAATTCATCTACAAACTTTTGCCATACCCGGTGGGCAAAACTCCGACAACGTCCCTTTTTTCCAAAAACAGCTTAAGTGCCGTTTTCTGCTCCTCTCGCAGGGAAAACTGTAATTTTAAATCACCTAGCGTTGCTGCCAAAGCCAGCTCCAATGGTTGTTCCTGGTGATGAGCCATGTTATCTAGCAGCTAGCAACTGGTGTTACGGCAATGTGTGCTAGCTAGCAGCTACGCCTTCTTCTTCTCTTTGGTGTGCTAGCTGCTACGTCTCTGCGACTACAACATTACGTGTCGTATTTGTGTCGTCATGAGGCAGGGCGGGCTCCAATCCCGCCCCTTGTGATTTGATTGGTCCGACCCATTTTGGATTTTCAGATCCGAGGCTGTCTAGTCTGTCTCCCCGTAGCAAATGCAGTTTGCGGCCACTGGGGACGGACTAGATCCTAGGCTATGATAATGCATCAAGGAATAAACGATACAATTTTGAGGTCAAAGGTCAAGGTCACAGGGAAGGTGAACACTGTGCCTCCCTGCCCAACCCAGCGTCACCCTTACTCGGTCAATTGCCTATTTTAGCCGGACGTTTTCCCAACTGGTTTTTCCCTTTGAGTCTGGTAAAAATCACCACCAGGGGTGTGGCTACAGGGGGGCTGGGGGGGGCACAAGTCCTGCCCCCTGAGAAATGCCCTGTCCATCCAAAGAAAACTGGCCAGAAAAAAAGGCCACGATTTATGATCTGCGTTTGTGTCTGGTTTGATAGAATAAACGCTGTTTAAAAAAGCATATATTTGCAAAGTTTATAGCTTTGATTATTTTTTGTTTTCGTGCCCCGCCCCCACCCCCACCCCCATAACTGTAAGGGGCAGAACAATTGTCAAAACTGCTTCAAATGGTTAGTTTGAATAGGGGGCGTGTCAGTGGCACACTTTCCTGAGTTTCCAAAAATACCACTACAGGCTGTAGACACAGTCATTTCTTCACACGTACGACATGACAGGTTGTTTCAGTTTCAGTCTTTACTTAGAACTGCAAAATATTACAAATTAATGAAAGAACAGTAAGAAAACTATCTGCCCCTGTGTCTTCTGCAGCTGTGGTTAAACTGAAGCTGCATGATCTCTATGACATCACTCTAAGGGAGCGTCATCAAACATATTTTACATCTGAAATAATTTTCTAAGAATTATTAATTACACAATGAAATAAATTAAGAAATAAAACATAAATTACAACAATAAATTGTACTTATTTTCTGCACATTATGTATTTTGTGCTTTATGGCTCTTACAGTATAACTGTTGATTTTACTGATAACTTGCTGTTGGTTGAATGTATCATACAAGTTCTACATTATTTAAAAAAAAACTCTATAAAAAATAACCCATACTGTTAACTGGAATATTAGGCCTAATATTAGGCCATTCTGGTCACACCACTGTCTGGCACTGTGGGCTTGGACCTCCTGGACCAGAACATCAGTCTCCTCCTGAGAGAAGTTTGGGCGTCTGTGGCGCTCATGGTCAGATGGTCCAACCTGCAGTGCACCTCACTACAGTGCAGTTAAAGGGACAGTTCAGTATTTTTCAGATTAATGTGTTTGTCATCAGTGTCTTTACTCTGGTGCACCCACACTGACTCCGCCCCTCTCTTCTGACTCCGCCCCTTTACTCTGGTGCACCCACACTGACTCCGCCCCTCTCTTCTGACTCCACCCCTTTACTCTGGTGCACCCACAGTGGCTCCGCCCCTTTACTCTGGTGCACCCACAGTGGCTCCACCCCTTTACTCTGGTGCACCCACACTGACTTACCCCCCACAGTGTCCTGTGAGCCCAGTTCTGGTCCGGTTTTGGTCAAAGCCAAAGTAGTCCCGGCAGGTTTCCTGGGGTCAACAAAATAAAACCTGTTTCTTCTCAAAACAGTCTGTGTTGGAATGAGTGATTTATTTACAAAACAAAACTGTCACAGAACAAAAACTCACACCTCGTAATTACTTGGAGCTACTTTCTCTAAATAGCGATCACTGCTAACAGCTGTGCACCTGCACGTAGCAGCCGCTAACACTGACCAACAACTGATTAAAGTAGTTTGATAAGACGTACAGCTGTTAGCAGTGACAACGCTAGCGCATTGATCGCTATTTTTGTTTCGTGATGGTTTTGATAGATGTATTTTTTCTGATGTTATGGTTTTGAACCTCAAACCATGTCTACTATTGCTGTAAACCCTGCGCTGCCCTGAAGTACTTCTGTTCCACCTCTGACAGTAAAGTTGTTTTTCCAAAAATGTTCACCCTGGACCTATTTCACAGACGGACAGACACCATCAACAGCAAATATGAAGTCATTCCTTTGACATCTTTATATGATACAGTTGATTGATGTTGATTCAAAGAAAACGTAGAAGAAGGTCTAGACTGAAGTCTATAAATATTAAACTATCAAAAGGTACACAAACCCTGCAGCTAAAGAACAACTGATCTGTTTACGAAATGGTGGCATTATTCTTGACATTTCGAGATTAAAGTTAAAATTTTGACTTTAATCTCATCATATCAAAAATATTGTTTTCTTCACAGTTGGCCCTAATCGTCGTATGAATGTGTACTTGTACTTTTACCAGAGTATTTATTTCTACTTTTAGTACAGAATGTAGTAGTTTGACCATTGTTTCCATACAGTACTGAACGGTGACTTCAAAACAACGGTTGTTTTTGTGTACCGTTCTACTTGTAGCTGTTGTGTTGCAGAGGTGTTTTTGTGTTTAGACCAGACCACAGCAGGTTGTGCAGTTTGCTAACAGCACCGTGTGCAGGTGTCCCACATCAGCAGCTGAGGCTTCACCAGGTCAGTATGACAGTAACGCCCTGGTACACAGACATGAGCCGCAGGGAAAAGGTCTGTTCACATACTTTTACTACACACTCCAAATACACACTGACACATGCAGCAGGTTGATCCACACTGGGCTGGAAATACTAACTATGGAAAACAATACACTTTAATTAACAGTAATAGACACCAGACAAATATATCATAACTGGTTACATTTGAACTGTCAGTAAACGGTAATGATTACGTCTTAAAATAATAATATACTGTATTTTATGGATTATAAGATGACACTTAAAAGGTCACAGTGCACATTATGTATGGATTAATTCTGGTTGTGTTGAATGACTGGGAATTTAGACTTTTTAATCTAATAATTTTGTCACAGTTTCTCTTCACTGGTTTTCCTTCTGAAGACAGTTTTCATACTGTCACATCTGTTTGGGCAATTAACAAGTCTATTCTGATAATGTAAGGAGTATAAAGTACATATATTTATATAAATGTAAAGAGTATAAAGTGCAGATATTTCTACAATAATATAGGGAGTAAAAGTAAAAAGTAGGCAGAAAAATAAATACTTAAGTAAAGTAAGATTTTGATAGACCTAGTTGTTAATACATGCACTTAAGGCCTGAATAATATATATATATATATATATATATATATATATATATATATATATATATATATATATATATATATATATATATATATATAGTTATATATATAGTTATATATATAGTTATATATATATATATATATATAGTTATACATAGTTATATTTAAATTCAGGCATTAGGGGCTTAATTGTACACGTTTTCTGAAATTCCTGATAGTTTAAGTCAGATTTTAAGATTGTGAAATCCTAAAAAGTCATGATAATTAGAAAAAAAGGACACTGGGTTCAAATACAAAGGCTGTAAAATGTGTCAGGAAACAGTGCACCCTCTGGTGGTCAAAAGGTCATATTACTGATTTATTTGTGGAAAAGTATTAATGTTCCACTTGTAATAATATCTGCACTTAAAATGTGATGATGGGTAACAGTCAGTAGGAAAATATTATAGTTTCGTCTTATATTTTTAACATTACTTTAACTCTACTTATTTATCATTTAGCATCTTAACCACTTTCATCAGTAATCAATTCATCACATTTTTAATTAATTTATAAACTGTCTTGCATGAAGAAGTTAGTTTATGTTATAGATGATGACGTGAAATAATAGAAACATATAATTAACCCTTTAAACTTCCACTCAATTTTATCTAAATTTCTTAATTAAGTCAATTGAATTGATTTAATTATCTTGAACCATTTTGATGACATGTTGTTGGTGTTTGTTTTTATTCCCTCTGTTGTTTGTTTGTCTTAGTATCAACAGGATTATGCAAAAAGTTCTGAACAAATTTTGATCAAATGTTCAGGTTGTTGTTAGTGATCCAGATTCTGGATCACTTTGACATTTATTCTCCATTTATCGCAATTTTAATGAAAATTGATGAAAATAAGTTTTACCCACAAAATCAGTTTTTTATGTCATAATACGTGATGATGACGTCATATCGATACAATCATCGTGGATCCTGAAAACACTCGTTATTAGCTTTAATATGAGCTATGTAAACAAAAAAAATGGTCAATATTTGGTGACCTTTGACCTTCATGACTTTGACCATGAAGGTCAACACAAACACAAACAAACAAATCAAATCTCGATTTGTTCAAGTATGTCGATTTGTTTGTTTGTTTGTTTTCACTCTATCAAACACATTTCAGAAGCAAATTGTCCAGGTCAAAGGTCAAAAGTCAATAAAAATATAAGAAATTGTTCAGTGCCCAGTACTTCTTTGGTAAATATAGAGTTGTTATAGGTTTCATCACACTGAATATTAGACTGAAAAAGACTTGACCTTTATTGTCAGCATCTAAGGTCAAAGGTCACTAAATATTGACCATTTTTTGTTTAACCAAACTTGATTTGGTCAAGTAATAAACAAACAAACTGAACCAAAAACAAAACCTGTCTCCTTTTTCAGGGGGCGGAGTCATAAATAAGTAGTTATCAGTTATTATTATTACATCCCTTATATAGTTTAATAAATAAAACAGAGGATATAAATAAAATAAACTGTCATTTCAACAGTTTATTTGACAAACGGGCCCCAAAAACAACCTCTTACTTCGGCCCCAACAAAGCTAGAAACGGCCCTGAGCTGAACACAGTGAAGTGCACATACCAGGACCGGACCTAGCCTGATTTGCACCCTGGGCGGGACATGTCTTCGGCGCCCCCCCCCCCCCCCCCCCCCCCCCCCACACACACACACACACGGAACCATATTCTTCAAAGACAAATTATACGACAAACACTAATGTACATATCAATGCTTATGAGAAAAGATGGCGGCGCGTGTAGATGCAGCGGCTCGTAGCTCCCGTATTCATGTGTTTGTTTGTTTGTTTTTATTTGTATCCGCGTCCACAACTTTCCTCGAAGCCATCACTCAGTACAGCAGGACTGAACTGTGGAACTTTGGGATACAGTTTGGACTCCATAACCCCCCCCAAATTGGACTTTATTCCACCGGAGTTGCTACGGACCCACGAACCCACCACCATCCCCCCACTGCTGCCTAGGAGATGGAGAAGAGACCGTAAACAAAAGAGGGGCAAGCACGCCGGCACGTGCGCTAGGCTACAAGCTAACCCTCACAGACCGGCTCTTCCGAGTCTCTTTCTCACGAATGCCAGGTCTCTCGCCAACAAGATCGACGAGGTCCGGCTGAGAACTGTTTCTCACCGGATGGACAGCTGTGTTGCCGTCGTCACAGAGACCTGGCTGGACGGCAACATCCCGGACGCAGCGGTGGAGATAGCGAGGCGCACTCTGCTCCGGGCGGATAGGTCCACTGCTTCAGGTAAGAGCAGAGGCGGAGGTTTGGCGCTGTACGTACACAACGCCTGGTGTACAGCCACACGCACCGTCCGAACATTCTGCTCTCCTGATTTGGAATACCTGGCGGTGAAATGCCGACCGTTCAAGCTGGTCAGAGAACTTTCCGCCATTGTTATCGTGGCCGTCTACATCCCACCGCGGGCTAATGCTAAGCTAGCATTAGAGGAGCTCTACTGCCTCATCAGCGTGCAGATGAACGACAACCCGGAGGCGGCTGTGATCGTGGCGGGAGACTTCAACCACGTCGAACTAAAGGCGGTGTTTCCCAAATTCCACAAATACATAAACTTTCCCACCAGAGATAATAACATTCTAGACCAGGTGTACTGCAACATCCCTGCTGCTTACAAGGCTGTAGCAGCTCCACACCTGGGCATGTCGGACCACATCTCAGTGGCGCTTATACCGGCATACAAGCCTCTGGCCTGCAGAACTAAGCCGACCACCAGGACAGTACAGGTTTGGATTGAAGAAGCCTCCTCTGCACTCCAGGACTGCTTCGAACACACAGACTGGTCTGTGTTCAGTGAAGAGGCAGACTTGGAGGAGTATACATCATCTGTACTGTCCTATGTTCAGTTCTGCACGGACGCTGTCCTCCCAGTCAAGACCATCACAATGTTTCCTAACCAGAAACCATGGCTGGACAGCACTGTGAGGTCCCTGCTGAAAGCCTGTGACACTGCCTACAGATCTGGAGACAAGCTGGCTTATAGCAGCGCCCGAGCAGAGCTGAAGAAAGACATCCAACAGGCCAAGCTCTGGTACAAGGACAAAGTTGAAGATCACTTCAACAACAACAACCCCCGGAACATGTGGAAAGGCATCAGGACCTTGACGGACTACAGGACCAACACCCAGCTCGTCAGCCACGACTCTACCCTGCCTGACACTCTAAACAGCTTCTTTGCTCGCTTCGACACATCAGGCAGCAGAGAAGCTACACACCTACCGGAGGAGCAGCACCAGCCCCTCGTCCTGCAACAACACCAGGTTTCATCCACCCTGAGGAGGATCAACACCCGCAAGGCTGCGGGACCGGACAAGGTGTCAGGCCAGACGCTGAGAACATGTGCCGACCAGCTGGCAGGAGTGTTCCTGGACATCTTCAACCTGTCCCTGCAGCTGTCCATGGTTCCTGAGTGTCTCAAGTCCTCCACCATCATACCGATACCCAAGAAGACATCCCCCACCTGCCTCAATGACTATAGGCCTGTTGCTCTGACCCCTGTAATTATGAAGTGCTTTGAGCGGATTCTTCTCAGGCACATCAGAGGCCTCATCCCCTCGGACCTGGACAGCCTTCAGTTTGCCTACAGAGGGAATCGGTCCACAGAGGATGCTGTCTCCATCACCCTGCATAATGCCCTCACCCACCTGCAGCAGCCCAACACCTACGCCAGGATGCTGTTTGTAGACTTCAGCTCAGCCTTCAACACCATCATCCCAGACAAGCTGGTGCTGAAGCTACGCGCAGTGGGTCTGCCTGCGTCACTGTGCCACTGGATCAGGGACTTTCTCACCAACAGGTCTCAGGTGGTGAGAATAGGGAACAAAACATCATCCCCTCTGGTACTCAGCACAGGCACGCCACAGGGCTGTGTGCTCAGCCTGGTCCTCTTCACCCTGTTCACCCACGACTGTGCTGCCATCCATCCCACCAACACAGTTGTGAAGTTCGCGGACGACACTACAATAGTGGGTCTCATCTCGGATAACAACGAGACCCACTACAGAGAGGAGGTACACCAGCTCACACAATGGTGTTCAGCCAACAACCTGGTGCTGAACACAGGGAAGACCAAGGAGATGGTCGTGGACTTCAGGAGGTCCAGGAAGACTGATCACGCCCCCCTCCTCATGGACGGAGAAGTGGTGGAGCGTGTGGACAACATAAAGTTCCTGGGCCTACACCTCACATCCAACCTCTCCTGGTCCCTGAATACCTGCCACCTGGTGAAGAAGGCCCAACAAAGGCTCTTCTTCCTCAGGAAACTGAAACGGGCTGGACTCTCCTCTCGGTTGCTCGTGAACTTCTACAGGGCGACAATTGAAAGCATCCTCTGTCTCAGTGTGACCGTGTGGTATGGCAGATGCACGACATAGGAGAGGAAACAACTGGCACGGGTGGTCACAACTGCACAGGGCATCGTGGGCTGCCCCCTCCCTGACTTGGACTCAATATATGCAGGCCGAGTCAAGAAGAGGGCAAGAGCCATCGTCATGGACCCCAGCCACCCAGGCCACAGACTGTTTGTACCGCTTCCATCAGGAAAGCGGTACAGGAACATCCGCACCACCACTAACAGACTAAAAGACAGTTTCTTCCCCAGAGCTGTCAAAGCTATCACCCCCCCCCCCTTCCGCCGGCACTGCAGGACAATAGACTGAATCACTGCACACTGCACTTCGCCATCCACGCAACCGCACCTTAGTGTATATATGCATATGCACAACGTATATATACACATACAGACATGTATATTTTCTCTCGTATTTGCACATAATTCTATTTATCTCATTTTATTTATTTATTTTTATTTTATCTTATTCTATTCTGTTTTTATTGCATGCCAGTTGGTTTATCTTGTTTCATTTTGTTATCTTTTACACGGGGGTTGCACTGAAAATTTCACTGACATGCAAATGCTCAGTGACAATAAAGACATCTTGAATCTTATTTTTAATTACAATTTAAAAAATACAAAGTAAAAATTGTGATAAAAATTAATAAATAAAATTGAGAAATTTGTAAATATAAATATTCTAAAATTACACACAAATGTAAACATAATAACATTGCAAATTGCACAAACCTTTTCAAGAAGCAAAACCAATGGTAACTATAATTAAGTAATAATAAAATGAGTGCAAATGACTTCACTTTTCCCTTAGTGTTCACCACAACAAACAAACAAACTAGCAGTAAAAGTAAAAGTGCAGCAGCTGTAAAGATACCATCTAAAACTGGACCTTTCTTACCTTCTTTGATGCAAAATCCTCAATTACATCCCTGTAATAAATATGTCAGTAAATATATATGAAGGAATATGGAGATTTAAAAAAGTCAACACATTTAACAGCACACGTCCCATTTATTTATCGACTTTTTAGTTGAATACTTTATAAACTTTCTTAAACCATGGACTCACTGTCTCATTTCCTGAACCTATTTGTGGACTCACCAACTGACCAAAGATGGCACCAAATCCCCATATGGGCCCGTTATGATCAATTCATTTGGGTTTATTAACAATCCTGTGAAACACACAAGTATCTCTACAGCCCACTAACCAGCAATGAAAAAATGATTAAAAAATGGAGAAAAAATCCTTAAATGGTAATAATGGTTTTATTTATATTATTAATGTGTCACAGGGGAGGTTAGATAATCATGTGTAACATTAGGCCTTAATGATCCCTTAATATGTGACAACTAGTCTAGACTAGTGTAATGTGTAACAGTGTAAGGTTGTATTAATAAAGTATTTGTTGGTTAGCAGGTTAATAGGTTATTAAAATACCACAGTTCTGTCTGGAACACATTTGTTTAGGATTTGGGTTTGTTTTTGCCTTTAGTTGACCTTATTATCTTCAGGGTCATCATCACATTCACACTCGACACTTGCTATGTTTGTAAAGTAACTTTGTGTAATGTAGGCCTACCTTTATCTGTTATTCTCCTCTCTGCCTCCTCTTTTCTCCTTAATGCTATCACTGGCATTCACCAATAATATTGACATGACGTAAACAAACTAAGAAAACTGGCAGATAATTTTTTTTCCTATAGCCAGTGTTTATTAAAATGTAAATATACATTAACAATATACATATCAAAATTAGAATATATATTTTTCTATATTTTTATAATATAGTGTGGTTGTAAAAAATTTTTTAAACAGAAATGCCATATTAGGATGATTTCCCAGGCCTCCCTCATGACTTGTCTCATTTCATTGGCTGCTGTGTCCCCCCCCCCCCCCCCCATTGCGCGTGCCATAACGCGCACTGGCGTGCTTTCACGATGTTACAGGGCGCGTGCTAGAACGTGTGCCAGTGCGCGTGCAAGAACGCGTTCTGTAATGCGTGATATAATAAAGACAACATGGCTATGTGAACACTTTGGTTTGCCATAGGGGCGGTGCCTGGGCCGAAGCAAGCAAGACGAAAAAAAAAAAAAAAGGAGAAAAAAATAGGACGGTCATTTCCATAGAAGACTGTGCCCTGGTCCGTTGCCCAGAATGCCCATAACTAAAACCGGGTCTGGCACACACACACCTGAGTGAACGACAGACGTGAACCTGAACCTGGACGTTATAACATGATAGTGAAGTCATAAAAGTGATCTGTGACGTGACGTTCAAAGGCCTCTTTAGTCTGATGGTGAAGAAAACAACAACTACTGCTCACGAGTATGGAGGACAGAAGAGGACAGACAGGGGTGAGTCACTCATCTGAACATTACTTTGACTTCTTCCACTGGTCCACTTAAAACAAAAGTTTGGACTTGAATTAACAAAAAAAAAAAGAATCTTGATTTACATCCATCCACTTCACATGTTTCCTTCATAAAAACTAAACTCACTTCAGTTCTTTCATCAGTATTTGTCATTTTACTGACAAAAAAGATTTTTATTTATTCACTGTTTTCTTTTCTGTTTGTTTTAGTCACATGATACACACACAGAGTTAGGATTGGATGACATTATTATTGTGTTTGGAGATTTTAATGGTCTAATAATGTTTTCTGTGACTGTATATTAATAACAACATCAATTATATTAATACTAACACATTATATTAATACTAACACATAATATTAATACTAACACACATTATATTAATACTAACATACATTATATTAATACTAACACATAATATTAATACTAACACACATTATATTAATACTAACATACATTATATTAATACTAACATACATTATATTAATACTAACACATTATATTAATACTAACACACATTATATTAATACTAACACATTATATTAATACTAACACACATTATATTAATACTAACACACATTATATTAATACTAACACACATTATATTAATACTAACATACATTATATTAATACTAACATACATTATATTAATACTAACACATTATATTAATACTAACACACATTATATTAATACTAACACACATTATATTAATACTAACATACATTATATTAATACTAACATACATGCACTTAGATTATATTGAATCAACTCCACTAACACTTAAACCACTCATATGATGTGTCTGGATGGACGGACGGACGGACAGATGTATGTATGTGTGTGTGTGTGTGTGTGTGTGTGTGTGTGTAACTCTTCTTTTCTTCTGGTCAGAGGTTAACTCCAGTCCTGGCTTTAGCGACGCTCATATCTGCCTTTGGTTCATCCTTCCAGTATGGATATAATGTGGCCGTCATCAACTCTCCTGCACCGGTAACACATAAACCCTTGTGTTGGGGACCCCATGTGGGTTCACCTGAGTTCACCCGTGTGCTACTGGTCATACTATAACACGTACATGTGTTAAACCTTCCATACTTTGTTGTGCTGCTGCTGTTTCAGTTCATGCAGAGCTTCTATAATGAAACATACGTGGAGCGCCACCAGCGGCCCATGGACAGAGGCCTCCTCACTCTGCTGTGGTCGCTCTCTGTGTCCATGTATCCTCTGGGGGGGTTCTTTGGTTCCTTAATGGTGGCTCCGCTGGTCAACAAGCTCGGGAGGTAAAGTGATGTCAGCACATAATGTACATAAAGTGTACAGTAATGGAAAAAGCATTGGACACATCATGCATTTGTGAAATATTTGCATAAAGAAATACATTATTTTTCATCCTGTCACAGGGGGTGGGGTATAATATTTTTTAAAAAAATGCATAATTATTAAATAAAATGTCCAAATTATTTAATAAAAAGTCAAAATTGTGAGATAAAATGTCCAAATTATTTAATAAAAAGTCCAAATTGTGAGATAAAATGTCCAAATTATTTAATAAAAAGTCCAAATTGTGAGATAAAATGTCCAAATTATTTAATAAAATGTCAAAATTGTGAGATAAAATGTCCAAATTATTTAATAAAAAGTCCAAATTGTGAGATAAAATGTCCAAATTATTTAATAAAATGTCAAAATTGTGAGATAAAATGTCCAAATTATTTAATAAAAAGTCAAAATTGTGAGATAAAATGTCCAAATTATTTAATAAAAAGTCAAAATTGTGAGATAAAATGTCCAAATTATTTAATAAAAAGTCAAAATTGTGAGATAAAATGTCCAAATTATTTAATAAAAAGTCAAAATTGTGAGATAAAATGTCCAAATTATTCAATAAAAAGTCAAAATTGTGAGATAAAATGTCCAAATTATTTAATAAAAAGTCAAAATTGTGAGATAAAATGTCCAAATTATTTAATAAAAAGTCAAAATTGTGAGATAAAATGTCCAAATTATTTAATAAAAAGTCAAAATTGTGAGATAAAATGTCCAAATTATTTAATAAAAAGTCAAAATTGTGAGATAAAATGTCCAAATTATTTAATAAAAAGTCCAAATTGTGAGATAAAATGTCCAAATTATTTAATAAAATGTCAAAATTGTGAGATAAAATGTCCAAATTATTTAATAAAAAGTCCAAATTGTGAGATAAAATGTCCAAATTATTTAATAAAATGTCAAAATTGTGAGATAAAATGTCCAAATTATTTAATAAAAAGTCAAAATTGTGAGATAAAATGTCCAAATTATTTAATAAAAAGTCAAAATTGTGAGATAAAATGTCCAAATTATTTAATAAAAAGTCAAAATTGTGAGATAAAATGTCCAAATTATTTAATAAAAAGTCAAAATTGTGAGATAAAATGTCCAAATTATTCAATAAAAAGTCAAAATTGTGAGATAAAATGTCCAAATTATTTAATAAAAAGTCAAAATTGTGAGATAAAATGTCCAAATTATTTAATAAAATGTCAAAATTGTGAGATAAAATGTCCAAATTATTTAATAAAAAGTCAAAATTGTGAGATAAAATGTCCAAATTATTTAATAAAAAGTCCAAATTGTGAGATAAAATGTAAAAAAAAATTATTAGATAAAATGTCTAAATTATGAGATAAAAAGTCAAAGGTATGAGATAAAATGTTAAATGGTGAATTCCACTTGTTAAAAACAGATGTAAATGTTTGCAGTGTGTTTCCTCTGACCTGCTCTTCATCCATTTTGCATCAGGAAGGGTACCCTCCTCTTCAACAACATTTTCTCCATCGTTCCTGCTGTGATGATGGGACTCAGTCAGATTGCAAAGTCCTATGAGATCATTATTGTGTCCAGGTTTATGGTGGGCATCTGTGCAGGTTAGATCCACAGGAAGTATTGACCATAACATGACAAAAGTTAACACAGCTCATTTTACCAAACCTCATCGTCCCTTTTCCAGGTCTTTCCTCTAACGTGGTGCCCATGTATCTGGGTGAACTGTCGCCTAAGAATCTGAGAGGGGCCGTCGGCATCGTACCGCAGCTCTTCATCACCATCGGCATCCTCAGTGCACAAGTTTTAGGGGTCAGAAGCATCCTTGGAAACACCACAGGTAATCCAACAGGCATTTCATTCAATGCATCAGATCAGATTGGAGGTCAAAAGTCAAAACTGTGAGATAAAAAGTCCAAATTAGCTATAGCATTAGTTATATGTAATTTCATGGTGATATCTACAGTATTCATTGAGTTATAACATATGTCTCTGCGGACACACACACACACACACACAGTGATTACAATAATCTGTCTCAACCAATGTTAGGCAACATTAATTATCAATATTGCAAAAGATCAAAATCACATGATTGGCTCTAATTCAAGAACAGGTTGTCATAGAAACTGGAGATGGGCACAAAATAAGGGTGATATTAGGCATTCTCTGAATACTAAAGCTGTGGTAGGTGAGTGTTGAAGGGGTGTCCCAATTCATAGGGGTTGATTTTCACGCCCTATCCCTTATAGCTCCATTTGAAGGTAGGGTTTGGGGAAGGGGTAGGGGTAGAAATAGAAATGGGATTGGGCCTTAAAGTATAATTTCACAAAAAATCTAAATAATCAGAACAAATATGAAAAACTGGAAATGTCTTAAGAGAATAATATTCCACCTATAAGTAAATATTTAATGTGTGTAAATGATAAACTACAGCCTATTGTTTGTTTTTATGTCATTTTACTTTTTTCGCTCTAAAACAGGAACGAGTTAATTCATCATGATTAAACATTTAACGCAATTAAAAGGAACAGTTTTTTTTACAGTTTTGTTAAATCTGCTGAATAAACATGTTAATTGCATATATATTCTTTTTTTATTATTCATGTTTGGTATTTTTCTTTATTTTAGAACAGTTTTTTAATATATTCTGGATTTTTCATTACTTTTTAGTTTGTTTATTTTTTTATTGGCAATTTTGTTGGATTTTAGCATGTTTTGTAAATGTTTTCTTCAAATTTTTATGTATTTTGTGGGAAATTTGAGTTTAAAAAAAAAAAGACAAAACAGTTGGCCAACATAGTGTTTTTAATCATGATTAATCAAAATGTATCCAAAGCCACCCAGTGATTAACCTGACTGAAAATGTTAATCATTTGACAGCTGTAAAAAATACACACACACACACATATATATATATACATATATATACATATATATATACATATATACATATATATATATATATATGTATATATATGTATATATATATATATATATATATATATATATGTACACCTTCCAGACAGTGACAGTATACAGGGTAAAAGGCAGGAACATGTTGACGATGGTAAACAGTGACAAATGAAGTTAAGTGTTGATTATTCAATTGCAAAAAAGTGAGTTTGGGGGCGGAGCTAAAGTCTGGAGGGAAATGTGGGGTCCAGATGAAGCAGGATCAAACAGGAAGTTCATTGTGTTTTAGGATGGACCCTCATGCTGGGTCTGACTGGAATCCCAGCTCTGGTGGAGCTCCTGCTGCTGCCGTTTTTCCCAGAGAGTCCCAGATACCTGCTGATCCAGAAGGGAGACGAGAAGAGAGCCAGGGAAGGTGAGACACAGACTGCTGCCCCCCCCCCCCCCCCCCCCCCCCCCCCCCCCCCCCCATGAAAGAAGGCGCATTTCTGTACACTAGTGATGGGCTCATGAAGCGTTGACACACACTGTGTTGATCATGTGTCACTATATACTGACACCTGCTGGACATTAAGCATCCCTACAGGTAACCATGGTAACCATGGTAACCATGGTGACAGACTCAACTGACACAGAGTTGAACTAGTGCAGTGTTTCCAACCTGGTAAACTCATGTCGTCTTCAGACTGGCTGGAAACACTGACATAGTTTATACAATAATATAATTTAAGTCATTGTGTTTTATGTTGTATTTCATATTTCCATTTGAATTTAATATATCTGATATAAAAAAAAACATTTTTAAAAAATGTTCCTCTCGCCCCACGTGGGCGGTGTCTCCTTCAGGCTCGGGTCCTCTACCAGAGGTCTGGGAGCCTGAGGGTTCTGCACAGGATCTTAGCTGTTCCTAACAATGCGCTCTTTTGGACACAGATCTCTGATGTTGTTCCTGGTATCTGCTGGAGACATTGTCCCAGCTTGGGGGTCACTGCCCCTAGTGCCCCCATCAATTCAATTCAATTCAATTTTATTTATAAAGCCCTAAATCACAACAAAGTCGTCTCAGAGGGCTTTACAAAAACATAATCAACTACAGAGATACATGAAAAGTCCCAGGCATCCCCTGTCCTTAGACCCTCCCCCTGTCCTTAGACCCTCCCCCTGTCCTTAGACCCTCCCCCTGTCCTTAGACCCTCCTTCTCGGCAAGAAAAAACTTCTAAACCCAGTGGGAAAAAGAAGAAATCTTGAGGAGAACCACATTGAAGGACAGATCCACTCCCATGGACGGACAGACTATAGATGAACGTCCATGTATAAATGCAGGAGGGGGGGCTGGTCCAGACAGGCAGAGGCGGTGGTCCGGGGTCACAGGTCAGCACAGGCGAGATACTGCAGATCCTGTCGTCCATGGCTCCCGTGCAGACACTGTCAGGAGAGCCACCACTCCCCCCAGATGGGGGAGGGGGGAAGGGGGACACCAGGTGACTAGTCATGAACAGACTTGGTATGAAAGATAGGTTATAAAAATGACAGAAACAGGTGTGAGGGAGAGAAAGAGAAGAAAGAACTCAGTGTCTGTACTTCCCCCAGCATTCTAACTCCTAGGGCAGCCTAGACTGAACTGTGACTCATACATCATGTATACATGATATATGAGTCACATCATTTTTAACTAACCTGACCATAGTCTTTCTCAAACAGGAATGTTTTAAGCCTAATTTTAAATGTAGAGACTGTGTTGATGTCTTTAATATTAAAGGGAAGATGATTCCATCAGACAGTAACCATGGTAACTAAAGGCTCTAGCTCCTACTGTACTTTTATAAACCCTAGGAACTTTCAATAAACCTGCATTCTGAGAACGAAGGGTTCTATTGGGTTGGTACGGAACCAGATCATCTTTAAGATAAGAGGGGCCCATACCATTAATGGTTTTATATGTAAGGAGGAGGATTTTAAATTTAATTCTAGACTCAACTGGTAGCCAGTGAAGGGTTTGGAGCACAGGGGTGATAGGGTTAGGGGTCAGGGGTCAGGGTTTGGAGCACAGGGGTGATGTGTTCTCTTCTATTTGATCCTGTTAATAATCTTGCTGCTGCATTTTGAACCAGTTGAAGCTTTTTAGGGAATATTTAGGACATGCTACAAGTAAGGAGTTACAATAATCTAATCGTGATGTAACAAATGCATGAATTAATTTTTCTGCAGTCGTTTTAGACAGAATATTCCTAATTTTGGCTAATGTTGCGCAGGTGAAAGAAGGCTGTTCTGCAAGTTTGGTTAATGTGCATTTTGAATGAAAGATCTGGATCAAATAAAACTCCTAAATTTTTAACTGTGGCACTGGGTGTTACACTTAAGTTGTCCAGAGTAACTATGTGGTCAGTTAGGGAGTCTCTCGCATTTTTAGGACCAATTATAACGACTTCAGTTTTTTCAGGGTTCAATAAAAGATAATTGTCACTCATCCAAGTTTTTATGTCTTGTACACATGTACTTAGTTTATCTATTTGCCTGGTCTGATCAGGTTTAATCGATAAATATAGCTGTGTGTCATCTGCATAACAATGAAAATTAATGCCATGATTTGTAATGATGTTACCTAAAGGGAGCATATATAGTGTAAACAAAATAGGCCCAAGGACTGACCCTTGAGGAACGCCATAATTAACTCTGGAGGACTGCGATGATTGTTTGTTGATGTGAACAAATTGGTAGCGATCAGATAAATATGATTTAAAGCAGCAGAGGGCTGCTCCTCTAATACCTATATCACATTCTAATCTGTGCACTAAGATACTGTGGTCAATGGTGTCAAAGGCTGCACTAAGGTCTAATAACACCAGGACCCATATTAATCCCATGTCAGCGGCTAATAATAAGTCATTAGTAACTTTAACTAACGCTGTTTCAGTGCTATGATGGGCACGAAAGCCAGACTGAAACTGTTCAAATAAACTATTATCCTGCAGGAATTGGCACAGCTGTTTAACTATTACTCGTTCTAAAACCTTTGACAGGAAGGGCAGATTAGATATAGACCTAGAATTGTCTAAAATGTCAGGATCTAGGGTAGGCTTTTTCAGAATTGGTTTAATAACAGCATATTTAAATGACTGTGGCACATATCCAGTAATTAATGAAGTGTTAATTATATTTAGGACAGTGTTAATAATTAGGGGCAGAATCTGTTTAAAGAGTTTAGTTGGGATTGGGTCTAAGAGGCAGGTGGCTGATTTGGAAGACATGATACAACAGTGGTACCATCACTACTGGTACCACTGTTGCCTTCACACTCCACATTTTCTCTAACTCCTCTTTCAGCCCTTGGTATTTCTCTTCTCTTCTCATGTTCTTTCTTTCTCATGTTGCTATCACTGGGGACTGCTACATCTATCACCACCACTGTCTTCTCATCTTTATCCACCACCACTATGTCAGGCTGATTGGCCATCACCATCTTGTCAGTCTGGATCTGGAAGTCCCACAGGATCTTGGCCTGTTTATTCTCTGTCACCTTTGGGGGGTTCTCCCACCTTGACCCTTGACCTCCAGTCCATACTCTTTACAGATGTTCCTGTACAGTATGTCCTCTACCTGGTTATGCCTCTCCATGTATGCCTTACCTGCCACCATCTTACACCTGCTGTGATGTGCTGGACTGTTTCAGGGGCTTCTCTACACAGCCTACACCTGGGGTCCTGTCTGATGTGGTAGACCCCGGCCTCTATTGCTCTGGTGTTCAGGGCTTGTTCTTGTGCAGCCATGAGTAGTGTCTCTGTGCTGTCCTGAAAAGTCAATATATATATAATTAAACATTTTTAGATAGTCGATAAATAATGTGAACATGTATCATAAAGTGAAAATATATGTGAATGTGTGGTGAATGAAGATTCTTGTGGACTGGGATTATTTTAAAGAAGTTATTCTTAAAAAAAAAAAAAAAAAAAGGATTTTAAATTTTGATATCGTCTGTTGTGCTTTTTTGATCCAGCTGTAGAAAACACATGCTCACACATTTCACTTGTAGGAAATAATCTGAATAATTAAAGTAAATCACTTTGAATTCAGTTGGATCAAGTGGAAACTGTTTTAATTTCTTAGTTTTAATTCAGTTTCTGTCAAATTCTTGAGTTTCTGATCTGAAATTAAAATGTTCCACCTTTTGGTTACGAAATAATTTTGGATGAATTTGACAATGAATCACAAAAGATCAGATTCTTTTGTCAGATTCATTCCATTTTTCTTCCTTAAACAGTTTTGCGTCAGAGTCCATTCCAAATGGTTGCTGTATCGGTCATGTGACTTTCTTGAGCGATAAGTGCAACGATACAGGGTTACGCTCTATGAGCTCAACACGTCAGTGTCACTGGACCCATCACTACTGATAATTATTATGTATGCAGGGGTCTCAAACATGCGGTCTGGGGCCAGATGCGACCCACCAACACTGTAAACCCAAATTAGGTAGCAGAACTAAAAAAAAATAAATGTAAGGCCTCAATTATTTACATTTTATGAAACTTAAAAACATAAAATTTTGCAGAACTTCAGATGTAGATGGCATGTAACCAAGACCTTCAGATAACAGGTGCATTAAAAATGTTCATTTAAGTCAACTCAAATATGTGCAGTTAATTTCACTCATAGTTTCCATTAAGGCAAATCAATTCTTTTCAGTTCTTATAACTTAAAAAATAGAGTTTTCAAACCAATAAATAAATAAACATTTGTCTGAATAAATGGTAAATGTTCTGGACTTTTATATTTTTAATCATCTTTATTTGAAACAATAGAAATAACAGTATAATATCATTCTCAGCATTCAATGACTTAATTCCACTAAGTTTGACCTCGTCTATGTTTTAAAGTTACGTTCAGTTATGTCCACAATAGTTCCCCTTAATAAAAAAAAATGTTGGAAGAACTTAAAAAGAAGAACATGTTACAGCAACTTAATTCACTTGAGTTAGTAGTTTGAGTATTCACAACTTAATACATTTAATTATTCTGAACGTTCGGGTTTGCAGTGAATGGTTCCAATGCGGCTCCTGGGATGAGGAGCATAATAACCTATTAAACTATACTTCCATCCATCAGTTGAAGGAAATGTAAGCGTGTGTTTGTCTCTTGTCGCTGTAGTTGTTTCTGGTGAAAGGAAGAAATATCTGCTGTTCACTTCAAATGTGGAATCTGTTTGTTAGTGTTTGTGGACTGAATCAATTTTATTAAAGCTCCTCCCATTTTCTGTTAAAGCTCCTCCCATTTTCTATGACTAAGGGACTTTACCCGTTGCCATGGAAACTGGCCTGGAGTTACACACGCAGACGCCCACAGAGTAAAGTCTGTCTGAATGTTAAACCATGCCTCTGAACTACTGCCATTTTTGGTAAAAGTGTAAATAATTGGTGAAAACAAAGTTGATGATGAGTGACAGGAGGGTGTGAGGAACAAGTACATGTACTTTTTATGTGTGTACTGTGAAAAATAAGTGAGTTAGAACAATTTCAAAAACACTGAACTCAACATGAGACAGAAATGATTTTTCCAATAGAAGTCTATTGACAGAAATCCCTGACATCATCCCAAACAGGTTCCTGTCATTTCACTTTAAAAAGAGCTCTGTGTGTGTGTGTGTGTGTGTGTGTGTGTGTGTGTGTGTGTGTGTGTGTGTGTGTGTGTGTAGGGCTTCAGCGTTTGCGAGGCTGTGCTGATGTAGATGCAGAGTTGTCAGAGATGCACCTGGAGAACCAGTCGGAGCAGTTGGAGGCTCGTGTGTCGGTGCTCAGCCTGTTGTCCCAGCGCTCCCTCCGCTGGCAGCTCATCTCCATCATCGTCATGAACATGGGTCAGCAGCTGTCTGGGGTCAACGCGGTGAGACCCCCCATCCTGATGCAGACACAAGCTGCGTTTCCATTACCCTTGGAAATTCGCAAAATGTAAATATCGCGATAAAAACTGTTAATGATCAAAGATCAAAATCACATGATTGGCTCTAATTCAAGAACAGGTTGTCATAGAAACTGGAGATGGGCACAAAATAAGGGTGATATTAGGCATTCTCTGAATACTAAAGCTGTGGTAGGTGAGTGTTGAAGGGGTGTCCCAATTCATAGGGGTTGATTTTCACGCCCTATCCCTTATAGCTCCATTTGAAGGTAGGGTTTGGGGAAGGGGTAGGGGTAGAAATAGAAATGGGATTGGGCCTTAAAGTATAATTTCACAAAAAATCTAAATAATCAGAACAAATATGAAAAACTGGAAATGTCTTAAGAGAATAATATTCCACCTATAAGTAAATATTTAATGTGTGTAAATGATAAACTACAGCCTATTGTTTGTTTTTATGTCATTTTACTTTTTTCGCTCTAAAACAGGAACGAGTTAATTCATCATGATTAAACATTTAACGCAATTAAAAGGAACAGTTTTTTTTTACAGTTGTTTTGTTAAATCTGCTGAATAAACATGTTAATTGCATATATATTCTTTTTTTATTATTCATGTTTGGTATTTTTCTTTATTTTAGAACAGTTTTTTAATATATTCTGGATTTTTCATTACTTTTTAGTTTTAGTTTATTTTTTTATTGGCAATTTTGATTTCGAAAAGGTGGTTTTTCAGACATTTCGATATTCTAATGTATCACAAAAGCACAATGGAAACATTTCTTTAACATTTATGTCACAGGATGTGACGTACATGGTCACATGATCACTTCTCTTGGAATGAAAATGGCAGCCGCAGTCGCTGTAACTATAACAACCATAGACATATTATACCTAGAAGTGGTGATCAGGTTGATTCCTACACTAGACCCAGTGAAGGTTTCATTTTATTATCCAGTAGTTTTTGAATATCTAAGTTGTTTTTTGCAGATAAATATATTCTCTGTTCTGTAAAGTGTCAAGTGCAACTATTGTGTAAAAAAAACACTACATAGCTAAATATAGTTTGTTGTTGTTAAGTGTTGAGCATTTTTACACTTAATATTTATACCCGACAGTGTATGTGTGTATGTACAGACCAGCGGCAGCGGCTGAACTTTTATCTTGGGTGGTCTCAGTGTAATTATCAATAATTAATCAAATGTATCTTATCAAGGCGTGGTTATGAGGCTGTGACAAATGTAAGTTAAAAACAGATCCAGATAGTAGAAAGATTAGAAGATGTTGTTTACGCAGCTCCTCTCCACATGTCTGTGACGTTAACACTTCATTCACTATCAAAGCACATGCACCAAAGTCCAAACAACAACAATAGTAAAGTGTGCAGCGTTACTGTGTTTCCTATCACTATTGGACCAGAATATGGTTGGTATTTATTAATACTAAATAAAACACACACACTTGTACACATCACTATTTATTCATTTATTTTGGATTTAACCCCAAACACAACAACATCTGTTCAACTATGAGGCTGGAGTTGGACTTATTATCCCCCACCTGAATATGGTGCAGACCTGGACCATAATATGACCATGTGACCCAACGGAACCAACCACAACATTTATGTGAATTTCATGGATTCTATTGAAATAAACAGAAAAGATATGAACAATCTGACAACATCTGAGGATCAATATCTGCAAATAAAGAACTAATATAGAAGAATAAAGTGGACTGACACACACACACACACACACACACACACACACACACACATACACACACATACACACACATACACATACACACACATACACACAGATACAGGACACTTTGTCAAATCCCATCAGATTCACAGACTCTGATTTTTTTATATAATCATCAATGGTAAAATAATAATGTCGTCTCATTTAAAGTTCAGTTCAAAACTGGACGTAAGTTTGTTTTTAATTTGGGACGATTCCGTCTTTAAGGGTCGTTTGACAACCTTACACACACACACACACTGTAGTCGACCTGTCAATCAAACAAACACATCCAGCTCTACTGTCTATGAACATTAGCTTAGATGCTAATCAGCTGTTTTAGTAAAAACACTGGTGCTAACGTTAGCGTATGACAACTTGACAATTAACAGTATTAACAGTTTCATAACTAAAGCTAAAGTTAATGAACTTAACATCAGATGGAAGTGGCGGCTGCTTTAACAGCCAATCACAGCTCACTTGACCACAGTGTCTTTGTAGCAGGTTTGTAGTTCAAACCCTCTCTATCTAACCACTCCTTTACCTGTTTTCTTCAGCTTCTACATCCAACCATAACACACGTAGTTCCTGAACCACTTTTCCTCTTGTCCTTGGCCATAATTTTTCTCACTAAATCACTCGGTGTTAACATGTAAAGTTAACAGGAGGAGCCAGACAGGAAGTGAACAGCATAATCAGGAAGTAAAGCAGAAACGCGTCGTAAGTACATGGTACTTTACACATCTTTGAGCGTGATGACGTTCCATATTTGCCAGCCAATAAACAACAGCCAGGCTATCCATTTTTATCTAATCATTTAGATTTTATCTTATACAGTTTTATTTCATAGTTTTCACTTGACCTTATAATTATGCATTTTTGATCACAGACAGAAAACAGGATGGGCTTCTTCTAGGCTTCTTAAGTGTCTAATTATGCTCTGTTATACATGTGTTTGTCCTCAGATATATTACTATGCAGACAGTATTTATGCCACTGCAGGAGTCAAACCCAATGACATCCAGTATGTAACAGTGGGAACAGGAGCTGTCAACGTCTTCATGACTATTGCTGCTGTAAGTATTTCTCTGGGCACAAGAAGTGTGGTGGTGATCAGTGGGGGTGGGGGTGATCTGCTTTGGTGCAGTCTGCGCTCTCGGGAGTGCTTTCTCTTTTTAGTGACATTTTATTCAAAATATGGAGTAAAACCGACTTGACCAAAATCAGTGCAAATTGTTGCCGTAATCTTATTGAGTAAATTCTGTAGGTTTGTTTTTACAGTATACGGCAGGTGATTGTGATGCAGATAGAAAACTAAAGTTTACCATCAGTGGTTACACCAGGGGTACTCAAACTTTTTTGGACCAGGTCCCCCTTGGAGGGGTGAAATGTTTCCATGTCCCCCCTCATCCTCGCGATACTGAAAATGATAAAAAACCACTTCAACAATGATTATTATGAAACAATGATAACCTTTTTTAATAGTGCTTTTGTACAAACCAGCCACATTTTCAGGTATTATAATATAAATGAACACTTCAGAAACAACAATTTTAAATAATTTTAAAATAATAAACGGAACAAAAGACACACAAAACCGTGTGTGTGTGACAGACAGACAGACAGACAGACAGACAGACAGACAGAGACTTAATGAGAGGGATGATCTTGTCAAACTCAATATAACTATCAATGTACTTTCTCTTTTTAGGGTTAGGGCGTTTGTTTTTGTCATTGTCATTTTCATTGTCATTTCTTTTACCACTTCTTGAGGAACTTGGCGGACACAAAAATCGATCCATGTTCGCTGCAGGGTGGCTAAAAATAACCTGTGACTCGCTCCGTCTCAATTTAGTCAAGCTGGCATCAAACAGCGCTGTTACTTCCGCCCACTCGCTACAAAATAAAACTTCCGCATTACAAAATAAAACAGCAAAAAAAAAACCCAAAACAAAACCGTGAATAATTTCGCGTACCCCCTGGACATGCGCCACGTCCCCCTAGGGGTCCGCGGACCCCAGTTTGAGAACCGTGGGGTTAAAGCACAGCCTCGCCTTCCAGTCTTATTGTAGCAGCTTTTTGGCTGCAGTTCCATCAGAATTCCACTGGGGGCAATCGACGGTGCAAAATGAATGAGCTAGACCGCGAAAATTGTGTATTTCACCTAATTGTCTCTGAGAGCGGTCAGATTTCAACGTCATTTTTGATGGTTCAGTGTGGGTTTAAGTTAAAAATTCCCGAACAAGTACAAATGTCCCTTTGATTTCTGACAGGTTGAGTTCTTGTTCCCCACAGCGCGCTAGCATTCTGCTAATGACTGCTAGTCGGCCAGTGAGAGGACAGATTACGACCAGAGATACCGCTTGACGTTTGGCTCCATTCCAAGCGACCACAGAATATTAAGGTGGACTTTTTTCTTTTAAATCACCACCACCTTTCGTCGATTGGGAAATAACGGCTAATAAGACATCCATAACATGTGTTGTCTACTTAACTGTGTCAGCTGCGGCTCTGCTTCGGGACAAGTAGACTTGTTGCCGTACAGCGATATCTCCTGCCGTAAACCTGTGTGACGTCATCAACACTTAAAATCCCTTGTAAGCAATACGTGACTCTAAAAATTTAAAACATAGCACTGGGTATTTTCTGTATAACCTATTTCAAAAACAACATTCGAATTACCAGACAAAAAATATATCCTGAGATAAGGCAAAGGAAATAACCGGAAGTAGAGCGGCCGTCATGACTGGGCAGCAGACGCGAAGCTTAGGGAACAAGCAGCTGGTAGTGGCCAAGGAAAACTTGTTAAGAACTAGTGCTATGTCTGGATCTGGGAGGATATGTGCCACCATCGGATGTGACAACAACGACGGGAAACAGAAAATATGGAAGACACCTGTGCGAGACACAGGGGCCCTTATGTCCATGTTGTTAGCATACAGTCTTCACTGCTTCCATGGTCTGTGGAGGAGGAGGGTGTTTGGAAAGTCTGAGTTAAAAATATCAACATAAAGGACTTTACCCCAAATAAAAACAGCAGGGTAAGTATTTGTCATTCAGGTTAACTAGCTTAGTTAATTATTGTGAACCAGTGCTTTGAGTGTGGACAAAGTTTAGGCTATGCAAAGGTCCATGTAAGCTAGGCTAACACTGTCTAGCATAACATATTAATATTACACCAGGAAGCCACTGTCCGAAATCATTAAACAGAGTAACTTTATTCATGCTTTCATGCCTCATCTCGGTCACCATACTGTATTACTGTACGACAATTATTTATTGATGGTATGTCTGAGCTTAATGACGGACACCTGCCACAAGATGGTGACATACACCAATCGCTCCTCTTTGATTTGATTTATTTAGTTGAATGTGCAATGGAGAGGCTAAGTCCCGCCCTTCTACTTCCAGTCCATGGGTGCTCAGCTCACAAAATTTTTGAATGGGAGTGAATTCTGATTCTGTTGGACAGGTGCTCTGAAATTCACATATGATAAATAATAAATATTTGATGTGTCATAGACAGACCACCTGTTTATGATGGACGCAAACGTGACATTAGGTTTATGTAGGCTTAGTAAGAGACTACAATGAGTGGAGGATGTGGTTAAAGTTGTTGTTGTTGTTGTTGTTGTTGTTGTTCAGGTGTTCATTGTGGAGGCCTCAGGGCGCCGGCTGCTCCTCCTCTGTGGTTTTGGGATCTGCTGTGTTGCTTGTGTGGTGTTGACTGTGGCTCTGAGCTTCCAGGTAAAAACATGTGCTTATACTGCCCTCTAGTGTCTGAATGCTGCAAATTATTTTTTTTATTTCATGGAATATTCATCATCATATATATTTTTTTAAATAAATTATTATGAAAAAAAATAAGAGCAGTTAGGCTGAGCTATGAAATGATTATTAGCATTGTTGTGGTTTATTTTTTATAATAATATTTACCACTATGGCTGACCAAATGGAGTGATAAAATACTGTGCAGCAATACTAATCATTCTATATCTGTTTTTTTTTTTTTTTTTTAACATAATTTGGCAGCAAACATTTTTATCTAATCTCTATTCTGAGAATGTAAAGAGTATAATGTACATATATTTATATAAATGTAAAGAGTATAATGTACATATATTTATATAAATGTAAAGAGTATAAAGTACATATATTTATATAAATGTAAAGAGTATAAAGTACATATATTTATATAAATATAAAGAGTATAAAGTACATATATTTATATAAATATAAAGAGTATAAAGTACATATATTTATATAAATGTAAAGAGTATAATGTACATATATTTATATAAATATAAAGAGTATAAAGTACATATATTTATATAAATGTAAAGAGTATAAAGTACATATATTTATATAAATGTAAAGAGTATAATGTACATATATTTATATAAATGTAAAGAGTATAAAGTACATATATTTATATAAATGTATGGAGTATAATGTACATATATTTATATAAATGTAAAGAGTATAAAGTACATATATTTATATAAATATAAAGAGTATAAAGTACATATATTTATATAAATATAAAGAGTATAAAGTACATATATTTATATAAATGTAAAGAGTATAATGTACATATATTTATATAAATATAAAGAGTATAAAGTACATATATTTATATAAATGTAAAGAGTATAAAGTACATATATTTATATAATGTAAAGAGTATAAAGTACATATATTTATATAAATGTAAAGAGTATAAAGTATATATATTTATATAAATGTAAAGAGTATAAAGTACATATATTTATATAAATGTAAAGAGTATAAAGTACATATATTTATATAAATGTAAAGAGTATAAAGTACATATATTTATATAAATGTAAAGAGTATAAAGTACATATATTTATATAATGTAAAGAGTATAAAGTACATATATTTATATAAATGTAAAGAGTATAAAGTACAAATATTTATACAAAATGTAAAAAATAAAAGTAAAACATTTCCAGAAAAATAAATACTCAAGTAAATTACAGATACTTAAAAAGTGTACTTCAGTACAGTAAAGGAATTCCTTTTACTTGGTTACTTCCACCTCTGGTTTCCTGGAGTCATGAGAACCTGAAGATGTAAAAACAGTCACCCACCACAGAAGGATGAAAAACACTAACCACACACACAACCACAAACCAGTACTGAACTATTACTTCACCCTCTAATCTCAACAACAACTTCACACAATTTAATCCAAAACGTGCAAAAACATATATATATATATATATATATATATATATATGCAATTAACATGTAATTATTATAAACGACAAAATGTATTTATATTATAATGCATATATTATAACAGAGTATATATGCAGTCAACCCTTTCAACAGCTTCAACAAAATAAGTTGAAACAAAACTGTTCCATTTAACTATCCTAAAGTTTTTTCGTCAGTTTAATCATGTTAATATGGATTAATCCCTGTTAATCCTGACAGACCTAACTAAAAATATTTTCTTATATGTGACTGTAAAGTTTCACTTGAGGTGATTCTGTGTCTGATGAAATATTTAGGCTGGAAATGATAAAAATAAACTTGGTAATATTTAGAATATTTTCAGTGTACTGGTAATATTAGTATAATATTAACACTACTATAGCTATTAAAACTGCTAATGAAAAATAAAACAAAATGTTGAATTAAAGGGAATTTTATTTTTATTTTGCTTAATTCAAGCAAAAAAAGTAAGAATATAAAAGAACTCCGGTAATGGAACAAGATTATCTAAACTCAGTTGTTTGACTGCTGTGACATTATGTAGTGTGAGCTGGAGGGGTAACCACAGCTGCTGTTTTATTTTGAAAGGAAAGCGTGGCGTGGATGCCCTACGTCAGCATCGCCTGTGTCATCGTCTACGTCATGGGACACGCCATCGGACCCAGTGAGTGCGACTGCAGCGCTGGTTATTTCCACACATGGAGTACCACAGGGAGCTCCATTAGTTCAAGTGTTGTTTAGATGTGGTCAGACAAGTAATGACGATGTTCATTTACACTGAGCTGTTACAGACATGAAGACTGATGATGATGATGATGATGATGATGATGATGATGTCTACACTGTTTTGGTTGTGGTTAACCACATGCATTCTCTCTCTCCCTCTCTTGCTCTCTAACGCTGCCTCTCTCTTTCTCACTCTCTCTCTTTCTCTCACTCCCCCCCCCCCCCCCCAGGTCCCATTCCTTACGTGGTGACCACAGAGATGTTCCGGCAGTCGTCCAGACCCTCTGCCTTCATGGTGGCAGGATCCGTCCACTGGCTCTCTAATTTCACCGTTGGCCTGGTCTTCCCCTTCCTAGAGGTCGGTTGCACAATTTCTAGGAACTGGAGGAAGAGGAAGTTTATTATTCTAAAAAATTTTAACCAGTTGCAGATGTGTTTTTTTTTTAAGTGTAAACTACAGCTGAGGAACTTTAGAGAATTCATGCAAAGTTTCAGTTTATTTCCAATGTGTCACAGAAAAAAGAAAAGAACAACCAACCAGAGAAATAATAAAATAATAAATAAATGACACATGACCAGTGCTGGGAAGAACGCCGTTAGTTTATAACGACGTTACTAACACAGCCACATTTCGAGTAACGGAGTAATTACTTTATCCATAACTGTGTCACCGTTACCGTTACTCTGGAAATAATGTGACGTGTTACAGGCAGACCTTCTGGGACGTTTTTTTGGGGAACTACTTTTGACCGGTGACCATGAGTTAGCCTGATCCTCTCAGGTGTGTCTTCATACAGAAATGGAACCTTTCTATGATATTATTATATGGTGTCAGTTGCTACGGTAACGTCACAAACAAAAAGTGCCAAAACAAAGCCTCAGCAGAGGAGGAAATGACAAGACTAGATGTGGACTAGGGATGATGAAATGGATAAAAAAATATTGACTGATCACTGAACCTCATTAACTGGTTGAAGTCGGTCACCGAGAAAAGAAAACAATAGCTTTGTCCACACACACACACACACACACACACACACACACACACACACACACACACACACACACACACACACACACACACACACACACACACACACACACACACACACACACACACACACCGCTGTACGCACCGCGGTGTTTCAGTAACTTTTTAAACACACTGCCAGGTCGAGCGATTTTATGTTTAAAGCTAATTTCAAATCATCACACTAGTGTTGTCACGATACTAAAATTTCCAACTCGATACTCGATACTAATTTCGATACTGGAGATGTGAGGGATTCCTTTTAAAATGTCCTCCATGGACTGTTAAAAAAAGGTAGTGAGTGCGGGTGCAGAATAAATGCATGTCTATCTCTTGGTAAGTTAAGGTAGGTCTATCTTTTTGCTCAAGCCCTTCTGCAGTGCTAACTGTAAGACTCTTTATGGTCGAGCATTATGTGCGCGGGCGGCAGCGTATTGCATCATGTGACCACCGCGGACCCCTTGCGGGACTATGGCAAGCCAAAGTGTTCACATAGCCACGCGTTGTCTTTATTATATCACGCGTCCTGTAACGCGTGATATAATAAAGACAATGCGTGGCTATGTGAACACTTTGTCTTGCCATACAGGACTAGCAGCGTGCACGTCAAAAATGATAGGCTGACATGCTCACGGTGGCCTCCGTGGTGGTAACGTGATACTATGCGCTACCGCCTGGCTGCCGCCCACGCGCATAAACGTTCGACTATATGGAGGCCTTTAAAAGCAAAGTTACATCGGATGGTCCAATCACAGACCTATAGAAATAGTGTATAGGTCTGTGGTCGCACTGGCGTCATCCCGTGTGCTGTCAGAGGCAGCTGGAGAAAAAAAGAGACTTTAACTTACACGCCGGCATTACGGCTGTGCCAGAGCTGACCGCGTTGATGCCTGTTTACAATTCTTAACGTTACCCGCTACAAAAAAGCTGCGACGCGCCATAAAAACAAAAATCGATTTTCCAGCAACTTAGTATCTAATTAGATACCAAGGGTCAATATCGATTTAGTATCTAAAATCGATTTTTTTGACAACCCTACATCACACATAGAGAAAATATTCCAGTAAACTCTGTCCACCACTTGGATAAACTCCTTTAGCCGCAGTCCACCCATCATGTCATGGTCAGATGATAACACAACTCTTTTGGGTTGTTATGGTGACAACTTGCTGTCTGAGTGTAGCCGTTATAGAAGTTTTAGCTTTGTGTTTTGTTTACATTTTGAGTAAACATTCCAAACTGGTGCGAGGCCACATAGAACCACATAGATGAATTGAGGAACCGTCTTAAATCACATCCACAGTAACATCACAGAACAAGGATGGATACTCTGGTGGACAGTTGTTTTTCATTTCTTTGACATTTTTAAGCAAAAATACTTCCTGGTAACTAATTACTTTGCTAGTGGAGTAACACAGTAACGCAATTACTTTTTTGGTGAAGTAACTAGTACTTGTAATTAATTACTTTTTCAAAGTAACTTACCCACCACTGGTCATCAGTCAGATTAGTCCCACAGTTCTACAACATATTCTGAAGGGAGTGGGAGGAAATACAACTTACTATGTCCTGCGCCCTTCTTCATCATAAAAATAATAAAAATACAGTCATACCTCAACTTACCAAAGACCCGGCTAACGAATAATCCAAGTTACGAAAAAACCTTTGTCAAGTTTTCGTCTCTGAATACGAAGAAAAAATTACAAAATGAAACCGAAACCCCTGAGACATAAATACCGCACACCGCGCTGTCCACACTGTCCACACTGTCCACACTGTCCACACCGCACTGTCCACACTGTCCACACCGCACTGTCCACACTGTCCACACCGCACTGTCCACACTGTCCACACTGCACTGTCCACACTGTCCACACTGTCCACACCGCACTGTCCACACTGTCCACACTGTCCACACCGCACTGTCCACACTGTCCACACTGTCCACACCGCACTGTCCACACTGTCCACACTGTCCACACCGCACTGTCCACACTGTCCACACTGTCCACACCGCACTGTCCACACTGTCCACACCGCACTGTCCACACTGTCCACACCGCACTGTCTACAACATGTTTGTAAAAAAAAAAAAAAAAAAAAAGAGCGTGCTGTCTTAATGTGCTTTGTCTACACTGCTGCTCATATCAGTCAGGTTAGCTAGCGGATGCTGCTCATATCAGTCAGGGTAGCTAGCGGATGCTGCTCATATCAGTCAGGGTAGCTAGCGGATGCTGCTCATATCACTCAGGGTAGCTAGCGGATGCTGCTCATATCACTCAGGGTAGCTAGCGGATGCCTTTTCAGATGTCTCCTCCTTCTGTTAATGCCCTAATCAGAGGAATGATAGAATTCAGAATTAAGATCAGAATAAACCAGTGACATTATTCAAAATATAAGTTTAATTCAGAATAGTCATTATATCCCCAAAATGTGGAGTATCAGAGACGTAAGGGTTTTGCGTGTGCTGCTACCGTGTAAACTATTTTGTGTTAATGCAATAACTTATGATCAGCTGGATGGGTTTGTCCTTAATCCGATGTGTTAATGCTCCAGGTTAGGAACATGAACCGATAACATTTTGGGTCAAAACTTTCAAGATGGCTGAATTTTGTCTGGTCCATAACCTTTGACCATATTCAGTGTGCTAACGCTGTAGGACACACACATGAAGTCATTCTTTTATATTTTGTATTTAATATATGTGTTTATGAATGGGTGAATGGGAGTGGTGGAAATGATGGGTGACTAGAAGCATTGTGTTTTGGGGATAAACTTTAGCATCAGAGACGACTGCATAGACCTAGTTTTAAATATTAATTAGGTGTTTACATGGTTCATCTGAAAGAAGAATTAACCTTTATTCTTAAATTAAACAGGAATAAAAACTCATGTAAACAGGTCCATTGAGTTACAGAAATACATAGTTTTTCAGAATATTGTCATTTGCTGTAAATCTATACATTTTTAAGAGAGCAGCTTTAAACAGCTGTCCACTGCAGAAATGGGTTAAAAAGCTTTTTTCTTTTTTTTTTTAAATGGAATGAAGCTCGTGTCTTTCGGGAACAACTCTGTCATTGTGTCCCTTTTTCGGCTGCGATCGTAAACATAAACTTTATTTTTCCACACATGTTTACTTCCTGTCACCATTCAGTTTCAGACCGTGAACCAAACAAGACGGGGATGAGTTACAGCGGAATGTCAATGTTTAAGAAACACAAACTGCCCCAAAAAGTCCATTTAAAGGACAGTGTGAATCCTGTTCTGTGTTTTAGGTCTGTCCAAATTAACGCATTAATTCATCATCGTGATTAATCTGATTAAAAATTTGAAGGGAAGGCAAATGTATTTGTATATCATTAAAAGATAATTAAAATAGAGACATAAAAACATTTAAGACAGTTAATAATGTCAGTAAAGCTCCAGTGAACAGTAATGTTTTCATCTGGTTTAAATGAACTGAGAGTTTTTCTCAGACCTCAGGTGTTCAGGTAGTTTGTTCCACAGGTGAGGAGCAGAACAACCGAATGATGTTTGGTTCTGATTTTTGGAACACACAGTAAACCTGTCCCTGATGACCTTTGACCTCAGGGCTCTGGATGCTTCATATGGAACCAGCAGGTCGAGGATGGATTTGGGTCCAAGGCCATTTAGTTTTTTTATAGACCAGGAGGAAGATTTAGAAGTGTGACCTTTGACCCACAGGAAGAAAATGTAAGGATTTGAGGAGGTGTGATGTGGTCTAGTTTAATGGTACTGGTCTGGACTGTGGCAGCAGTGTTTTGGATCAGCTGTAGCTGCCTGGTTGAAACTGTTGTTGAAACTGTTGAATACATATGTTATGTTCATATATATATATATATATATATATATATATATATATATATATATATATATATATATATATATATATATATATATATATATATATATATATATATATATATATATATATATATATATATATATATACAGCTATAATGTCCTGGGAACATAGTTTAAGTGCTTTGTCTGGAGATGGAGTTATTATCCCCCACCTGAATTTAGTGCAGACCTGGGAGGATAATACGATGACGTGGCCTAAAGTAAAGTACAGCAAGATTTGTGTGTATTTCGTGGACTACATCGCAATAGACGGGAAGGCTATGGACAATCTTCAGGCCTCTGAGGCGTATCAGTATCTGCATAGTGACAAGGTGGGTTGTTATGTCATCTATCTGTGTGGGATAATGCTCTACTGTCTATGAACATTAGTCTATATGGTGAACATTGTTCCATGTCCAATCAGCTGTTTTAGGGTTAGGGTTAGCAATGTTAGTGTATGATAACTGCTGCACCTTTAACAGTGGTGTCAGTTTCAAAGCTAAAGTTGTTGGACTTACCATCAGATTGAAGTTTAAGCTTCTATGTGAGTAAAGACAGTGGACTCAACCGTAACTATGGAAACAGGTATCATTAGTTGGTCTTTTGTCCATAAAGTGATAGGAACACACAAAAACACTTCAGGGTGGGTTCTTTAAATTCAATGCCTTCATCCAGACCCGTGATTCAGTTTCCATCAGGCTTACGAAAAATGAAAACAGTGAAGGGCATGAACATTGGTTCTTTGTGGCAGGTTTGTGGTCAAAACACTCTCTATCCAACCACTCATTCAGGTGTTTTCTTGCTTTTTTACAACCAACAACAGCACACGTAGTTCCCGAACCACTTTTCCTGTTAAAGTTGTCCATCATTTGTCCACCGTAGAGCGGAAACGGGTCAAAAACTTGTCTATATAGTTGAGTTCCAGTTTACTCAACTTGCTTCAGGTCAAAATTAGATAAAATTAAAAATGGCTGTTAGCCCCCTTTTCTATTATTCATTCAAACACAAAAAGGAAAATTGAAAAAACGCATCACTATCCATTTTTTCACTTTAGTTTCAGAAACAAATAATGAAGAAACGACTTGTTGTTGTCTTGTGAATGTGAGAAAACGTCAACAATCTTTAAATTCTTTTTACAGAAGCGACAACAGTCGTTCAGCTCCATAATCCACCATTTTGTTTAGTCATTCCTAACTTTCTCCAGACTCTTCCGTCAACTTTCAGGCGCTCTAACTACGTCATCCTAAAGATTACACTGATTGGTTGTAGTACCGTCCTATTGCATACAGAGGATTTGAAAGACAACCTTTTAGCCCCGCCTCCCCTGACTATGAAGCACCACTAGACCCATACATGGAATGAATAGAGATAGCACTGCTAAGCTAGGCTAGGCTAGGCTAGGCTCGGTCAAAGTTGGATAAAATGGAAAATGGCCGTTATCAATTTTTTCCATTCATTTAAACGCAAGAAAGAAAACTGAAAAAATGCATCATTATCCAGGTTTTCATTTTGGTTTTGGAAACAACTAATGAAAAAACATGTTTTATTTTGAAAAATGGATGAACGAATGATAAACAGATTCTATGAGATGACCTTGTTGTGATTTGGGGCTCCACAAATTAAATCAAATCGATTTGTAAAAAAAAAAAAAAAAGTCAATTGTTTGTGCATCTGTGTTTGTGTGCAGAGAGGCCTGGGCTCCTTCAGCTTCATCATTTTTGCCTTCATCTGTCTGGCCACGCTGCTCTACATCTGTTTCGTGGTCCCGGAAACCAAGAACAAGACCTTCCTGGAGATCTGCCAGATGTTCGCCCAGAGGAACAAAGTGGAGATCAAACTGGCTGACGGAGGGTTAGTCCTGAAAGAGAGCACAGAGCGTCTGGAGGATGCTGTCAAGGTCACGACCTTCTGAAGACAAATGAAGCATTCAGGGCAGAGAGGAAGTCCTCACTGTGGGGGGTGTGGGGGGGGGGTGTGGTAATAAACTGGACATGTTTTAATACAGCTTCTATTTTTATTTTACAAAGAATCCCTACAAAGCCTCTTTGTTGTAGTTGGATGTGGCTGTGTGTAAACATGTTAAATTATAATCTGCAGCAGAAAAGGCCTTTATTCGACACAGGGATTGTTGTCACTAATGGTGTCGCAGAATATATGTGACCCTCCAGCACAAAACCAGTCACTTGGGTCAAATTTCAGATTTGATATTTATCTGAAAGCTTATTGAAATGCTTGTGTGACACTAGTTCAACCAATCAGAGGCTGTTTTTCAACATCGTCACAGTGAATGTTGGACATTTAGGACTCGGACTCGTTTCGGACTGAACTTTTCATAGAGTAGGACTTTTCAGACAAGTCATATTTTCTCATAACCCTAAACGTTATATACATTTTTAATGTGTGATCATGTGTACAATTCCTCTGACATGACATCATCTGAACCCGCTTTATCCTCACTAGGGTCACGGGGGTCACTGGGGGCCTAATCCAGCTACAATGGGCGAAGGCGGGGTACACCCTGTATGAGACGCCAGTTCATGGCAGGGCTGAACATATATAGACAAACAATCACTCTCACATTCACACCTATGGACAATTTTAGATTAACCAATTAACCTA
Organism: Siphamia tubifer; assembly: GCA_020466265.1. NCBI lineage: Eukaryota > Metazoa > Chordata > Actinopteri > Kurtiformes > Apogonidae > Siphamia > Siphamia tubifer. The sequence goes on along the minus strand of CM035789.1, from coordinate 47,480,050 downwards.
TCAGTGCATGTGTTTGGATGGTGGGAGGAAACCGGAGTGCCCGGCGAAAACCCACGCGGACACGGGGAGGACATGCAAACTCATACAATTCCTCTGGACTCTGTTAAATAATGTGAGGTTATATTCTTACAATGTCATTTGTATAATTTTGATAATTTGAGTATATTGCTGACATTTGTAATGTGTTCCAGTGCATAATAAAGTTATATGCAAATAAACATACATTTATGGTGTTTGTTTTTGAAAACATGATTTGTCCGAAAAGTCCTACTCTGCAAAAACTGCAGTCCGAAACATCCGAGTCCGAAACATCCGAGTCCGAAATATCCGAGTTTGAAACGTCCGTCCACCCGCCATAGCAACAAGGGCTTTAGTTTAGTGCAGAAGGCTTTTTTCTGAGGCCTCCCATTGGTTCAAATCTATAATTCTGTAGATTTCTATTTAAGGGTTGTCTAGAGGGAATCCCCATCTTTCCAAAGGTACCAAACATGACGGGGAAATACCTAACGCCAGCGCCAAGGAAAGTCGTGTTTGGAGTCGATTTTCTTAGTTTTAGACTTACTGTATTTTCATGACCATATGGCGCACCGTATGAAAAGGCGCAGTCTCAGTTATTTGTGCCATTACTATATTTAACACATACATACGGCGCACCTAATCATAGGGCGCTGAAACAAGCATACTAGTTTGCGTTTTTGACTCACTGGGATGTGAGCGGCACCTCGTCCATGTTTGTGATGTGGCTGGGCTGGATGTGTTTGTGGGAAATCTGTTTGCTGCAGTAGGACCGGCCAGATGGCCAGCTTTTTTTATAAACCGCTGGAAGTTGCTGCGCTACCGTAGTCTTGGTCCGGATTGAAAAATGGCACCCTTTCATGAAACGAAAGCACCAAGACGGACCTCCTTGAAAATGTTCAATGTTCATTTCTTCTGCTAGCGTTATTGCTTTTAGTCGAATGGTGACCGTCGAAACGCTTCTCCCACTCGTTCGGTGTGCGTTGCTCGGTGATCCACTGCTCGAGTCTTTACTCCAACTCGGGCCACCTGGCCTTATGTCCGCGGACACTCAGCTGCATCTTCTTTACCGTTCTCATGGTGTCCTCTACTACGTCCGCCTTACAACAACACATAGGGCGTACTGCACATTTTGAAGAAAATCTAAGACTTTTATGTGCGCCTTATGGTCGTGAAAATACGGTAATTACTGTCAGAGTCAGTTGTTGTTCTTCCTAAAAGATATGATTTGAAGAACTTACGCTAGGAATTTAACAAACACTCATAGTTACAAGTGAGACATTTTACTGGGATTTTATCAATAAACTTCAACTTTGATAATTTTGACCCATATAACGTATTTGAGGCTAAAGTTAGAAAAACTGTTGTGACTGAACCACTGCTTTAATGATGGACGACACATATTTTATCAGCTCTGTAGATAAAACGCAGTATTTAGTTGTCACATATTTTGGTGTTGTCCTCAAATCATTTCTTGATTTATTTGTTTGTCTTCCTTTAACCCTTTAATGACTCTCATTATGACAAACTGCCTAGAGTTCTTTATCCAATAAGGGGTCAGAAAATGTGTTTTGAATCTTTTTTCCTAAATATAATCTAACTTTCCATATAGGCAAATTATTTTATTTGTTCAATTTTATTTCTATTAAACTTTGTTATTACTCATGTAAAATACAGGGTAATGAAATGTAGTTTGGCATCTAAACAGAAGTGCAGTATATGCAGTATGTACAGTTAAAAAGCAGAATATATACAAATACAATAGTGCAGCTGTAGGGGTGTGACGAGACACACAGCTCAAGGGACAAGACATGAGATTGGGTTCAGAATATCGAGGCAAGACGAGATTTTAAGAAAACTAAATTACAAATTTTATGAATGGACAAGAGACAAGAGAGTTTCACATGTATTTTATAACTCTGTAAGAATTAACTTTTAATGAACTTCTTCCTTTTAATGAACTTCTTCCTCTACAAAATAAAATGTTATAAAAGTTAAAATAAAATTATATATTTCTCCTTTTTTCAAACTCAAATTTGGTGCTTGACTGTGGAAGTTGAGGTCCAAATGAGGAAATGCACCCCCACCACTCCCCCAGTGCGTCAACTGTGTCGCCAGGGTAGGGACCAGCCCACGTATAACAGATGTGATGTGGGCCACCCACCGACCCTTCTGGAAACACAGGAGTCTAATCCACATGCGACTCAGAGGGTCTCCCAGAAACCCCACGGTGGCCGGGGCGCACCGGCTAAGGTGGTATCCTGGCCCCACGGGACCCAGACTCACACAGGCGGCAAAGTCAGTGGACCATAACGAACCAGATGTTTGTACCCCAGTAATACCAGTATTTTCCAACGTTATCCTGTCTGCTGCTGGATATCAAATTTCACGAGATGGAATTTTAATGCGACGAGAATCTCGCAAGATCCCGTCACACCCCTGTGCAGGTGGAATAAATACTTGTTTACAATGGTCAGAGCATATATATATATATATATATATATATATATATATATATATATATATATATATATATGCAGAAGAGCAATATACAGGTACGGTGAAGAGGTTAGGCTAATACAGATGTGGTATGTAGATAAAATCTACAGATGTGTCATAGAGATAGTTATCTACAGATGTGCAGTCCAAGGGCAAGTTATGCAAATTATTATCTATAATGTGTGTGATTCCTCTGGGCTTCATGAGCTTCACACAAAGTTGTGAAATCGTGGATGGACCAATCAGGATCAGTGGGTGTGTTTTTAATTTAATTTTTACTTATGACATAAGAAAGACTCTCCCACAGTAGCTTTGAAAAACATGGTGGCTAGCATGGAGGAGACTAGACTGGACTGCGGTTCTGTAATGTCAACAGTGTTGTGTAAACTAGTGTAGATTGATTGTTTAAAAGATGAACAGAACAGTTTTAAAGAACGTATTGATGTTAAGGATGTTCTGACTCTTCTACCAACCAGGTATGGTAAGAGCTTCTACTTCTATCATCTATGTTACATACTGCTTTAATCTGATTGGTTGAAGTAGGATGTCATTCAAAATGACAAACACCTGGTTTCTCCAATCAGGCTGAATTTTTTTGATTGACAGCCTCGCTTTAACAAAAAGAAGCTAATGGTGTTTCCCAGATGGAAGATGTGAACAGACATGAGGAGCATCCATACATCTGCAGTCAGTCAGGTTATAACTGTACTGCTCTGAGCATTGACGTACACATTGTTTAAGTCCCGCCCCCTGATTTGGCTACAGCTGCACCATAGTACATTACTACTGACAACTAACTGCTGTTACTATGACAATTAGCTGCTGTTACTATGACAACTAACTGCTGTTATTGACTTTCCCAAGGTCTCTATGACAACAACACAACTGTGCTACATGCTTCTAACTACTTCAGTCCCCACAGGAATTCACAGACATTTTTGTCATTGTTGTCCAGTTCCGACCAAGGCTATTATTACGACACATTCACATAAGTTAAGCAAGGAACGTCTGACTCAACTCTAACTGAACATTGCACCGATCTTACTGACTATAGTCTACTTTACGATCTGCCTCATCCACTGTGCTTTATTACTTCACTTTTAGACCCTTTTCATTTTTGGATTGTTTATTATTTGAAAGCAGCGCTTCAGCTGCAACAGTAGCTACAATCTATATTTAGCATTAAATATTGCACTAATTTCAGATTAGAAATTTCACTAATGAATTATTTCATGGTCCTTGCATTGCAGTGGATCATGAATTTATTAATTATGAAATAAAGAGTCAAAGTTGTGAGATAAAATAAAAAATTTACAAGATAAGTAAAAATTGTGACATGAAATGTCAAAATTATGAGCTAAAAAAAAATCCAAATTATGACGTAAAAAGGTCCATAAAAACTACAAATTATTAGATAGAATGTCAAAATTACGAGATAAAACATCAAAATTGTGAGATAAAATGACCAAATTTTACGATGAAAAGTAAAAATCATGAGATAAAACATAAAAAATCCAAATGATGACATAACTTCATGAAACTAATCATGTGTGATTTATAAAACCTTTATTGATAAAGCAAAGATATGAATACAATACAGCAGTAGCTACAATCTATGTTTATCATTAAATATTACATAAAACTGTGTGATGACAGTGGTATTAGATCCCTGCCAGCAGCTGTGATGGTTTGGTTTGTTATTAAAGCTGATCCACAGGGCCGTAAACACAGTGTTTTCAGGTGCACCTGTACTGGCTGTCCAGCTGAACACCTCCGTACAGGCTGAGCTGAGTGATGCCCCAGCTGAACACGTTCCCCACTGTGGTGCTGTTCCTCTCACATGACATCTGGTCACGGATATCCGCCGTGGTCAACACGTAGTCCCACACGTTGACATCAGTCATCTTACCCACAAAGGCGTCTTCGTTGGAGATGCCCAGTAATCCGTCCTGGTCTTTACCCAGGATGAAAACACCTCCAGGGCTAATTGTGTAGCCGCTTCGGAGGTACCGCTCCTCTCCGACCATGCCGTTGATAGACAGCTGCGCGCCGCCCGTGTGAGACGACCACGTAATGCAGTAGTTGGCCCAGTCGTGGGACCGGAAGTTGTGCGGCAGGTTGACGAACTCGTTGCCGATCCACAGACCCACCTCTCTGCCGGTTCGGTCTTCGCCGATGGAGATCATCAGCTCGTTGTCGTTGCCGTTGCTGGCGTAGGACAGGACGGTGTGGACGCCGTCGACCTGAGGCAGTACGTGCATGCAGGCGGTGAAGGAGTCCAGGTCCATGGGGTGGATGAGGCGACCTACGGCGTAACTACCGGCGTTCTTCTCCTGGAAGTTGAGCACCAGAGGGAACAGGCCACGAGGGTCTGAAGGAGACACAAGCATAATAATAAATACAAGTACCACAGTATAAGGCGCACTGTCAATGAATGGGTTATTTTTGTAGAGTTAAGGCGCATTTAAGCAAAGTCAAAATTATGAAATAAAAAAAATCATGAACCAGACAAACTACTGACCATTTCTGGAAGGTTTTGAGCCACGCATTCCACCTGAATGGAAAAAGAAAAAAAGGCTTTTAATGTGGCGGGCAGACATTTCCTGTCATCATTTCTAACAGTTAAAGGTTGAATTTGTCCATTTGTGAGTATTTTACTGAAAAGATACTTTACTGAAGCAAAAAAAAAGAAAAACAAAGTGTAGTTCATACATGATGGTTGGAAAAAAAATTCTATATATATAAAAAAAAATGGAAAAAACTACAAAAAATTAATAATTATATATATATATATATATATATATATATATATATATATATATATATATATATATATATATATATATATATATATATATATATCATAAGGAGGAAAAGTCACCTTCCTGCTTTAAGTTAGGGTAGGAGGTTGTTATTGACTTTAATATTGCTGTTACCTCTGACAACTATGGGTGCCATTTTAACCTGTGACTCAGAGACCCCTAGTGGCAGAAACTACAGACTTTAAAAAACCTAGAAACAAACTCACCTGAATGGATGTGTTTTCCCAGAGATGTAATCAGACCCTCGATCTTCAGGAGCTTGGATTCAATCTCATCTTGTCGACAAAATGCTAAAAAGACAAATGTCTTCTGTTACAACAGAGTGAATAATTAACTCTAATGAACTAAACAGTTACAGTTTTTTGCAAAACAATAGCGATATTCCAAAAATTTCAACACAGTATATTTGCACTTTGAACATGTTTCCATTGACGGTTGTTTTAGGTAAGAGTGCTAGCCTAGCCACACTAGCTCCTCCTAGCGTCAGTAAATCTAATGTTCTATCGTAGTAGCCTAGCCACGCTAGCTCCTCCTAGCATCAGTAAATCTAATGTTCTATCGTAGTAGCCTAGCCACACTAGCTCCTCCTAGCATCAGTAAATCTAATGTTCTATCGTAGTAGTCTAGTTTCACTCAATGTAACTTTTGTCTAGATTTCCCTGAAACTGGTCGACCAATCACAGTGAAGTATAGAGTCAGAGGGCGGGCCTAACAAAGTGACGCTGCAACGATTGGTAGAGAAACAAGTGTAAACAACCATAGAAGAAGAACAACAACAGGTGTAGATTTCCTTTTAGTGAGTGAAGGAGATAAAGTCAAATAAGATAAGATGAGATATTATATGATGCAGTGTGATAAGATAAGGTAAAGTAAGGTAAGGTAAAGTAAGGTAAGGTAAGGTAAGGTAAAGTAAGGTAAGGTAAGGTAAGGTAAGGTAAGGTAAAGTAAGGTAAGGTAAAGTAAGGTAAGGTAAGGTAAAGTAAGGTAAGGTAAGGTAAGGTAAGGTAAGGTAAGGTAAGGTAAGGTAAGGTAAGGTAAGGTAAGGTAAAGTAAGGTAAGGTAAGGTAAGGTAAGGTAAGGTAAAGTAAGGTAAGGTAAGGTAAGGTAAGGTAAAGTAAGGTAAGGTAAAGTAAGGTAAGGTAAGGTAAGGTAAGGTAAGGTAAGGTAAGGTAAAGTAAGGTAAGGTAAGGTAAAGTAAGGTAAGGTAAGGTAAGGTAAGGTAAAGTAAGGTAAGGTAAGGTAAGGTAAAGTAAGGTAAGGTAAGGTAAGGTAAGGTAAGGTAAAGTAAGGTAAGGTAAGGTAGGTAAGGTAAGGTAAGGTAAAGTAAGGTAAGGTAAGGTAAGGTAAGGTAAGGTAAGGTAATAGTAAGGTAAGGTAAGGTAAGTAGTAAGGTAAGTAAGGTAAGGTAAGGTAAGGTAAGGTAAGGTAAGGTAAAGTAAGGTAAGGTAAGGTAAGTAAGGTAAGGTAAGGTAAGGTAAAGTAAGGTAAGGTAAGGTAAGGTAAGGTAAGAGTAAGGTAAGGTAAGGTAAGGTAAGGTAAGGTAAGGTAAAGTAAGGTAAGGTAAGGTAGGGTAAAGTAAGGTAAGGTAAGTAAAGTAGGTAAGGTAGGTAAGGTAAGGTAAGGTAAGGTAAGGTAAAGTAAGGTAAGGTAAGGTAAGGTAAGGTAAGGTAAGGTAAGGTAAGGTAAAGTAAGGTAAGGTAAGGTAAGGTAAGGTAAGGTAAGGTAAGGTAAAGGTAAGGTAGGTAAGGTAAGTAAGGTAAGGTAAGGTAAGGTAAAGTAAGGTAAGGTAAGGTAAAGTAAGGTAAGGTAAGGTAAGGTAAAGTAAGGTAAGGTAAGGTAAGGTAAGGTAAGGTAAGGTAAAGTAAGGTAAGGTAAAGTAAGGTAAGGTAAGGTAAGTAAGGTAAGGTAAGGTAAAGTAAGGTAAGGTAAAGGTAAGGGTAAGGTAAGGTAGGTAAAGTAAGGTAAGGTAAAGTAAGTAAGGTAAGGTAAGTAAGGTAAGGTAAGGTAAGGGTAAGGTAAAGGTAGGTAAGGTAAGGTAAAGGTAAGGTAGGTAAGGTAAAGGAAGAAGGGTAAGGTAGTAAGTAGGTAAGGTAAGGTAAGGTAAGGTAAGGTAAGGTAAGGTAAGGTAAGGTAAGGAGTAAGCCTTTATTAGTTCCATTAAGGGAAATTTCAGGTTTACAGCAGTAAGGTTATAGCACTCAAAAGTAATCACTTCAATAAATAAATCATTAATTCTACATAAAATATACTTTTTAATCAATGGAAAAATGATTATTGATTTTTCACTGACTTGTATAAAGTGACAACAGTGTAATTTGTCAAAAACCCATTTGAAGGAGCAGTAAGGTTATAGCACTCAAAAGTAATCACTTCAATAAATAAATCATTAATTCTACATAAATATACTTTTTAATCAATGGAAAAATGATTATTGATTTTTCACTGACTTGTATAAAGTGACAACAGTGTAATTTGTCAAAAACCCATTTGAAGGTCAATGGAAAAAAAAGTCTTACATCCTTTCCCCAGTCGTGGAATGAAGGACGACTCAACCACGCGGTCGTTGAGCGGTTGCGCCATGCGGTAGTCGTTCCAGATGGTCTTGTTATCGATGTCCATCAGCGTACTCTCAAGTTTTCTGATCTGAACCAAAAACAAAAACATGACATAAGAAAAAAAAAATCACTTCTTTGATAATCGTCAGCTTCTTCCACACGCAGCATGTTGCATTTGTATTAGCGCTGTCACATGATTAGTTTTTAATCAGATTAATCAAAGGGTTCATGTGGATTAATTTAGATGAATCATTATTAAATATTCATTTTTAATTTATATTAATTGCATTTCATTTTTCATGAGCAAAAAACTCAAGAAATAAGTCAATAAATGTGCACTGAACATGTTTGTACAAGCTAGGTGATGTATTAGCCTACTTCTAGCATTAGGCTACTGCTAGCATTAGCCTACTGCTAGTATTAGCCTACTGCTAGCATTAGCCTACTGCTAGTATTAGCCTACGGCTAGCACTAGCCTACGGCTAGCACTAGCCTACGGCTAGCAGAATCCCTGACTAATGTATGCTTCATGTTAATGTGGTATTTTAATCAGGAAGTGCTTCAGTGTCAAAACACTTTCTGTCGGTCGACTGTTCTGTGTGTGGATTTTTTTTACTCAAATTTACCGCAAAATTTACAAAAATTCACTAAGAAACACAAAACATGCGGAGAACAATAATCTACAAAACATCCTAAAATCCACTATTTTAGAAAATCAAAGTTAGTGAAGTTACTATATTTGGTACCTTGTCCATTTGTGGTTAAATAAATACATAAATACAAATTACAATAAATGAATAAAATAAATACAATTTAAAAATTTATTAAATAAATAAAAATATATACAAATACATAAAAATAACATTAACATATATATATATGTATATATATATATATATATATATATATATATATATGTGTATATATATATATATATATATATATATATATACATATATATACATATATATATATATATATACATATATATATATATATATATATATATATATATATATATATATATATATATACACATATATATATATATATACATACATATATACATATATATATATATATATATATATATATATATATATATATATATATATATATATAATAAAAAGGCAAAAAATAAAATAAATACAAATTAAAATAAATAAAAATAATAATAATAAAAATATATACAAATGCATGAAAAATAAAATTAATTAATACTAAACAAAAATATATAAATAAATAAAAAGCCCAAATAAATGAAAAGTAAAAAGCAAATTCAAATAAAAAAATTTTATTAATTAATCAAAATATATACAAATACATAAAAATAAATTAGATAAAAAATAAAATATATAAATAAATAAAAAAGATAAATAAATGAAACATAAATACAAATTCAAATAAATAAATACAGAAAATAATTAATTCATTTATTTATAAAAACAATCATATATATATATATATATATATAAATATATAAATACAAAAAAAAATAATACAAAGGATCTGTGATGTGACTATTTCACACTCGTACGTTATGATGTTAATATTTAAACACAGTATATTTTTCAGCTCTGGTGTTAACGTTGACAGCCTTAGTTTTTATTCTTTTATTTAGTTTTAAGTGCATATATAGTAGTGTTTGCATATTAGTGCATATCTACCTGGTTGTGTGAAAGTGTGATGGGGGTGTCGAACACTGTCCACAGGATACTTTCATAGCAGGGAGGCGTCGTGAGCGAACCCTGGTACCTGAAGAAGTGGTTGAGGTTTTCAGGAAACATGGAGCGTACGTTGATGCTGGATACATTCATGCTCTGACCTGCAGGAAAATGTTCATTAAAATTAAAATGACATTAGATTCAAACTGTCCACTTCTAAATTCACTTCATTCCAGTGGAGAAAACTCACCAGCGTATTTTATTTTGGCGAGGTTGGAGATGAAATCGCTGTAGTAGGTATTTTCAAAATGGCCGTCCTGAAAACACATCGAAACGGTGTCAAGTTTGATCATGTTTTAAAACCAACGTACAAAGATTTAGTTTAGATCTTTGTGTGTTTGGTTGTAATGAATTACAGCAGGAAAGAAAATTAATGAAGAATTATATGTAAGAAGATCCAGGAAGTGACAGAAATCTGGAATATGTTGGTTCATACTCGTGCTCAAAAGAAATGTGTGATTTTACTCTGAATGTGTTTTCAAATAAATACTGCTTGGAGTAATTTATTTATGTTGTGTTACATAGGTTTAACACTGGAAAAGTTATTTTTTAACACTAAACTCTTCAGTGTTGAATGTGAATAACACTATGGGTGTTACTTTTCACATAGTGTATAAGTTGATTAACACTAATTAGTCTAGTGGCAAATATTAACTCTTACTAGTGTAAAGTTGACTCTGTAAATGTAACTTTAGGTTCAGTGTAAACTTGACACTCTGTAGATAGGGACCATATGTTCACTGGAGTAATGTTAAAATTAACTCTTTAAGTGTTATATTAATATTGGTGACTTTACCGCATAACCCTTGTATGTACTGCAGGCACAGGGGTTTATTGTTTGTCATATTTATTATGACTTGACTTCTGACTTATACAAAAAAAAATAGCAAAAAAATGCGCCTGAACTGCTGTCAATAGACCGAACATTTTGACGCCAAAATGTACAGCCTTGTCTCGAAAGATGTTCTATCAGGATTGACATTACGGTGCACGGATTTCATATAAAATGTGAAAAAACTCTAAAAAAAAATGTCCATGTGAAATGAACTGGGTCATGTTTACGTGGCTCTAATTCCCAAACAACACATCGTAGCATTTTGCAGTAAATAGTCAAAATTGAATGTCAATAACACTATGGGTGTTAAGTGTTCTATTAACACTGGTAAATGTACTGTGTATAACACAGGTGTCAAACTCCAGTCCTCGAGGGCCGGTGTTCTGCATGTTTTACATATTTCCCTCTTCCATGTGATTCACTTTAACTCCTGAGAACTAACAAAATAATTATTAACATGAGCAAAGTAACAAATGGCAGAAAATCAAAGAAAAATACTACAACCCCCCCCCATGTAGAAAAATAAACAAAATGAGCAACAAAAACTAATAAATATTTCAAAAATGACAAATAATGTGGAAAATTTTGAAAAAAAATTACTAAAGAAGAAAACTACTATTGAAATTTGGTCCCAGCTATTTTTAATTTTTAATTTTTAATTTTGCCTTTAAATTTTTTTTTTAAATAAAATAAAATAAAAAAGCTTTTTGGCACCTTGTCCACACACAAAACTAAAAGGAAAATGGTTGAATTTTTCTGAATATTTAAACTAAATCATCCATTCATAACACATCAGCACTGACATTTAAAGAGTTAATAATCAGCTCCTCATCAGACTGATAATGATGTAATGACCTCCAGGTGGAATGGAAGAGGGGAACATCTAAAACATGCAGGACACCGGCCCTCGTGGACCACACTTTGACACCCCTGGTGTATAATGAGTGGTGTTTAAATAACTTGTATAATTAATTTGGGAAGTGGCACAAATATGACACTGGCTCTTTAAGTGTTAAAAGCCAGAACGGTTTGTATGAATTCCAGTGTAAATGCGTATTTATTGAATTTGTCGCTTCGCCACCAAACTCTGAATAGAGTCTTGTATTCAACAGGATGATGTCACGCACTTCAAAGAGCTTTTTGTTATTTTCTAACCAAACACTTTGGTGAAATACAATAAAATACTAACAAAACAGATGGACTCTATTCAGGTTTTGATGCCTTCATGTGCAAAAACACTTCCTTCCTGGAGGTGCTGATCCATGTCGTGGTCATTGAAGATAAAAGAGAAAATAAAGAAGTGTTTGTGTCGTATACGTACATCGTAGAAAAAGGCCAGTACTGCCAAACCGTCTGGTTTGTCTCTGGCCTCAGTGAAGCTCTTGTATTTATCTGAATTATAATGCACCACATGGAGCTGAAAGACAAAGTGGACACGAGGTTAGTTTCCAAAATATGTCCAGTGACGTCGGTCGCAAAGAGAAAACTTTTCACAATGAGTCAGACCTGCAGGAATGTTAAAGTAGGCTAAAGGTCAAAGGTTAACTGTGGAAATTAACAAGACATAAAGCCATATAACAGCAATAAAATGCAATTAGTGAATCTGTTGAAATGTTTTCAAATACCAAATGTACTCAATGTTTATTATAGAAGCTAATTATAGTCAAATTTATTCAATATCGAGCCTAATTTATTGACTATAGAGTCAAATTTACTCAATATAGAGTAAAATATATTACATTTACAGTACATTTGTGACACTTTAGAGTACAAGCAAAACAATGTTATAAAAATCTATAAAATATTATTTCAACATCTCTTACTAAGATCATGTTCACTTGTTCCATTCTCAGATATTTAAATGTTGAATTAAGTGATCCTGGTAAAAATGTGTTAAAATAAGATTTTCCAGATCTATTGTTTTAATACAAATCAGTTGTTGTGACTGGAAAGTGTCTTTTCAGTGATTCTGTCGTATTTTAAGTGTGATAAGATATTTAGACTAGAAATGAGACAAATACACTTGTTCATATTTTTCATTTTTTCCCAGTGTTTGTATCTGGAATGATCTTCATGTGAGTGTTTCAGTGTAAAACGTCATATAAGTGTTGTTTTATAGACACTAAAAGTACAGCCAAACACATACAGGGACCATAATGTTCACTTTATAGCGGAAGTTGCCCACATTTTTTTCTTTAAATACTGACAAAAACTGTGTAATAGCTGCAGTTACAAGTTACAAGACAACGGTTTCCTCCAGTCTGCTTCAGAATGACGGTGCTTTTTCTATTTCTTTTTTTTTTTTGTTAAGTCATTCTCAGATGAACTTTTGATAAAAATAAAAAGGAACTTTGTGTTCCTGTAACTTTACGACTGTTGTCACGGTATTAACCCTTTAGTGGACACTCATAGAAATATAGAAATTCAACATGTTAACCATAGTGTGTTAGTTTTGGACATAAGAGTGTTTTATTATTTAGAAAATGAAGGTGAATTAATTTACAGTGTGTGTTTCTCTGTGCATGATTTAGCAATTACTGAATATAGTCAAATGTACTCATCTTGTCTCGTCATCTGGACCTACTTTATCCTCACTAGGGTTACAAGGGTTGGTGGGGGCCTAATCCAGCTACAATGGGTGAAGGAGGGGTACACCGCCTTCACCCATTGTAGCTGGATTAGACCCCCAAATTTACTATATTGAGTAAATATGAGTCAAATTTACTCAATATAGTCAAATGTACTCAATATAGAGTCAAATTTAGTTGATTTACGCAAATGTATTTGTATATCACATTTCATGTACAGGACAATTCAAGGTGCTTTACATAAAGAGCTTCCCTTTAATATTAAAGACATCGACACAGTCTCTACATTTAAAATTAGGCTTAAAACATTCCTGTTTGAGAAAGACTATGGTCAGGTTAGTTAAAAAATTATGTGACTCATACATCATGTATACATGATATATGAGTCACAGTTCAGTCTAGGCTGCCCTAGGAGTTAGAATGCTGGGGGAAGTACAGACACTGAGTTCTTTCTTCTCTTTCTCTCTCACATCTGTTTCTGTCATTTTTATAACATATCTTTCATACCAAGTCTGTTCATGACTAGTCACCTGGCTCTCCTGACAGTGTCTGCGTGGGAGCCATGGACGACAGGATCTGCAGTATCTCGCCTGTGCCGACCTGTGACCCCGGACCACCGCCCCTGCCTGTCTGGACCAGCCCCCCTTCCTGCATTTATACATGGACGTTCATCTATAGCCTGTCCGTCCATGGGAGTGGATCTGTCCTTCAATGTGGTTCTCCTCAAGATTTCTTCTTTTTCCCACTGGGTTTGGAAGTTTTTACTTGCCGAGAAGGAGGGTCTAAGGACAGGGGGAGGGTCTAAGGACAGGAGGAGGGTCTAAGGACAGGGGGAGGGTCTAAGGACAGGGGGAGGGTCTAAGGACAGGGGGAGGGTCTAAGGACAGGGGATGCTTGGGACTTTTCATATATCTCTGTAGTTGATTGTGTTTTTGTAAAGCCCTGTGAGACGACTTTGTTGTGATTTAGGGCTTTATAAATAAAATTGAATTGAATTGAATTGAATAAAACATATAAGAAAATTAAAATGATTAAGATGCATTAAAAGATAATTAAAATAGAGACATAAAAACATTTAAGACAGTTAATAATGTTAGTAAAGCTCCAGTGAACAGTAATGTTTTCATCTGGTTTAAATGAACTGACAGTTTTTCTCAGACCTCAGGTGTTCAGGTAGTTTGTTCCACAGGTGAGGAGCACAACAACCGAATGATGTTTGGTTCTGATTTTTGGAACACACAGTAAACCTGTCCCTGATGACCTTTGACCTCAGGGCTCTGGATGCTTCATATGGAACCAGCAGGTCTAGGGTGGATTTGGGTCCAAGGCCGTTTAGTTCTTTATAGACCAGGAGGAAGATTTAGAAGTGTGACCTTTGACCCACAGGAAGAAAATGCAAGGATTTGAGGAGGTGTGATGTGGTCTAGTTTAATGGTACTGGTCTGGACTGTGGCAGCAGTGTTTTGGATCAGCTGTAGCTGCCTGGTTGATTTTATTGTTTAGACCAGTTACAATAATGTAACTTACTGAAAATGAATGAATGAATGAATGAACATGTTTTTGTGTGCCTGGTTTGGACAGAAAACCTTTGATTGTGTCGATTTTCTTCAGGTGGTCATAGACAGACTGGGTCAGAACTTTTAAATGGTTGTTAACTTTCAGGTCAATAATTACACCCAGAGTTCTGTCTCAGTTTGTGGAGTTCAGTGACATGGACTCAAGGTGAGCGCTGACCTTTGACCTTTCACACACAATCACATTGTCCACATTAAGCTAGAGAAAGTTCTGGAACATCCACTCAGTGATTTGATGAAAACATTTACTCAGTGTCAGTAAGAAACTGTAGTGGAGTGATGACACAGAAATATAAAGTTGTGTGTCATCTGCGTATGTGTGGAAAGAAATGTTGAAATGTTCTATGACCTGAGCAATCATCTGAGATATTTAGAGCAAAATGGACTCAATATAGAGTTAAATGTCACATTTACTCAATATGGAATTAAAAGTACTCTATAGAGTCAAATGTACTTAGTATAGAGTGAGACATTTTATTTTCACACAAATCCTACACTGTGCCCTGGAATATATATATTTTTAATTTTGCATGATAATGTGGATTTTTCTTGACGTCAGGGTCAGTGTTTGTCATAGTCAGACTAGGCGGTCGCCTTGGGCACCAGATGTCTTGGGGGCATCAAGTCCCACAGAATAAGAATATTAAGGTACTGTATTTACTGGATTATAAGGTGAACTGAAAAGACTTTAATTTTCTTCAAAAACCATAGAGTTTATAAATGGATTAACTCTGGTTGTGCTTAATGACTTGAATTTTTACTTTTTTAAAGTTTGATTTATCAGAATCTTAGTGTGTTTTGTTCCGTGTTCTAAATCAACAAGGTTTATAGTTATTGTTAGTGTTTATCTTCACTTAATGCTCCTTATAATCCAGTTCACTTTATAGTGTGAAAATACAGTAAATAAATAATTAAAGTTAACATTGACACTGATTATTCATGGACACTCAGTACGTACTCCATCACATGTAGGACACTATGTTTACACATGATCATTTAGAATTACACTAAAAGGAAACAGGGGTGTTGACATAGTGTTGTCCTAGTGTTGGCCTAATGTTGGTCTAGTGTTGGTCTAGTGTTGGCCTAGTGGTGGTCTAGTGTTGGCCTAGGGTTGGTCTAGGGTTGGTCTAGTGTTGTTCTAGTGTTGGTCTAGGGTTGGTCTAGTGTTGATCTATTGTTGGCCTAGTGTTGGTCTAGTGTTGGCCTAGTGTTGGCCTAGTGTTGGTCTAGGGTTGGTCTAGGGTTGGTCTAGTGTTGGTCTCGGGTTGGTCTAGTGTTGGTGTAGTGTTGGTCTAGTGCTGGCCTAGTGTTGGTCTAGGGTTGGTCTAGCGTTGGTCTAGTGTTGGTCTAGTGATGGCCTAGTGTTGGTCTAGTGTTGATCTAGTGTTGGCCTAGTGTTGGTCTGGTGATGGCCTAGTGTTGGTCTAGTGTTGATCTAGTGTTGGCCTAGTGTTGGTCTAGTGTTGATCTAGTGTTGGCCTAGTGTTGGTCTATGGTTGGTCTAGTGTTGGTCTAGTGATGGCCTAGTGTTGGTCTAGTGTTGGCCTAGTGTTGGTCTAGTGTTGATCTAGTGTTGGCCTAGTGTTGGTCTAGGGTTGGTCTAGTGTTGGTCTAGTGATGGCCTAGTGTTGGTCTAGTGTTGGTCTAGTGATGGCCTAGTGTTGGTCTAGTGTTGATCTAGTGTTGGCCTAGTGTTGGTCTAGGGTTGGTCTAGTGTTGGTCTAGTGTTGGCCTAGTGTTGGCCTAGTGTTGGCCTAGTGTTGGCCTAGTGTTGTTCTAGTGTTGGTCTAGGGTTGGTCTAGTGTTGATCTAGTGTTGGCCTAGTGTTGGTCTAGGGTTGGTCTAGTCTTGGTCTAGTGTTGGCCTAGTGTTGACCTAGTGTTGTTCTAGTGTTGGTCTAGTGTTGGTCTAGTGTTGGCCTAGTGTTGGCCTAGTGTTGTTCTAGTGTTGGTCTAGTGTTGGTCTAGTGTTGGTCTATGGCACCACATTGACCAGAACTTGTCCTTCTAGTTGTTGTGGTTGTAGTGTGTCAGTGTGGTATAATCTGTCCAAATATAAAAACACATGTGCACATGTTTGTTTTTGGCGTAGGTTCGAATACATCCACAGTGTTTGAGTGTAGATGAAACAGTGCATGTCGTCAGCAGCCTTTAGTACATAAAACCACAAAGCTGTTTGTTTTACGCTGATCTTCCTTTAATTCCTGTGAATGTGTGTGTGCGTTAAAGTTCACCTCTGCCATGTAGCGGACGCCATCGATGGTGTGTTCGGCTCCACTGGCCTCCAGGTCCCAGCCCCCCCAGTGAAGGTGCATCTGAACGGCCGTGTAGGTTCCAGGAAGACCCTTAGTTATCTTCATAGAGGAGGGCAGGTCGATTTGCACTGGGACCGACATGAAGAGCAGTATTAGTTTACAAAGAAGTGAAGTAAAAGTACTTCATTACTGTACTTAAGTGGATTTCATTAGGTATCTGTACTTTACTGTTATTGTTTTATTTTTCCTCCCTAAATATATGTTAAAATGATATATTATGTTGGTCAGTTGGACACAGATGTTGGTCAGTTGGACACAGATGCTGGTCAGTTGGACACAGATGTTGGTCAGTGGGACACATGTTGGTCAGTTGGACACAGATGTTGGTCAGTTGGATACAGATGTTGGTCAGTTGGACACAGATGTTGGTCAGTTGGATACAGATGTTGGTCAGTTGGACACAGATGCTGGTCAGTTGGACACAGATGTTGGTCAGGGGGACACATGTTGGTCAGTTGGACACAGATGTTGGTCAGGGGGACACATGTTGGTCAGTTGGACACAGATGTTGGTCAGTTGGATACAGATGTTGGTCAGTTGGACACAGATGTTGGTCAGTTGGACACAGATGTTGGTCAGGGGGACACATGTTGGTCAGTTGGACACAGATGTTGGTCAGTTGGATACAGATGTTGGTCAGTTGGACACAGATGTTGGTCAGTTGGATACAGATGTTGGTCAGTTGGACACAGATGTTGGTCAGTTGGATACAGATGTTGGTCAGGGGGACACATGTTGGTCAGTTGGACACAGATGTTGGTCAGTTGGATACAGATGTTGGTCAGTTGGACACATGTTGGTCAGTTGGACACAGATGTTAGTCAGTGGGACACAGATGTTGGTCAGGGGGACACATGTTGGTCAGGGGGACACAGATGCTGGTCAGTTGAATACAGATGTTGGTCAGGGGGACACAGATGTTGGTCAGTTGGACACAGATGTTGGTCAGGGGGACACAGATGTTGGTCAGTTGGACACAGATGTTGGTCAGGGGGACACAGATGTTGGTCAGGGGGACACAGATGTTGGTCAGTTGGACACAGATGTTGGTCAGTGGGACACAGATGTTGGTCAGGGGGACACAGATGTTGGTCAGTTGGACACAGATGTTGGTCAGGGGGACACAGATGTTGGTCAGGGGGACACATGTTGGTCAGTTGGACACAGATGTTGGTCAGTTGGATACAGATGTTGGTCAGGGGGACACAGATGTTGGTCAGTGGGACACAGATGTTGGTCAGGGGGACACAGATGTAGGTCAGGGGGACACAGATGTTGGTCAGGGGGACACAGATGTAGGTCAGGGGGACACAGATGTTGGTCAGTTGGACACATGTTGGTCAGTTGGACACAGATGTTAGTCAGTGGGACACAGATGTTGGTCAGGGGGACACATGTTGGTCAGGGGGACACAGATGCTGGTCAGTTGAATACAGATGTTGGTCAGGGGGACACAGATGTTGGTCAGTTGGACACAGATGTTGGTCAGGGGGACACAGATGTTGGTCAGTTGGACACAGATGTTGGTCAGGGGGACACAGATGTTGGTCAGGGGGACACAGATGTTGGTCAGTTGGACACAGATGTTGGTCAGTGGGACACAGATGTTGGTCAGGGGGACACAGATGTTGGTCAGTTGGACACAGATGTTGGTCAGGGGGACACAGATGTTGGTCAGGGGGACACATGTTGGTCAGTTGGACACAGATGTTGGTCAGTTGGATACAGATGTTGGTCAGGGGGACACAGATGTTGGTCAGGGGGACACAGATGTTGGTCAGGGGGACACAGATGTAGGTCAGGGGGACACAGATGTTGGTCAGGGGGACACAGATGTAGGTCAGGGGGACACAGATGTTGGTCAGGGGGACACAGATGTAGGTCAGGGGTACTGTTCTCACCTGAGTGTCCATTATTGGACATGAGGAAGTTTCCGCTCTGGGCGTCGTAGCCGTTCAGCTCCAGTTGTAGAATGTCAGGGTTGTGTCTCACACTGCGACTCTGAATGTCAATAGGAGACTGTTTCTTCCCCCCACATGCAGGGTATTTGGTCGGCCAGTGCATCTGGTCCAGAGCGCCCTCTGACCCCAGACAAAAACAAAAACACAAACACTGTCATCATATGAAGCACTGGGAGAGCGCAGACTCCACCAAGGCAGATCACCCCCACCCCTACCCCCACCCCCCAAATGACTGACCAATACACATTATTATTATTATTATTATTATTATTATTATTATTATTATTATTATTATTATTATTATTATTATTATTATTATTATTATTATTATTATTATTATTATTATATTTGTAATTATTAGTATTATTATTACTATTATTTTTGTATTATATTTTTAATAATAATTATTATTATAATTATACTAATAATTAATAATATATTTTTGTTATATTCTTACTCAGAGAAAAAAAGGCAAAAATTCCAAGAAATAAAAGTTGCTGAATCTGTGATTAAAGTCAGATTTCTCATTTTAATTTCAGAATAATAATAAACATAGTGAAACTTAAAAAAAAATAATTGTGGTTTTATTTTATTTCTCCAGTGGCCACATGAACACATATTGTTTTATATTGTACTTTTGTGCAGATTCTAATGCGTAAACTTGAATATTTGCATATTCACCTAATTTGAGTGAAATCCCTGAACAACACTGAGCAGAGTTTAATTTTGGGAGTGACCCTGTTTGACTGACTGCACCTGTTTATAAAGGATTACATTCGCTTGGTGTTTGTTATTAGGACACAAACACACACAGGAAATCCAAGAGTTCCAACTGATCCATGCCTTGTTATTATTATTATTATTATTATGACGCTCATGGAAACAACATTTTATTTCACTCACATTAAGCCTCCTGCTCGTGTCTGTGGTGTTTTAGTTTGTACATCTGCACTTGTTCTTCACGTGAAGAACAAGTGCAGATGAAAAGCATGGGCGTAATGATGAGGTAGACATTAGTGGGGACATAATTTGATGAGTTCCTGGAGAGAGACAGCAATAATAAATAAAAATAAAGAAATAAATAAGAACACGACTAAAATAATTAAAATAACGTTTTATTTTGTTTTTGTCAACAACAACTAAGAGACATTTTAGGAATGTTTTTTATTTCTTCAGCCACATTTTGTCTCATTTTTATTGTTCATCTATAACTGCATTATATATTTAATTATAATTATCGTCACAGGACCGAGATTTACGTTTGGTTTTTGTCACATAATAAAGGTTCGTTAATGACAATATTTAGTCACTATCAGACACACTGTCAATGAATGGATTATTTTTTAGATTCTTCATATATAAAGTGAACTGGATTATAAAGAGCATTAAGTGAAGTCAACATTATTAAATAAAAAGTAAAAATTATGAGAAAAAAATCGGGATTATGAAATAAAAAGACAAAATATTGAAATAAAAAGTCACAATTACTGTATGAGATTTTAAAAAGTCATAATTATGAGATAACTCGAAATTATGAGACAAAAAAGTAGAAATTATGAAATAAAAATTGAAATCAT
This sequence comes from Siphamia tubifer, assembly GCA_020466265.1. Classification (NCBI taxonomy): domain Eukaryota; kingdom Metazoa; phylum Chordata; class Actinopteri; order Kurtiformes; family Apogonidae; genus Siphamia; species Siphamia tubifer. The sequence goes on along the minus strand of CM035789.1, from coordinate 47,459,583 downwards.
TAGATAAAAAGACAAAATTATAAAATAAAAATTGAAATCATTAGATAAAAAGACAAAATTATGAAATAAAAATTGAAATCATTAGATAAAAAGACAAAATTATGAAATAAAAATTAAAATAATGAGATAAAAAGTTAACATTATGAGATAAAATGTGAGGTAAAAAGTGAAAATTACAAGTCACTAAGCACAAACAGATTTAATCTGCACAATGTTTTTTGTAGAAAATTAAAGTCTTTTAAGTGTCACCTTATAGTCCAGAAAATACGGTAGTCATAAATAGACAGGAATGAGAGTAAGTGAAGTTCTGTCAATGAATCACTAAATTATATTTTTTAAAATGAATGGATATTTTAATTGAAATACTATTGAAAATAAAACGTGGTGACAGAATAAGATACTCACCCCTTGGTGCCCCCCTGTAGAACCGCCTCTGGTCATTATTATTATGACGCTCACAGAAACAAACATTTTATTGCACTCACATTAAGCCTCCTGCTTGTGTCTGTGTTGTTTTAGTTTGTGCATCTGCACTAGTTCTTCATGTGTCACCACAGAACACCCACAGAACACCCACAGAACACCCACAGAACACCCATGGCTGAAGTGTTCTGGTAAAGGACACTGTCTGCGGTACCAGCGCGCAACTTTACGCACGTCCTTTTAAAGACGCCTGTTAAAGACTACAGAGTTTTTGGAGTAAAACGCTTCTTAAATCGCTTGTATAATCTACATAATGTACATCTATAAACCCTCACCTGTGTATGTCCAGTGGATGCCATCGTGTGGAATCCCAGCTCTGACCACACAGAGCAGAAGAGCGCAGACTAACGCAGAGAACAGCTCCATGGTTCCGTGTGATCCAACAGCCAGGACTCTATCACCTCTCTCAAGTTCTCACTCGAGATTTAAAGTGCCAGGAGAGGGAGGTGTTGAAACCTCTGTTGAAAACGCCCAGAGAGGTTTTCCCGGCAAGCAAAGTGACACAAGCAACAAAAAAAGAAAAAGAAAAATGAAAAATGAAAAATGCCCTCCTACGTGTCCATTATTTCTGTGGAAGCCTGTTTCTACCACTGAAAATAAAATAGAAAAATATCCACATGAATAGTCATAATTATGAGATTAATCGAAATTATGAGACAAAAAAGTAGAAATGATGAGATAAAAAAAAAAAAGTCAAAATCATGAGATAAAATGTCATAAATTCTTCAGGGTTAGGGTTTAAGGTTTAATATGTGTTTAAAGTTGTGTTTCAGTTTATTCCAGAACGTCTGGTCTCTATGAGGAAGTTCTACCAAACACACGCCTTTCAAACGTTTGTTTTTTGCTCTTTTACCAGCAACGGTGCAAGTTAGTGTGAAGAAAAAAAAGAAAAAGCCCAGATGGAAACTGATAAAGATATGAAATAAAAACCTAAGAGTCAGTTGAAATGAAATGTGTGGATTATAAGTCCATCAGCTGTGGATATGCACCAGTTCTAACATGTTCAACATCTGCAGCTGAAATGCCAGAGCTGTCAAACCTGTGTGTGTGTGTGTGTGTGTGTGTGTGTGTGTGTGTGTGTGTGTGTGCGTGTGTGTGTGTGCGTGTGTGTGTGTGTGTGTGTGCGTGTGTGTGTGTGCGTGTGTGTGTGTGCGTGTGTGTGTGTGCGTGTGTGTGTGTGTGTGTGTGTGTGAACCTGGAGAGGCCTGTGGATTTGATGCCAGGAACAAATGGCTTCACAGGGACAGAAAACTTACACCCTGAGAAGGTGGTTGTTGGTGTTGAATGACATATGATGTTGTCATGACGACAGGGTCAGGACTCAGTTAGAACGTAGTCAGTAATATAAGTGTTTTGATAATTCATTAACAGGATTATTTTAGTCGTTATGTTCCTGGATGTAATGGTTTAGTTTTGTTTGTGTGTCTGCTTAACGTCCACACTGAACACAGTTTCACATTTATACGTCGACGTTACATCCTCAGGGCAGTCGTACCTTATTCATATCAATTCACAGTGTAACGCGCGTCGCCATTTTGAGAGGGGAAAACAACAGCGTATGGACCAGTGGTGAACTGCACTGCACCGTCCTGCACGTTTTAAAGTTGGTGTAAAAGGACCAAATGTTGAGCAGCGTTCAGGTGTAATAACCATGACTGG
>CM035789.1:47434941-47444941 GCA_020466265.1 Siphamia tubifer | reverse complement strand
ATGTATTTATTTATCTTTTTTAATGTTATGTATTTTTCATATATCATCACAGCATCACTCTTACTCCAGTCCTCCAGGACTCCTTTAGGAACACTATCCTTCATGTTTTAGAACAGGGGTGTGAAACTCATTTTATTTCAGGGGCCACATTTAGTTAAATTTGATCAGAAGTGGGCTGGACCAGTAGAAGAAAAACATAAAAATATATGAATATAATCAATCCCAAACTGTTGTCCATGTTTAAGAGTAAAATAAAAGTCAATTTACATGATGAAAATGTTCACATCTACAAACCATCCTTTCAAACAGTGTGACCAGCATGAACAAACTGAAAAAAAGTGTTATTTTAACATTATTAGGCTTTGCTTTGTCATTGTCATGTATATTGTAGCTTAGAAATACACAAAACATTTAGTAATAAATAGAATATTATTAAAATTATACTTACTTATCTTAAGATATTTCAGGTTGTCCATATTTATTCCAGTTATACAGATTTTTTTGTGAAATTACATGTTTTTTAGTGAAACTAAATTAAAACATTTATATTTACAGAGAGAAAAATATTTGACTTGTGAATATTTATAGGTTATTTTTTTGGGGTCTGAGTCTGGAACCTCAACTAAAATGATTAAGATATTAGTGTCATTTTTATATTTTATAAATTCATCCAAAGGGTTGGACTGTGTCCTACATGTTTTACATATTTAACTCTTCTACATGATTCAGTTTAACCATTTAACTCCTGAAACTTTAGCAGTTCCACCGTAAAAAGACTTAAAATGAACAAAAACTGGCCAAAGTCAGCGATAAAATGAACAAAAATGAATAATAAACTGACAAAGTAATTACAAACAAGAAGGAAGAAAATAAGACACAAATGGAGCAAAATTAAAGAAAAAATAACAAAAGAAAAAGAAAATGTAGAAAAATAAACAAAATGAGAAACAACATGAAGAAAAACTAATAAATATTTACAACATTATAAATAACATGGGAATACTAAATACCAATACTAAAATACTGAAAAACAGAACTAGTATTTGGTCAATGACTGATAATGACTGATAATGACTGATAATAACTGATAATGACTGATAATGACTGATAATAACTGATAATGACTGATAATGACTGATAATGACTGATAATAACTGATAATGACTGATAATAACTGATAATGACTGATAATGACTGATAATGACTGATAATGACTGATAATGACTGATAATGACTGATAATAACTGATAATGACTGATAATGACTGATAATAACTGATAATGACTGATAATAACTGATAATGACTGATAATGACTGATAATGACTGATAATAACTGATAATGACTGATAATGACTGATAATAACTGATAATGACTGATAATGACTGATAATGACTGATAATAACTGATAATGACTGATAATGACTGATAATGACTGATAATGACTGATAATAACTGATAATAACTGATAATAACTGATAATGACTGATGACTGATAACTGATAATAACTGATAATGACTGATAATAACTGATAATGACTGATAATGACTGATAATAACTGATAATGACTGATAACTGATAATGACTGATAATGACTGATAATGACTGATAATAACTGATAATGACTGATAATGACTGATAATAACTGATAATGACTGATAATGACTGATAATAACTGATAATGACTGATAATGACTGATAATAACTGATGATTGATAACTGAACTGATAATGACTGATATAACTGATAACTGATGATTGATAATGACTGATAATAACTGATAATGACTGATAATGACTGATAATGACTGATAATGACTGATAATGACTGATAATGACTGATAATAACTGATAATAACTGATAATGACTGATAATGACTGATAATGACTGATAATGACTGATAATAACTGATAATAACTGATGATGATAATAACTGATAATGACTGATAATGACTGATAATGACTGATAATGACTGATAATAACTGATAATAATGACTGATAATGACTGATAATGACTGATAATAACTGATAATAACTGATGATTGATAATGACTGATAATAACTGATAATGACTGATAATGACTGATAATAACTGATAATAACTGATGATTGATAATGACTGATAATAACTGATAATGACTGATAATGACTGATAATGACTGATAATGACTGATAATAACTGATAATGACTGATAATGACTGATAATGACTGATAATGACTGATAATGACTGATAATAACTGATAATGACTGATAATGACTGATAATGACTGATAATGACTGATAATAACTGATAATAACTGATAATGACTGATGACTGATAATAACTGATAATAACTGATAATGACTGATAATGACTGATAATGACTAATAATGACTGATAATAACTGATAATGACTGATAATAACTGATAATGACTGATAATAACTGATAATGACTGATGACTGATAATAACTGATAATAACTGATAATGACTGATAATGACTGATAATGACTGATAATGACTGATAATGACTGATAATGACTGATAATAACTGATAATGACTGATAATAACTGATAATGACTGATAATAACTGATAATGACTGATAATGACTGATAATGACTGATAATGACTGATAATAACTGATAATGACTGATAATAACTGATAATGACTGATAATGACTGATAATGACTGATAATGACTGATAATAACTGATAATGACTGATAATGACTGATAATGACTGATAATAACTGATAATGACTGATAATGACTGATAATGACTGATAATGACTGATAATAACTGATAATGACTGATAATGACTGATAATAACTGATAATGACTGATAATGACTGATAATGACTGATAATAACTGATAATGACTGATAATGACTGATAATGACTGATAATGACTGATAATAACTGATAATGACTGATAATGACTGATAATGACTGATAATAACTGATAATAACTGATAATGACTGATAATGACTGATAATGACTAATAATGACTGATAATAACTGATAATGACTGATAATAACTGATAATGACTGATAATAACTGATAATGACTGATGACTGATAATAACTGATAATAACTGATAATGACTGATAATGACTGATAATAACTGATAATGACTGATAATGACTGATAATGACTGATAATGACTGATAATGACTGATAATGACTGATAATGACTGATAATAACTGATAATGACTGATAATAACTGATAATGACTGATAATAACTGATAATGACTGATAATGACTGATAATGACTGATAATAACTGATAATGACTGATAATGACTGATAATGACTGATAATGACTGATAATAACTGATAATGACTGATAATGACTGATAATGACTGATAATGACTGATAATGACTGATAATGACTGATAATGACTGATAATGACTGATAATAACTGATAATGACTGATAATGACTGATAATGACTGATAATAACTGATAATGACTGATAATGACTGATAATGACTGATAATGACTGATAATAACTGATAATGACTGATAATGACTGATAATAACTGATAATGACTGATAATGACTGATAATGACTGATAATAACTGATAATGACTGATAATGACTGATAATGACTGATAATGACTGATAATAACTGATAATGACTGATAATGACTGATAATGACTGATAATGACTGATAATGACTGATAATAACTGATAATGACTGATAATGACTGATAATAACTGATAATGACTGATAATAACTGATAATGACTGATAATGACTGATAATAACTGATAATGACTGATAATGACTGATAATAACTGATAATGACTGATAATAACTGATAATGACTGATAATGACTGATAATGACTGATAATAACTGATAATGACTGATAATGACTGATAATGACTGATAATAACTGATAATGACTGATAATGACTGATAATAACTGATAATAACTGATGATTGATAATGACTGATAATAACTGATAATGACTGATAATGACTGATAATGACTGATAATGACTGATAATGACTGATAATGACTGATAATAACTGATAATAACTGATGATTGATAATAACTGATAATAACTGATAATGACTGATAATGACTGATAATGACTGATAATAACTGATAATAACTGATGATTGATAATAACTGATAATAACTGATAATGACTGATAATGACTGATAATGACTGATAATGACTGATAATGACTGATAATAACTGATAATAACTGATGATTGATAATGACTGATAATAACTGATAATGACTGATAATGACTGATAATAACTGATAATAACTGATGATTGATAATGACTGATAATAACTGATAATGACTGATAATGACTGATAATGACTGATAATGACTGATAATAACTGATAATGACTGATAATGACTGATAATGACTGATAATGACTGATAATGGCTGATAATAACTGATAATGACTGATAATGACTGATAATGACTGATAATGACTGATAATAACTGATAATAACTGATAATGACTGATGACTGATAATAACTGATAATAACTGATAATGACTGATAATGACTGATAATGACTAATAATGACTGATAATAACTGATAATGACTGATAATAACTGATAATGACTGATAATAACTGATAATGACTGATGACTGATAATAACTGATAATAACTGATAATGACTGATAATGACTGATAATAACTGATAATGACTGATAATAACTGATAATGACTGATAATAACTGATAATGACTGATAATGACTGATAATGACTGATAATAACTGATAATGACTGATAATGACTGATAATGACTGATAATGACTGATAATAACTGATAATGACTGATAATGACTGATAATGACTGATAATAACTGATAATGACTGATAATGACTGATAATGACTGATAATGACTGATAATGACTGATAATGACTGATAATGACTGATAATAACTGATAATAACTGATAATGACTGATAATGACTGATAATGACTGATAATAACTGATAATGACTGATAATGACTGATAATGACTGATAATAACTGATAATGACTGATAATGACTGATAATGACTGATAATGACTGATAATAACTGATAATGACTGATAATGACTGATAATAACTGATAATGACTGATAATGACTGATAATGACTGATAATAACTGATAATGACTGATAATGACTGATAATGACTGATAATGACTGATAATAACTGATAATGACTAATAATAACTGATAATGACTGATAATGACTGATAATGACTGATAATGACTGATAATAACTGATAATGACTGATAATGACTGATAATGACTGATAATGACTGATAATAACTGATAATGACTAATAATAACTGATAATGACTGATAATGACTGATAATGACTGATAATGACTGATAATAACTGATAATGACTGATAATGACTGATAATGACTGATAATAACTGATAATGACTGATAATGACTGATAATGACTGATAATGACTGATAATAACTGATAATGACTGATGACTGATAATAACTGATAATGACTGATAATGACTGATAATGACTGATAATGACTGATAATGACTGATAATAACTGATAATGACTGATAATAACTGATAATGACTGATAATGACTGATAATGACTGATAATGACTGATAATAACTGATAATGACTGATGACTGATAATAACTGATAATAACTGATAATGACTGATAATGACTGATAATGACTGATAATAACTGATAATGACTGATAATAACTGATAATGACTGATGACTGATAATAACTGATAATAACTGATAATGACTGATAATGACTGATAATGACTGATAATGACTGATAATAACTGATAATGACTGATAATGACTGATAATAACTGATAATGACTGATAATGACTGATAATGACTGATAATGACTGATAATAACTGATAATGACTGATAATAACTGATAATGACTGATAATAACTGATAATGACTGATAATGACTGATAATAACTGATAATGACTGATAATGACTGATAATGACTGATAATGACTGATAATGACTGATAATGACTGATAATGACTGATAATGACTGATAATAACTGATAATAACTGATAATAACTGATAATAACTGATAATGACTGATAATGACTGATAATGACTGATAATAACTGATAATAACTGATAATAACTGATAATGACTGATAATAACTGATAATGACTGATAATAACTGATAATAACTGATGACTGATAATAACTGATAATAACTGATAATAACTGATAATAACTGATAATAACTGATAATAACTGATAATGACTGATAATGACTGATAATGACTGATAATAACTGATGATTGATAATAACTGATAATAACTGATAATGACTGATAATAACTGATAATAACTGATGATTGATAATGACTGATAATAACTGATAATGACTGATAATGACTGATAATGACTGATAATGACTGATAATGACTGATAATGACTGATAATAACTGATAATAACTGATAATGACTGATAATGACTGATAATGACTGATAATGACTGATAATAACTGATAATAACTGATGATTGATAATAACTGATAATGACTGATAATGACTGATAATGACTGATAATGACTGATAATAACTGATAATAACTGATGATTGATAATGACTGATAATAACTGATAATGACTGATAATGACTGATAATAACTGATAATAACTGATGATTGATAATGACTGATAATAACTGATAATGACTGATAATGACTGATAATGACTGATAATGACTGATAATAACTGATAATGACTGATAATGACTGATAATGACTGATAATGACTGATAATGACTGATAATAACTGATAATGACTGATAATGACTGATAATGACTGATAATGACTGATAATAACTGATAATAACTGATAATGACTGATGACTGATAATAACTGATAATAACTGATAATGACTGATAATGACTGATAATGACTAATAATGACTGATAATAACTGATAATGACTGATAATAACTGATAATGACTGATAATAACTGATAATGACTGATGACTGATAATAACTGATAATAACTGATAATGACTGATAATGACTGATAATGACTGATAATGACTGATAATGACTGATAATGACTGATAATAACTGATAATGACTGATAATAACTGATAATGACTGATAATAACTGATAATGACTGATAATGACTGATAATGACTGATAATGACTGATAATAACTGATAATGACTGATAATAACTGATAATGACTGATAATGACTGATAATGACTGATAATGACTGATAATAACTGATAATGACTGATAATGACTGATAATGACTGATAATAACTGATAATGACTGATAATGACTGATAATGACTGATAATGACTGATAATAACTGATAATGACTGATAATGACTGATAATAACTGATAATGACTGATAATGACTGATAATGACTGATAATAACTGATAATGACTGATAATGACTGATAATGACTGATAATGACTGATAATAACTGATAATGACTGATAATGACTGATAATGACTGATAATAACTGATAATAACTGATAATGACTGATAATGACTGATAATGACTAATAATGACTGATAATAACTGATAATGACTGATAATAACTGATAATGACTGATAATAACTGATAATGACTGATGACTGATAATAACTGATAATAACTGATAATGACTGATAATGACTGATAATAACTGATAATGACTGATAATGACTGATAATGACTGATAATGACTGATAATGACTGATAATGACTGATAATGACTGATAATAACTGATAATGACTGATAATAACTGATAATGACTGATAATAACTGATAATGACTGATAATGACTGATAATGACTGATAATAACTGATAATGACTGATAATGACTGATAATGACTGATAATGACTGATAATAACTGATAATGACTGATAATGACTGATAATGACTGATAATGACTGATAATGACTGATAATGACTGATAATGACTGATAATGACTGATAATAACTGATAATGACTGATAATGACTGATAATGACTGATAATAACTGATAATGACTGATAATGACTGATAATGACTGATAATGACTGATAATAACTGATAATGACTGATAATGACTGATAATAACTGATAATGACTGATAATGACTGATAATGACTGATAATAACTGATAATGACTGATAATGACTGATAATGACTGATAATGACTGATAATAACTGATAATGACTGATAATGACTGATAATGACTGATAATGACTGATAATGACTGATAATAACTGATAATGACTGATAATGACTGATAATAACTGATAATGACTGATAATAACTGATAATGACTGATAATGACTGATAATAACTGATAATGACTGATAATGACTGATAATAACTGATAATGACTGATAATAACTGATAATGACTGATAATGACTGATAATGACTGATAATAACTGATAATGACTGATAATGACTGATAATGACTGATAATAACTGATAATGACTGATAATGACTGATAATAACTGATAATAACTGATGATTGATAATGACTGATAATAACTGATAATGACTGATAATGACTGATAATGACTGATAATGACTGATAATGACTGATAATGACTGATAATAACTGATAATAACTGATGATTGATAATAACTGATAATAACTGATAATGACTGATAATGACTGATAATGACTGATAATAACTGATAATAACTGATGATTGATAATAACTGATAATAACTGATAATGACTGATAATGACTGATAATGACTGATAATGACTGATAATGACTGATAATAACTGATAATAACTGATGATTGATAATGACTGATAATAACTGATAATGACTGATAATGACTGATAATAACTGATAATAACTGATGATTGATAATGACTGATAATAACTGATAATGACTGATAATGACTGATAATGACTGATAATGACTGATAATAACTGATAATGACTGATAATGACTGATAATGACTGATAATGACTGATAATGGCTGATAATAACTGATAATGACTGATAATGACTGATAATGACTGATAATGACTGATAATAACTGATAATAACTGATAATGACTGATGACTGATAATAACTGATAATAACTGATAATGACTGATAATGACTGATAATGACTAATAATGACTGATAATAACTGATAATGACTGATAATAACTGATAATGACTGATAATAACTGATAATGACTGATGACTGATAATAACTGATAATAACTGATAATGACTGATAATGACTGATAATAACTGATAATGACTGATAATAACTGATAATGACTGATAATAACTGATAATGACTGATAATGACTGATAATGACTGATAATAACTGATAATGACTGATAATGACTGATAATGACTGATAATGACTGATAATAACTGATAATGACTGATAATGACTGATAATGACTGATAATAACTGATAATGACTGATAATGACTGATAATGACTGATAATGACTGATAATGACTGATAATGACTGATAATGACTGATAATAACTGATAATAACTGATAATGACTGATAATGACTGATAATGACTGATAATAACTGATAATGACTGATAATGACTGATAATGACTGATAATAACTGATAATGACTGATAATGACTGATAATGACTGATAATGACTGATAATAACTGATAATGACTGATAATGACTGATAATAACTGATAATGACTGATAATGACTGATAATGACTGATAATAACTGATAATGACTGATAATGACTGATAATGACTGATAATGACTGATAATAACTGAATGACTAATAGACTGATAATGACTGATAATGACTGATAATGACTGATAATGACTGATAATGACTGATAATACTGATAATGACTGATAATGACTGATAATGACTGATAATGACTGATAATAACTGATAATGACTGATAATGACTGATAATGACTGATAATGACTGATAATAACTGATAATGACTGATAATGACTGATAATGACTGATAATAACTGATAATGACTGATAATGACTGATAATGACTGATAATGACTGATAATAACT
>CM035789.1:47343970-47434841 GCA_020466265.1 Siphamia tubifer | reverse complement strand
GATAATAACTGATAATGACTAATAATAACTGATAATGACTGATAATGACTGATAATGACTGATAATGACTGATAATAACTGATAATGACTGATAATGACTGATAATGACTGATAATAACTGATAATGACTGATAATGACTGATAATGACTGATAATGACTGATAATAACTGATAATGACTGATGACTGATAATAACTGATAATGACTGATAATGACTGATAATGACTGATAATGACTGATAATGACTGATAATAACTGATAATGACTGATAATAACTGATAATGACTGATAATGACTGATAATGACTGATAATGACTGATAATAACTGATAATGACTGATGACTGATAATAACTGATAATAACTGATAATGACTGATAATGACTGATAATGACTGATAATAACTGATAATGACTGATAATAACTGATAATGACTGATGACTGATAATAACTGATAATAACTGATAATGACTGATAATGACTGATAATGACTGATAATGACTGATAATAACTGATAATGACTGATAATGACTGATAATAACTGATAATGACTGATAATGACTGATAATGACTGATAATGACTGATAATAACTGATAATGACTGATAATAACTGATAATGACTGATAATAACTGATAATGACTGATAATGACTGATAATAACTGATAATGACTGATAATGACTGATAATGACTGATAATGACTGATAATGACTGATAATGACTGATAATGACTGATAATGACTGATAATAACTGATAATAACTGATAATAACTGATAATAACTGATAATGACTGATAATGACTGATAATGACTGATAATAACTGATAATAACTGATAATAACTGATAATGACTGATAATAACTGATAATGACTGATAATAACTGATAATAACTGATGACTGATAATAACTGATAATAACTGATAATAACTGATAATAACTGATAATAACTGATAATAACTGATAATGACTGATAATGACTGATAATGACTGATAATAACTGATGATTGATAATAACTGATAATAACTGATAATGACTGATAATAACTGATAATAACTGATGATTGATAATGACTGATAATAACTGATAATGACTGATAATGACTGATAATGACTGATAATGACTGATAATGACTGATAATGACTGATAATAACTGATAATAACTGATAATGACTGATAATGACTGATAATGACTGATAATGACTGATAATAACTGATAATAACTGATGATTGATTAATAACTGATAATGACTGATAATGACTGATAATGACTGATAATGACTGATAATAACTGATAATAACTGATGATTGATAATGACTGATAATAACTGATAATGACTGATAATGACTGATAATAACTGATAATAACTGATGATTGATAATGACTGATAATAACTGATAATGACTGATAATGACTGATAATGACTGATAATGACTGATAATAACTGATAATGACTGATAATGACTGATAATGACTGATAATGACTGATAATGACTGATAATAACTGATAATGACTGATAATGACTGATAATGACTGATAATGACTGATAATAACTGATAATAACTGATAATGACTGATGACTGATAATAACTGATAATAACTGATAATGACTGATAATGACTGATAATGACTAATAATGACTGATAATAACTGATAATGACTGATAATAACTGATAATGACTGATAATAACTGATAATGACTGATGACTGATAATAACTGATAATAACTGATAATGACTGATAATGACTGATAATGACTGATAATGACTGATAATGACTGATAATGACTGATAATAACTGATAATGACTGATAATAACTGATAATGACTGATAATAACTGATAATGACTGATAATGACTGATAATGACTGATAATGACTGATAATAACTGATAATGACTGATAATAACTGATAATGACTGATAATGACTGATAATGACTGATAATGACTGATAATAACTGATAATGACTGATAATGACTGATAATGACTGATAATAACTGATAATGACTGATAATGACTGATAATGACTGATAATGACTGATAATAACTGATAATGACTGATAATGACTGATAATAACTGATAATGACTGATAATGACTGATAATGACTGATAATAACTGATAATGACTGATAATGACTGATAATGACTGATAATGACTGATAATAACTGATAATGACTGATAATGACTGATAATGACTGATAATAACTGATAATAACTGATAATGACTGATAATGACTGATAATGACTAATAATGACTGATAATAACTGATAATGACTGATAATAACTGATAATGACTGATAATAACTGATAATGACTGATGACTGATAATAACTGATAATAACTGATAATGACTGATAATGACTGATAATAACTGATAATGACTGATAATGACTGATAATGACTGATAATGACTGATAATGACTGATAATGACTGATAATGACTGATAATAACTGATAATGACTGATAATAACTGATAATGACTGATAATAACTGATAATGACTGATAATGACTGATAATGACTGATAATAACTGATAATGACTGATAATGACTGATAATGACTGATAATGACTGATAATAACTGATAATGACTGATAATGACTGATAATGACTGATAATGACTGATAATGACTGATAATGACTGATAATGACTGATAATGACTGATAATAACTGATAATGACTGATAATGACTGATAATGACTGATAATAACTGATAATGACTGATAATGACTGATAATGACTGATAATGACTGATAATAACTGATAATGACTGATAATGACTGATAATAACTGATAATGACTGATAATGACTGATAATGACTGATAATAACTGATAATGACTGATAATGACTGATAATGACTGATAATGACTGATAATAACTGATAATGACTGATAATGACTGATAATGACTGATAATGACTGATAATGACTGATAATAACTGATAATGACTGATAATGACTGATAATAACTGATAATGACTGATAATAACTGATAATGACTGATAATGACTGATAATAACTGATAATGACTGATAATGACTGATAATAACTGATAATGACTGATAATAACTGATAATGACTGATAATGACTGATAATGACTGATAATAACTGATAATGACTGATAATGACTGATAATGACTGATAATAACTGATAATGACTGATAATGACTGATAATAACTGATAATAACTGATGATTGATAATGACTGATAATAACTGATAATGACTGATAATGACTGATAATGACTGATAATGACTGATAATGACTGATAATGACTGATAATAACTGATAATAACTGATGATTGATAATAACTGATAATAACTGATAATGACTGATAATGACTGATAATGACTGATAATAACTGATAATAACTGATGATTGATAATAACTGATAATAACTGATAATGACTGATAATGACTGATAATGACTGATAATGACTGATAATGACTGATAATAACTGATAATAACTGATGATTGATAATGACTGATAATAACTGATAATGACTGATAATGACTGATAATAACTGATAATAACTGATGATTGATAATGACTGATAATAACTGATAATGACTGATAATGACTGATAATGACTGATAATGACTGATAATAACTGATAATGACTGATAATGACTGATAATGACTGATAATGACTGATAATGGCTGATAATAACTGATAATGACTGATAATGACTGATAATGACTGATAATGACTGATAATAACTGATAATAACTGATAATGACTGATGACTGATAATAACTGATAATAACTGATAATGACTGATAATGACTGATAATGACTAATAATGACTGATAATAACTGATAATGACTGATAATAACTGATAATGACTGATAATAACTGATAATGACTGATGACTGATAATAACTGATAATAACTGATAATGACTGATAATGACTGATAATAACTGATAATGACTGATAATAACTGATAATGACTGATAATAACTGATAATGACTGATAATGACTGATAATGACTGATAATAACTGATAATGACTGATAATGACTGATAATGACTGATAATGACTGATAATAACTGATAATGACTGATAATGACTGATAATGACTGATAATAACTGATAATGACTGATAATGACTGATAATGACTGATAATGACTGATAATGACTGATAATGACTGATAATGACTGATAATAACTGATAATAACTGATAATGACTGATAATGACTGATAATGACTGATAATAACTGATAATGACTGATAATGACTGATAATGACTGATAATAACTGATAATGACTGATAATGACTGATAATGACTGATAATGACTGATAATAACTGATAATGACTGATAATGACTGATAATAACTGATAATGACTGATAATGACTGATAATGACTGATAATAACTGATAATGACTGATAATGACTGATAATGACTGATAATGACTGATAATAACTGATAATGACTAATAATAACTGATAATGACTGATAATGACTGATAATGACTGATAATGACTGATAATAACTGATAATGACTGATAATGACTGATAATGACTGATAATGACTGATAATAACTATGACTAATAATAACTGATAATGACTGATAATGACTGATAATGACTGATAATGACTGATAATAACTGATAATGACTGATAATGACTGATAATGACTGATAATAACTGATAATGACTGATAATGACTGATAATGACTGATAATGACTGATAATAACTGATAATGACTGATGACTGATAATAACTGATAATGACTGATAATGACTGATAATGACTGATAATGACTGATAATGACTGATAATAACTGATAATGACTGATAATAACTGATAATGACTGATAATGACTGATAATGACTGATAATGACTGATAATAACTGATAATGACTGATGACTGATAATAACTGATAATAACTGATAATGACTGATAATGACTGATAATGACTGATAATAACTGATAATGACTGATAATAACTGATAATGACTGATGACTGATAATAACTGATAATAACTGATAATGACTGATAATGACTGATAATGACTGATAATGACTGATAATAACTGATAATGACTGATAATGACTGATAATAACTGATAATGACTGATAATGACTGATAATGACTGATAATGACTGATAATAACTGATAATGACTGATAATAACTGATAATGACTGATAATAACTGATAATGACTGATAATGACTGATAATAACTGATAATGACTGATAATGACTGATAATGACTGATAATGACTGATAATGACTGATAATGACTGATAATGACTGATAATGACTGATAATAACTGATAATAACTGATAATAACTGATAATAACTGATAATGACTGATAATGACTGATAATGACTGATAATAACTGATAATAACTGATAATAACTGATAATGACTGATAATAACTGATAATGACTGATAATAACTGATAATAACTGATGACTGATAATAACTGATAATAACTGATAATAACTGATAATAACTGATAATAACTGATAATAACTGATAATGACTGATAATGACTGATAATGACTGATAATAACTGATAATGACTGATAATAACTGATAATGACTGATGACTGATAATAACTGATAATAACTGATAATAACTGATAATAACTGATAATGACTGATAATAACTGATAATGACTGATAATGACTGATAATGACTGATGACTAATAATGACTGATAATAACTGATAATGACTGATAATAACTGATAATGACTGATGACTGATAATGACTGATAATGACTGATAATGACTGATAATGACTGATAATGACTGATAATGACTGATAATGACTGATAATAACTGATAATAACTGATAATGACTGATAATAACTGATAATGACTGATAATGACTGATAATAACTGATAATGACTGATAATAACTGATAATAACTGATAATGACTGATAATAACTGATAATGACTGATAATGACTGATGACTGATAATAACTGATAATAACTGATAATGACTGATAATAACTGATAATGACTGATAATGACTGATAATGACTGATAATGACTGATAATGACTGATAATGACTGATAATGACTGATAATAACTGATAATGACTGATAATAACTGATAATGACTGATAATGACTGATAATAACTGATAATGACTGATAATAACTGATAATGACTGATAATAACTGATAATGACTGATAATGACTGATAATGACTGATAATAACTGATAATGACTGATAATGACTGATAATGACTGATAATAACTGATAATAACTGATAATGACTGATAATGACTGATAATGACTGATAATGACTGATAATGACTGATAATAACTGATAATGACTGATAATGACTGATAATGACTGATAATGACTGATGACTAATAATGACTGATAATAACTGGTAATGACTGATAATAACTGATAATGACTGATAATAACTGATAATGACTGATAATGACTGATAATGACTGATGACTAATAATGACTGATAATAACTGGTAATGACTGATAATAACTGATAATAACTGATAATAACTGATAATAACTGATAATGACTGATAATGACTGATGACTAATAATGACTGATAATGACTGATAATGACTGATAATAACTGATAATGACTGATAATAACTGATAATAACTGATAATAACTGATAATAACTGATAATGACTGATAATGACTGATGACTGATAATAACTGATAATAACTGATAATAACTGATAATGACTGATAATAACTGATAATGACTGATAATGACTGATAATGACTGATGACTAATAATGACTGATAATAACTGGTAATGACTGATAATAACTGATAATAACTGATAATAACTGATAATAACTGATAATGACTGATAATGACTGATGACTAATAATGACTGATAATGACTGATAATGACTGATAATAACTGATAATGACTGATAATAACTGATAATAACTGATAATAACTGATAATAACTGATAATGACTGATAATGACTGATGACTAATAATGACTGATAATGACTGATAATGACTGATAATAACTGATAATGACTGATAATAACTGATAATAACTGATAATAACTGATAATAACTGATAATGACTGATGACTAATAATGACTGATAATGACTGATAATAACTGATAATAACTGATAATAACTGATAATAACTGATAATGACTGATAATAACTGATAATGACTGATAATGACTGATGACTAATAATGACTGATAATGACTGATAATGACTGATAATAACTGATAATGACTGATAATAACTGATAATGACTGATAATGACTGATAATAACTGATAATAACTGATAATAACTGATAATAACTGATAATGACTGATGACTAATAATGACTGATAATGACTGATAATAACTGATAATAACTGATAATAACTGATAATAACTGATAATGACTGATAATGACTGATAATAACTGATAATGACTGATAATAACTGATAATAACTGATAATAACTGATAATAACTGATAATGACTGATGACTAATAATGACTGATAATGACTGATAATAACTGATAATAACTGATAATAACTGATAATAACTGATAATGACTAATAATGACTGATAATGACTGATAATGACTGAACATCTAAAACATGCAGGGTAGTCTTCCTCCTGGACCAAGGTTGATAAACACTGGGTTAATCAATATTAGGGATCTACTTCCCCTTTAGACATTGATTGTTTTAACCTTCATATAAGGGTTAATTTGACCCATGTCAGTACTAGTTATCTTTTCTTTTTCTTCATGAAATGTTGTGACTTGTGACTTCCTGTTGAGTAAAATCTGTAAACTCTGGTGTGTAATGGAATGTCTGTGCAGAGTCTCTCTCTCTCTCTCTCTCTCTCTCTCTCTCTCTCTCTCTCTCTCTCTCTCTCTCTCTCTCTCTCTCTCTCTCTCTATATATATATATATATATATATATATATATATATATATATATATATATATATATATATATATATATAAAGATAATGCTGTGGGTCATTTTGACCCAGACACTTTAATGTGGGTAAATTCGCTGTTCAGATCCAAAATAAACATCTCTTTATGATATACTTCATTTTGTTTACCCAGTTATTAGTATTTTGATTGTTTTTCTGAATAAGCATGTGTAAATTGGAAAACTACCTGGAGGAGGATCCAGTGGACACAGGTGTAAAAAAAGGAAAAGAATTAAACATTTAATAAAATGTGTTTATGAAGAGGGAAAAACTGTTCTTAAATAGTGTTTAAATAAATAATGTATTGTATGTCTTTACATCATCTACAATAAAGTTGTTATTGGTTTAACCTGTTATTTATTTATTTATTTATGACTGTATTAAGTGGATTTTACAGTATGGGTCAAAATGACCCACAACATAATCAATGTGATAAATTTTCAACATAATACAAAGGTTAAAATGATGCACACTTTGATGAATGAAAATTACCAGCATGATACAAAGATTTTTAATATTTTTTTTCTAAGGGCGTTAGATCTTCCAGGAAGAGCTGCAGACCTTCTAAAGTTTAATCCACACCCACAGCCACAGCCATGCATCATCACAGAGCATCACTCTCACTCCAGACTTGTAGCATCCACTCAAAAAAGAAAAGAAAAGAAAACAATCCAAAACCAAGTTTAATTTATTTTTTATTTTCATTTGTTTATAATGTAAACCTATAAACCAGACGTGTTGTCAGGGAAAAGCAGGAAGACACACCCAGACATACCTGTCTGTGCGTCAGTCTTTTATTTCTCCTTCTTTCTTTCTTTCTTTTTTTAATATCGTGATGGGAACATAAATGCAGAAGCCAAAAAACGTGACCACAAACACCACGTGACCAACAACGAACCACTGCATCAGAGGATCCCTGCCTCCTGCCTGATTCTCTGCACGTACTCACTCTGCGTCATCCTTCCTCTCACATCCTCACTATGACAGTAACTACTATACAAAATCAGACTACAAATCCCATAATTCACCTCTTCCACTCTTCTCTCTTTCTCTCCTGTCGATTAAAATTAAATTAAAGAAACTAAACCCAGACAAAATGCCGCATCTGTCACGTCTCGTTGCGGGACACCGAGGTCCATTTTAAAGGTGAACGTGCATCCTCTCCCGTACTACTCCACCGCCTCGTGAGCCGGTCTCAGCCAATCACGTCGCTCCCTGTCGTCATTCGCTTCCTGGTTCCGTCCACTTATGAACCAGCACCGGACGTCACGAGCGCCTTCTCTGCCTGCCGCACGAGAGAAAGACAGCACCGTCCTTGCACACAGTTAGGCCGGAAAGGTAACTTCGTTTACGTTATTTCTTTTGACGTTTATTTATTTAAAAAATACATATATTGTAAGATTATTCCACTTATTTTTAACAACTACATGTGCAAATATAATTAAATATAAACACTTTAAATATGAGTACATCCTCATCATCGACGATAACCTCAAAGTCTTGTCCTTGTTGTTAGCTAATACTTTGGGTTTGTCATTCTGACTCTGTATAAATGTTGTTCTTTTCCTCAGTTTTTTGTCTTATCTATGACTTGTAGGATGAAGTAGTTTGTAACCCAGCTTCTATTTTTAACCCATACCGTCAGCTGGCTACATGTCTGTCCATTTAGAGCTGCAGACTGTGTGGGAAAAGGGCGTCAAGTTGCAACTCCAACTCCCAACAGTCTCTTTCATTTACAGGAGATTTTAGCTATACCACCAAAATATTCATGATTTGTATATTTATAGCCCTGAAGGATGTGTTTCTGCATCTCAGTCGTGCCCAGCTGTGTCATAATCTGCACATAGTGTACTGTCTGTGTGTGTACAGACTACCAGTTGCTTACAGCAGAGATGGGGGTGTGTCCACAGCAAAGGACAGGACCAGGATTATGGAAAATTACTTTATGTACCAAGATTACATGGACTACAATCAAATTCAGTCTGTTGTAGTATTCTGTTTTGGGTTTATATGCCCCCAGAAGAGAATTATGACTCAAAAAAATAAGCGACTTGTGTCAGGATATTACTTTTATTACACTTTTAAATCTATTTATGACCTGGTCGTGGCCGGTTCTGGTCAATGTGGTGCCCTAGGCGAACACTAGGCGAACACCCCTCTTTCCTTTATGTGGAATTATAAATGATCATGTGTAAACATAGTGTCCTACATCTGATGGAGTACGTCCTGAGTGTCCATGAATAATCACTGTCAATGTTAAGTTTAATGGTTTATTTACTGTATTTTCTACACTATAATGTGAACTGGATTATAAGGAACATTAAGTGAAGATAAACAGTCACAATAACTATAAACCTTGTTGAGTTGTTACACGGCACAAAACGCACACTTATTCTGATAAATCAAACTTTAGAAGAGTCCAAATTCTGAGATAAAGTCCAAATTATGTGATTAAAAAGCCAGCCTAAAGCCTTCCCAGGACCTGGTTACCACTGCAGTATTTGGTCGTGCATGTGCAGACTTGAATGTTGTCTAACTGTGGGTGAACGAACTTACATGATCAGGTGTCAGGGCTCATTTTTTATTTATTTATTTATCTCAGGATGCCATTTTGTGCTGCCATCTTACCTCTGAGCTAAGGCAAAGAGTAATAAAAGCACAAGAAACCAATCAACTCAAAGTACTAGACAAAAATATTACATGTGCTTTGATTTAAATGAACATAATTTACTAAAATAAATTATATAATAACATAATCTATAAATCAAAATTGAAAACAGGAAATTATTAAACTTGTTAGATCAGTGACAGAAATATAGTAGATGTAATGGGAGTAATGGTGATGTAGACATTAGTGGGGACATAATTTGACGACTTCCTGGAGAGAGACGGAAAAAATAAAAAAAAAATAAAAAAGAACACGGCTAAAAGAATTAAAATAACGTCTCCTTTTGGTTTTGTCAACCAAACTAAGAGACAATTTAGGAATGTTTTTTATTTCTTAATCCACATTTTATCTGTTTTTTATTGTTCATCTATAACTGCATTATATATTTAATTATACTTATAGTCACATGACCCACATTTACATCTAGTTTGGTTTTTGTCACATGATAAAGGTTCGTTGATGACAATATTTAGTCACTATAAGACACACTGTCAATGAATGGATTATTTTTGTAGATTCTTTATATATAAGGTGAACTGGATTATTAAAAACCTTAAGTCAAAATTATTAGATAAAAAGTGAAAATTCTCAGTCACTAAACACAACCAGAATTAATATATATATAATGTTCACTGTGGTTTTTGTAGTAAATTAAAGTCTTTTAAATGTCACTTTATAGTCTACAAAATACAGTAACCCTTTGTTTCCCAAATATCATATAATTTCCTATTCAAATATTGGACATTTTAGAATCATCCAAATATTGGTATGGACGTGTCCATAGCGTCCATATGCAATTTTATGCCCATGGTACATGTATTATAATTTTATGTATGTATGCATGCTAAAGAAATGTGAGTTATTGGTAAGTATGAGTCCAGACGAGATCTAGAATATTATAAACTTGAATCTCATCATAATTTAAAACTCTCCCAATATTGTGTTTTTAACTAATGAACAGACATTCCCTCTGTCTGCAGTGTTGATTAGTATTTAATGCTATTATTTTCCATCTGTTAGTGTCAATTTCTGTTGAACAGATGATCTGTAAACCTCATATTAATGCCATTGCCAATTAATCAATGAATCAATCACAAAAGTCAGTAGTCAAAGCAATGTGTATGTATTAGTAGTGAATTTACTCTGATCAACTATGAAAAGGACCTTATTGTTGGTATTCTCTAGGCAATACTTCTGTTGACTATAAATAAAGAAAGGATATGTTTATTTTTAATTAATCTCGCTAGACATTGGTTGGGAAAGATTATTGTAATGTGTGTGTGTGTGTGTGTGTGTGTGTGTGTGTCCACAGAGACATATCATGCTATAACTCAATGAATACTGTAGATATCACCATGAAATGACATGTTCATATACATGTAGCTAATGTGCATCAGATGCAATGATCCATTTGAGTAAAGGTCAAAGGTCAAGGTCACAATTAACTAAAAGGTCAACATCACATTATGGGTTATAACTCCAGAACAGGGTCACAGAACTTTCAGATTGGTACCAAATGATGCAGAATGAAGATTTATACAATTCTCATAATTAGTGTTATCACCTACAACCAATAGTTTTTCAGATCGCTGGAGGTCAAAGGTGACATGTGGCAAAATTAGCTAGTGTAACACTTTGTGTTTATTACTTTATTTTGACTTTTTATCTCATGATTTTGACTTTTTATGGTCACACGTAAAAAAAATCTAGTTAAGTGAACCAAATCAAATTGCATAGAGTGAGGGTTATTTTAATTTAATTTAACTTGATTAATTTTTATGTGTGAGCCATTTATTTTTTTCAGTGTAGGGCCAAAGGGTTCATTTTATTCGTGAACATTCTGAACACAGTATGGAAATTCAAATGGTAACTTTTGATTGACTTTATAAAGTATTGATATCTAACCCTGGGGGGGGGGGGTATGAAAGGCTTCTAGTTAACTGTGGTGGGAGTGATGATAAAGTGGGACAGTCAAAGTTTCCACTCAGACCTGTAAGTACAGAGAGTTTTTCCCATTAGTTTAAAAGGGACTTTAGTTCTCAGTTCACTCATGCATTCACAGTTCACACAGTGGTGGGGAGGGGGGGGGGTCTGGGTAAAATGGATGAAAATCAATGAGTCAATGGGCACTGGGTTCAGGCAGTCTGGCTCCAAAAACACCTTCTATGACCTTTTTTTTTTTTATTGTGAAATTTGAATAGATAACAGGTCTGCCTTTCACACATATCAGAATAAAGATACTCTGACAAAAAGCAAAACTAAATATGTCCTAATGTGACTTTGTTATTCTTATCAAGGTAGGTTAGTGAACTGGAGTGTTGTCAGTTTTGCAAACATTTAGCAATACTGTTTGGTAACCTGATACGGAAACTTGACTCCACCGGAACCTGCGATTTGATTATTTTTTTCCTTCTTCTTCTTCTCCTGCAGAAGCCACACCTTACTCAGATTTATATTTGACTTAATCTGGTCTGCTGCCTTCATTTGGCTCAGCTGCTCTTCTCACATTAGTCAATGAAACTGTGAGAACGTTTTATTCTAAACTGCAGTGATAACTTTAGATCTAGTTTTTGCAAACTCATTGTTTGGACTTGGAAGTTATAAGTCAGTAAGTTCACACAAACCCAGGATACAGCGTGTGTTTCCTCAGCCTTTAGAACTACACTAGACTGATGTTCCTCTTCCTTCACAGATCCAGAACCATGTCCATCCTGAAGATCCACGCTCGTGAGATTTTTGACTCCCGTGGTAACCCCACCGTGGAGGTCGATCTCTACACCAAGAAAGGTACGTACTTTTATAACAAATACTGTCCTTTTGATAAATATTCAGAATAGAGCTGCATAGTACTTATTGTCAGAGGTAGTAAAAGTACTCATATTCTGTACTTAAGTACAAGTTCTGCTACTTGTGTGAAAAAATCCTCTGGTAAAAGTAGAAGTACTCTGTCCTACAAAGTCAACAGTAACTGCAGACACCAAAATAACCTACAGTTGTTGTTGTTCAGTCCCAGTAGTTGTAGATTATTGGTTTATTGTTACTGTATATTAACTAGTTCTACAAAAACCAGAGTGGGACTGATATATGGATTAATACTGGTACTGATTAATGACTGGGAACTTAGACTTTTTATCACATAATTTTGACTTCAGTTAATGCACCTTATATATATGAAAAACCTTTATAGTCCAGTTCACCTTATAGTCCAGTTCACCTTATAGTCCAGTCCACCTTATAGTCCAGTCCACCTTATAGTCCAGTCCACTTTATAGTCCAATTCACCTTATAGTCCAGTCCACCTTATAGTCCAGTCCACCTTATAGTCCAGTCCACTTTATAGTCCAATTCACCTTATAGTCCAGTCCACCTTATAGTCCAGTCCACCTTATAGTCCAGTCCACTTTATAGTCTAATTCACCTTATAGTCCAGTCCACCTTATAGTCCAGTCCACCTTATAGTCCAGTCCACCTTATAGTCCAGTTCA
Source organism: Siphamia tubifer (assembly GCA_020466265.1). Taxonomy (NCBI): domain Eukaryota; kingdom Metazoa; phylum Chordata; class Actinopteri; order Kurtiformes; family Apogonidae; genus Siphamia; species Siphamia tubifer. The sequence continues at coordinate 47,420,743 of CM035789.1, read as the reverse complement.
CCTTATAGTCCAGTCCACCTTATAGTCCAGCAGGGTCTTAAATGGACATAGGTAAGAACACAGTAATGGTCTTTAGTGTCTTTGTGTTTTATTTTACTAGTACTTTAACAGTTACTGAACAAACACTGAACTATTTTCTCCAAAACTACAGACATTTGAGATTAAATATTTTATTACATAACAAAGAATGATTTGAAAGTTGTAAAAAACACACAATAACTAATTTTCACCAAAAAATGCAGTCACTGCCCTTTTGCTTTGTAGGACAGTACTGGTTCAACTCCTTTACTGAAGTAAAAGTAAAATAGTACAACTTTTACAACTAAAGTAAAAAGTAAAACTGCATTTTTTTCCCTATGGATGAAATGATATTTATATAAGAAGGAAAAAAACCCAGAAAAATGTCAAAAATATTCAAAAATACAGCCTTTAAAAGTGAGTTGGTGTGTTTTATTGGGTCATGGTACTGAGTTCAGTGAGTATGGACAGGACATTTAGGAAAAATTCAAAAGTCATAAATGGGAGATATAAACAAAAAAGCATAATTATGAGGTAAAAAAAAATCTAAATCATGAGATAAAAAGACACAATTTTTAGATAAAAAGTCAAAATTTCAAGTCACTAAGTACAAACAGAATAAATCCATATATAAGTTGAACTGTGAGAAATTAAAGTTTTTTAAGAACCACCTTATAGTCTGGAAAATACAGTATCTTAATATTGTAATTCTGTGAGACTTGGCGCCTAGTCTGACTATGACTGACGCTGACCCTGGTCCAACAGTGGGTTGTGTACAGCCACGGTTCTCAACCTGGGGTCCGCGGACCCCTAGGGGGACGTGGCGCATGTCCAGGGGGTATGCGAAATTATTCACTGGGTTTTGTTTTTTTCTGTTTTATTTTGAAATGCGGAAGTTTTATTTTGTAGCGAGCGGGCGGAAGTAACAGCGCTGTTTGACGCCAGCTTGACTAAATTGAGACGGAGCGAGTCACAGGTTATTTTTAGCCACCCTGCAGCGAACATGGATCGATTTTTGTGTCCGCCAAGTTCCTCAAGAAGTGGTAAAAGAAATGACAATGAAAATGACAATGACAAAAACAAACGCCCTAACCCTAAAAAGAGAAAGTACATTGATAGTTATATTGAGTTTGACAAGATCATCCCTCTCATTAAGTCTCTGTCTGTCTGTCTGTCTGTCTGTCTGTCTGTCTGTCTGTCTGTCACACACACACAGTTTTGTGTGTCTTTTGTTCCGTTTATTATTTTAAAATTATTTAAAATTGTTGTTTCTGAAGTGTTCATTTATATTATAATACCTGAAAATGTGGCTGGTTTGCACAAAAGCACTATTAAAAAAGGTTATCATTGTTTCATAATAATCATTGTTGAAGTGGTTTTTTATCATTTTCAGTATCGCGAGGATGAGGGGGGACATGGAAAAATGTCACCCCTCCAAGGGGGACCTGGGCCAAAAAAGTTTGAGAAGCCCTGGTGTACAGAACACCTTTCAAACAGTTCAGTCAGCTGCAGTAGATCATATTTCCAGACACACTTGACTGTTGGCTAAACATCACCATGTTGTTTACTGTTTGTTGTGTGTGTGGTGTCTGTTAGATAGGGTTAAAAATCCACACAAGCTGGACCTTTAATGGCCCAGCTCGCATTAGCGTGTGCTGATTTTTCTGGTTCTAGCTCCAGGCTCTGGACCACATCAGCTCAGATGGTCAGTGTGTGAAAATAGCCTCTGTAATCTCACACTGCATCACCTGCTCTGTTACTGTCAAAGACCTTCCCATAGCACATTACAGTACACACTTCTAGAAAATCTGTCACATGAATCCTCAGTGGTATGAAAATAAAAGTGTAAGGAAAACGTTAAATGTTGGTTTCCTTTACTCGATGATGATGATGATGATGATGATGATGATGATAATATAGTGTCCTACAGTGTTGGACATAGATGCCTCAGGGTCTAATCAATTTATTCAGTAATTTAATGGCCTGGATGTGATTGTAGTTTTAGAGCTGAAACAAAAGAGCAGCTCAGCCCCAATGAAATGTCCTGAGAATGTTAATGAAGCAACCTGAATGTCCACTGACATGGAAGGACAAAACACTGGCTGTAAACGCACAGCTCCAGTCTGATGCCTGTTTGTTTCTTCATTAGTTTGGATGGTTTCTATAGAACCGCACGATAGATCTGAACTGTCTGAGCATCGACGTCACAATCTGTACTTTTACATGGTGTTTTTTTTAATTCTGAATTATTTATTCCAAATAAAGTAATTCCTAATTACTGTAGTTTCTGCACTATAAGGTGCATTAAGCAAAGTCAAAATCATGAGATGACAAGCCACAATGATGAAATAAAAAGTAAAAATTTCCCACAAATACACTATGAATCATAAAACAGTCTAACCTTTTTATTTATTTTTTTGTTAAATTTAGTTAAACATGCCCTAGAACACTTTATTTTCTTTTTAAAGGCAGGTTTTCTTTTAAATAAACTGTTGGTGTTTTGTGATCATACAGTGCAGAGGCTAGAGCGAGTGCACTTGTGGGTCTATGGTACAGACTGTTATGTAACTGTTCGTCTCTTACATAAAAACCTTCTGTGATGCTTGTTAGAATAATGCTAATGTTGTCAACCGTGCACTTTTGTCACCAAGGCATCTGTGCTCAGCAGAATTCAGTTTTTTTCTTGCTATATCTAGATGTGTAATGTTTAATTAAAGACCAAACGGGTGACATGGTGATTTGGGGGTGGGGGGGTCAACAGTTAAACCTGAACCTGTCATTAAGGCAGCAGCTGTGGCCTCCTTTCTAAGCCCTAAATCCCCTGAACTCACATTGTTCGTGCTGCTCCACTGACCAAGCTGAACCCATTGTGCTCCTCATTGGTTTCTCCTCATTTGGATGAATCTGTTGTGGGCGTGGCTTAACATCCCTCTGCAGAGTCACTGCACATGCTCAGTTTCCAGCGTGTCTGTCCTTGTTACATCACTGCCTTCTGCAGTACAGTCTGTTCAGCTTCCTCCACACATGCTTTTATTTCTCTGTCATAAAAATGAGTACATTTAGCTGATTAGACGGCAGTCAACAGCTATTCTGCATCCTGTTGGTACTTAACCCCAGGGCCGGTTCTGGTCAGTTTGGTGCCCAAGGTGAGCACCGCTCTTTCCTTTTGTGGAATTAGAAATTAGCATCTGTCAAAATAATGTGGTAAAAAGGCCAAATAATGTGATGAAAAGTCTAAATTATGCAATAAGGTCAAAATGAAGAGATAAAAAAGTCAAACTTACCAATCATTAAGCACAACCAGAACCCATCCATATATAAGGTGCACTGTGAGAAAATTAAAGTCTTTTAAGTGCTCTTTATAGTCCAGAAAATACAGTATCTTAATATTCTAATTTTGTGGGACTTGGTGCCCTAGGCAACCGCCTAGTCTGACTATGACTAACGACGGCCCTGCTTAACCCTTTAACCCCTGATGCGTCAGCGACGACTCTTTAGTTTCAGTATTCACAAAAGAAAAATTAGTTTTTTACTGTGATTTTACTGAGTTTTGTTTATGGATCTGATATATGGAAATAAACAGGTGTCAAAAAGCTGAATTTCCCTACAGATGGATAAAGTGCAAACATGGATTTGCATAATTTCCTGTTGAAATAAAATGAATATATTGAATGGTGCCACAGAGTTTGAGTATATATTTTTTCTCAGTGTTGTTTCTCCACTCATTTATTCAGATTTTCTGTTGGTTTGTCATGTTTGCATAGTTTAAAAGCAGCATTAACAGTTCACTTGTCACAGTCCAGTCTGTCTTGGTCATGACACAGCACTTCTGGAAATAAAACTGGACCATGTCCTCTGTGTCTTCAAGGTCTTTTCAGAGCTGCAGTTCCCAGCGGTGCATCCACTGGCATCTATGAAGCTCTGGAGCTGCGTGACAATGACAAGACACGCTACATGGGAAAAGGTAAAACTTTACTGTCATTCCATTTTCATATGTAGTAGAGCTGCACAATATATGGTCGAAGCATCGACGTCACAATGTACGTGTGTGAAATAGTCAGTTTTCAGTTACAAAATGATAGCACCATCATTTCATTCTGTTCATTCAATTATAAATAAATAAATAAATGCATCCAATAATGATTATTATTTACAGTTAGCCTAGCAGTGCTAACCCTGTTCATTCCATGTATGGGTCTAGTGGTGCTTCATAGTCAGAGGAGGCGGGGCTAAAAGGTTGTCTTTCAAATCCTCTGTATGTAATAGGACGGTACTACAACCAATCAGTGTAATGTTTAGGATGACGTAGTTAGAGCGCCTGAAAGTTGACGACGGAGTCTGGAGAAAGTTAGGAATGACTAAACAAAATGGTGGATTATGGAGCTGAACGACTGTTGTCGCTTCTGTAAAAAGACTTTAAAGATTGTTGACGTTTTCTCACATTCTTCACTCATCTGTGATAAAAGGAAATCTACACCTGTTGTTGTTCTTCTTCTATGGTTGTTTACACTTGTTTCTCTACTAATCATCGCAGCGTCACTTTGAAACTAGGCTACTATGACAGAACATTAGATTTACTGATGCTAGGAGGAGCTAGCATAGCTAGGCTACTATGATAGAACATTAGATTTACTGATGCTAGGAGGAGCTAGCGTGGCTAGGCTACTACGATAGAACATTAGATTTACTGATGCTAGTAGAAGCTAGCGTGGCTAGGCTAATTTACTAGTTCTATGAGTGAAAAAGGAACAGGTAGAAGCAGAGGGTTATTTAGTTTATCCTATAGAATCACCAGCTTTCATTTATTTGTTTATTCGAACAAGTAAAACAAAATAAGTAAAACATACAAAGTATTTAAGCAGAAATTAAAACAACACCTCTGTAGCATCCTAGATAATTATACCATGTTTGAAAGGGTGTAGGATGATGTAAATAAAACTTCTCAGTAATACAAGAACAGAGAAAACTAAAAAACACTTATTGAATTAAATTATTTATTTTACTTTTTCATTTTTCTAAATGTTTATTTATTTTTAAAAATTAATTAATTATTTCATCTGCAGTAGGATGACACTGTATGTTCAGTGTCGACCACTAATCTGTTTGTGTCATCACTACACAGCTGTTATTTACTACTGAGGGGTTTTATATATATATATATATATACAGTATATATATATATATATATACAGTATATATATATATATATATATATATACAGTATATATATATATATATATATATATATATATATATATATATATATATATATATATATATATATATATATTGCAGGGTTAAAATAAAAAGAATAGTGATGTCATTTTTTTTTTCGTGTGGCCCTAACTTCTACAGTTCCTTCTACTGTTCTCTCTTCGTTTATGTCTGTTTTATTTCATCTGTCCTCATCTCTGACTTTTCTGGTTGTTCGTTTTCTCTTCCTTCTGGTAGGGGTGAAAAGAGCAGTTAAATATATAAATGAGTTCTTGGCCCCTGCATTGTGTAATCAGGTAAATGCAGTGTGGATTAACAGGAGTGTTTTTTCCATTTTGCAGTGCACAGCAGCATGAAGAATGAGTTTGTCTTCAGAAACTAACCTTGGCCGGCACTAACAGATGTTCACAGAACTGAAAAGAAAAAAACAACTAATAATAAAAAATAAATACACAACATAGATGATGCCATATCTTGCCTGTCTTCATTATCTATCATTCTTATTTGTAAAAAATAATAATTGACTTGATATTAGATGAGGTGGTCTGTGGTCATCTGTGCGTCCTGCTCTGCATGGACTTCCTGTGTCTGGGTCAGTTATGGTCTGCTTGTCCCTTGCAGGTGTCTCAAAAGCTGTTGATCATATCAATAAAACTATTGCACCTGCACTGGTTAACAAGGTAGGCCCGTTTATTGTTTGACTACTAATACTGTGTGCTGGTCTGAAGCCTTAATGATTCACAGACTGTAGATGCATGCTAACACTACATTACACATCACTAATAAAGTGGTCACCTTCGTACCGTATTTTCTTACAAGACTTTGATTTCTCCAAAAACAACAGTGTGTCTTATATATGGATTAATTCTGGTTGTGCTTCGTGACTTGGAATTTTGACTTTTTATCTTGTGTCTTATAGTGTGGAAAATACGGTAACTGTTTATTACAAGTTATAGAACATTAATAAGGTGGTAATTCTATGGTCATTTTCACATAATTTGTGACTAAATAGTGACATTTTATTAAATGTTCCTGTTGTTCCATCTACCTACCTTTAACATGTTAGCTTACTGTATGCTAACATAGCTGCTACTGCTAGCTAAGTCCGCTAGGTTGATATATAGAATAGCTAAGTTGAACAGGCTCACTAACTATTATTGGTTACCATGGTTACTGTCTGGTTTTTCCCTTGTTTAAGCACAAACTGTATATTTTACAGTCAATTATTGAGCAGAATTAGAAACGTGGCTTCATAGCATCCGTACTTTGTAGAAACTTTATTACCTTATTAGTGATCTGTTACTTGTAATAAGCAGTTACAAAGGCATTATTACTGTGAAATTACCATATAATTACCACCTTATTAGCGAACTGTAATGTAAAGTGTTACCAGATGCATCACTTGATCAAAGGAGACACTCTTTACGTTCTTGGCAATAATAAAAATTACTGAAGAATATTAAATAATCTTTAGTAGGTGATTAACTGTACAGTTTAACAAGGTGTAAGACATTAACCTGGCAGGACTTCATGTTTGACTAATTGTTCTTCTTTGTTTAACCTTGTTGGATATATCACTCTGTCTTTGCTGGTGTGATCTAACTATATAAAATGTATTAGATTTTTTATTTTTTGTAAATGTTTTTCTTTTAAATATTCAGTATATATTAATGTTTTGTCATTCAGAATGTGAACGTTCTGGAGCAGGAGAAGGTTGACAAGCTGATGCTGGACATGGATGGCACAGAAAACAAGTGTAAGATGCTCATTTATTCAGTCATTTTAAATAAACTTTATTTAGTTGTGAATTTAAAATAGAATAGCCTTTATCGTCATTGGTTTCACATCGAAATTTTAAATTGACACTTCCGTATTTGCATAAAAATAGAATATAAAATGTAAAACATAAAATATTGCACAGTAACAGAGTCACAGTATATGATGGTAGAGTAAATGTTGCATCGATATTGCATGACTTAATTTACACAGGCTTAAATACAGTAAAAATCACAGTGTGTGATGATAGTGAAATTGCAGAAGTTAAAATTATACAGGTTTGATATAAATAAAGCAAATGCACCATAGAAATCAGTATCAGGTGGTAAAGGAATAAAAAATAAAGGATATTGCTCCAGGTTATTAAACATTTAACACATAATACAATATACAAAATATGACAGATGATGCCAATCCAAAAATCAAATATAATCAGAATTATTACACTATATTTTTTATCATTTTATATACAAAAATCTCAAATAATTAAATGCATAAATAAAAAAAAAACATTTCTATAAATAATCGTATCTGAATTTCAATTAAAGGTCAGATGAAGTATTAAAAATCATACTATAGCTGCTTTTTTTTATTAGCAAGGATTAATGATTTAAAAATTAAGTTGACTTCAATTTCAAAAATGAGGAAAAGTTGTTTTGGAGGCAGAATTTTGGTTCATGAGTGAAATATTTACCCAATACCAAGATAAAATGTCCTAAATATTGTAGATAATTATTCTTATTTTAATAACATCTGACATTTATTGACAGTGTTGATAACGATAGTTAACGTCACTGCTGGTGTGAAGAGGTTTTATGTGTTTTCTAAAGAAAGTAAAAGCATTGACAGAATAAATTAAATTAAGTTGTTCATGTTGATGGTTCCTCAGCCAAGTTTGGTGCTAATGCCATCCTGGGCGTGTCCCTGGCTGTGTGCAAGGCTGGTGCAGCAGAGAAGGGCGTTCCCCTCTACCGCCACATCGCTGACCTGGCTGGAAACCCCCAAGTCATCCTGCCCGTCCCTGTGAGTAGAAGACAATGTCTTTGTCTTTCTACAGGTGCGACGAAACTGGAAGTGCAATTGAATTTAGGCGCCATCATATATATACGTTAGTGATGCACGGTTAGGGGGTTTTACAGAAATCCGCCCCGCCCAAACCCAAGACGTGGCTAGGCCCGCCCCGCCCAACCCGCATGATGTCACGTATGGATAAACCCAACCCGCCCGCTATCAACCCGCGATCTTAAATTTGTCTCTAAACTCACATAGTACATTCGCAGCATCTTTACCTTGTGCTTCTAATGTTAAAAGTCATGAAGCATCATTTTTGCCTCCTTTCTAACGTCTCAATATGCACTCCAGCACATAAAATAGACTCCACCCACATCATCACTCTATAAAGCCAACACATACAACGTTTCCGTACAACCTTCGCATCGCCTGTTTTAATCTTCTCCCTGATCAAGTCCCACATTTTCACTCTTATCTCTGAGTGTTCAGGGAGATTTGGCGCTAATAACAAATAACAAAAAGTTGGGATAAAAAAGCATTCAAAACAGGAAGTGACGGGCTTGTACATGCGCGAGCCGAGCACGCACACACACACACACACACACACACACACACACACACACACCTCAGCGGGTATTGATCGTCCCTGACCCGCCCCACCCGCTAGCCCGCGCTACACTAATATACAGTATATGTCTCAGTGATGCGCAGGTCGACGTATAAACCACCCACAACTGACAGGTTTTTTAACTAATCTGCCCGCAACTCAGACCACAAGCAATATATTTGAAAAGGACCTGACCCGCTTCTCCACCCGCATTTTTACAAAGTAGTCAACGGTCTTGTTAGAATTCACAGGGTTTGTTGTTTGAACGACCCAGAGATGAATTGAAACTCTGTAAAAACTGAAGTCCAGCCAATGACGAGCTCCATCCATCTGACTCAGGTTTACAATTAATTTGAGTTCACAGGTAAAATACAGGAAATCAACACTGATCTCACTGCAGTTAGACCCACAAGCAAAGAGGGGGGTACAGGGGGGTTGAGCTGGTGGAGCCATTCTGTCCCTTCATCCCACGAACGAGGGGGAGAAGGTGGCTGTGAGCTTTACTGCCCCCCCCCCCCCAGCTCAAACTTCACTGCATGTGACGTTCCCCTTCAAGAATTTTGAGTTCACGCCATCAGAAAGACTCTTAGAACAGGGGTTCTCAAACTTTTTTGGCTCAGGTCCCCCTTGGAGGGGTGAAATTTTTCCATGTCCCCCCTCATCCTCACGATACTGAAAATGATAAAAAACCACTTCAACAATGATTATTATGAAACAATGATAACCTTTTTTAATAGTGCTTTTGTGCAAACCAGCCACATTTTCAGGTATTATAATATAAATGAACACTTCAGAAACAACAATTTTAAATAATTTTAAAATAATAAACGGAACAAAAGACACACAAAACCGTGTGTGTGTGACTGACAGACAGACAGACAGACAGACAGACAGACAGACAGACAGACAGACAGACAGACAGACAGACAGACAGACTTAATGAGAGGGATGATCTTGTCAAACTCAATATAACTATCAATGTACTTTCTCTTTTTAGGGTTAGGGCGTTTGTTTTTGTCATTGTCATTTTCATTGTCATTTCTTTTACCACTTCTTGAGGAACTTGGCGGACACAAAAATCGATCCATGTTCGCTGCAGGGTGGCTAAAAATAGCCTGTGACTCGCTCCGTCTCAATTTAGTCAAGCTGGCGTCAAACAGCGCTGTTACTTCCGCCCGCTCGCTACAAAATAAAACTGCTGCATTTCAAAATAAAACAGCAAAAAAAAAAAACGTGAATAATTTCGCGTACCCCCTGGACATGCGCCACGTCCCCCTAGGGGTCCGCGGGCCCCAGTTTGAGAACCGTGGCCTTAGACCACAGGATGATCCCCCCACAGCTAATCACACCCAGTATATATTTATTTATTTATTTATTTGATGGACAGGAAGTTACTTAGTTACTCAGACAATCATAGTTTTCATTTATTTAAGTTGAATAAGTTTGACTGATTCTCTTTCAGGCCTTCAATGTCATCAACGGCGGCTCTCATGCAGGCAACAAACTGGCCATGCAGGAGTTCATGATCCTGCCTGTTGGAGCCAGTAGCTTCAAAGACGCCATGCGCATTGGTGCTGAAGTCTACCACAACCTGAAGAATGTCATCAAGGAGAAATACGGGAAGGACGCCACCAATGTTGGAGATGAGGGAGGGTTTGCACCAAACATCCTGGAGAACAAGGAGGGTAAGACATGGAGGCACACAGCCAGGTTTATTTATTTAAAAGTTTATTTATTTATTTGTTTTTTTATTGAAAAATCAGAGATAGAATCAATAAATAAACAGCATGGTATGTGTTTTTTATTTATTCATTTTTTATTTCACTTTTTGAACACATCAAAATATTCAGTTAATTCACACAACAATAAAAGTCTGTGCTCTGGAACTAATATTAATGTTTGTGGATATGTTTGATAATTACAAAATATTGGTTATCAGACAATAAGGTTACCTATTATCTATAAATGGACAGTTTATTTTTATAGATGTTTTATATATGTGTTAAATCTTTCAGACTTTAATCATATGAATCATTAAACAAATGACTTTAATGTTGATGTTTTTAATAAATATGATGGTGTGTTATTCCACATATATGCTGCTTTATCTACATGTATACAGTTAATGAATAAATATTCTACTGGAAACAACCTGGAAAGTCCATGGATCATAATGTGCACACAGTGTTTGAAGTAGATCTAATAGATCTGGTAGATCTAATAGATCTAACACCAATATTCCTTTGGACTAAAACCTATTCTATTGTTCAAACTATTTCATATTTTGAGTCCAGACTTATTTTGGAAACTTGATCCAACCATCATTTCAGACTTTAGTTTTCTTTATCACTAACACACGTGTGAAAACATTCCATTAGTTTAATTCCAGAAGCATGTGACTGTCAACCAGTGTTAGTTTTCCTCCATATTTTGTTCTTTTTTTTTTTTTTCAAATAATTTATTTTTGTGATTATTATTATTTTTAAATTTTTTTTAAACATTTTGTTAATTTTCTTTCATAATTTGTTCTTCTTGTGTTCATTTCATTGCTTATTTCGTTTATTTTCCTCCATTTTTTCTTTATTTTCTTCACTAATTTGTAGACTTTTGTGAATTGTCTTGATTAATTTATGAATTTGTTTCAATTATTTTTCTTTCTTTTTTATAATTAGTTCTTTGTTATTGTTCAGTTGTTAATTTTCTTCACTCATCTGTTTATTTTTGTGAAATACTTATTTTGGAAACTTGATCCAACCATCATTTCAGACTTTAGTTTTCTTTATCACTAACACACGTGTGGGAACTTTTCATTAGTTTGAGTCCAAAAGCATTGTACTTGTAGACCAGTGTAATTTAAGAAGAAAAGTATAAAATTAAATTAAATTTTTTTAATGTATTTTTTTAAGAACATAAACAGGCATTGAAAGTTTTTGTCATTCAGACCAGTGTAAAGTAATGCTTTCTTCCACCTCCCCCTGGGAAGGACTTGACTTTACTTATCATGTCACTCTTGGGTGGACATATGGTTTCTAAATTAAGGCCTGAATGGGTTGAGCCGCTGACTCCAGTGTCAGCTCAGGCTGCTGATATGACAAATGCCCCAGTAGAGTAATGGAGGGCAGACTGGTTTAAGAAAATGGTAGCATTTAATTTGGACATTAGTGTTTGAATATTGTTGAAGGTTTCTGTTTTATGTATTTATTATTATGACACACACATGCATGTGTATGTTGTATGAATGACATGTTTTTTGTTGGTTGTTTTTTTTCTTCCTTGATGGTGTAGACCAGGGGTGTCAAACTGTGGTCCTCGAGGGCCGGTGTCCTGCATGTTTTAGATGTTCCCCTCTTCCATTCCACCTGGAGGTCATTACATCATTATCAGTCTGATGAGGAACGGATTATTAACTCTTTATGTGTCAGTGCTGATGCGTTCTGAATGGATGATTTAGTTTAAATATTCAGAAAAATTCAACCGTTTTCCTTTTAGTTTTGTGGATGGACAAGGTGCCAAAAAGCAAGAGTTTTTTATTTTTATTTTATTTAAACATTTTTAAAAGGCAAAATTTAAATTGCTGGGACCACATTTGAATACTAGTTTTCTTCTTTAGTAATTTTTTATTTTTTTATTTTCCACATTATTTGTCATTTTGTAAATTTGTATTAGTTTTTGTTGCTCATTTTGTTAATTTTTCTACATTTTGGGTTTTTTTATTGTAATATTTTTCTTTGATTTTCTACCATTTGTGTCTTTACTTTGCTCATGTTACCAATTATTTTGTTAGTTGTCAGGAGTTAAAGGGTTAAAGTGAATCACATGGAAGAGGGAAATATCTAAAACATGCAGGACACCGACCCTCGAGGACTGGAGTTCGACACCTGTGGTGTATACCATGTAGAAACACAATTACCCTTCGATGATAAATAATGTTTTCTCTATTCTCTAGATAACTACATATATAACCACAATCATACTGGCTCATATACACTTTCAACTCCATTATTATTATTTTCAAAAATAACGCTGGCCACACAAAATTCCAAGAGGACAGCCCCAAAATTCAAGATGTCCTCCCAAAATATGTTTTTTCTTTAAAGGGACAGTTCAGTATTTTTAACATGAATGTGTTTGTCATCAGTGTCTTTACTCTGGTGCACCCACACTGACTCCGCCCCACACTGTCCTGTGAGCCCAGTTCTGGTCCGGTTTGGGTCAAAGCCAAAGTAGTCCCGGCAGGTTTCCTGGGGTCAACAAAATAAGACCCCAAGAAACCTCTGCACGGAAACGAGTTCGTGTGAAACCGACGTACTTGTTTAACGTATTGGCCTTTTGTTAAAGTGGGACCGGTCTCGCAGATTCTGCAAAATGAACTCTTTGGAAAACGGGTCCCAGAGTGGGAAGATCTGGATACGGTGCTGTTTCCGTATCCATACTGACGAGTATTCACACCTACGTCATGACCACATGACCGGAAAAAAAACCACAGCCTTCCACTCGTAGCATTCGTTCTCCACACAAGACGGAAACTGTGGTGAACAACAGAGTATCATTGGTGAATGGGTTAATGTTAGGGTGTTAGCAGTGTTGTTATTGTTTGTGTGTGTGTGTGTGTGTGTGTGTGTGACATGCGCACTACTTCTTCTATTGTTCTCTTGTATCTGGTGGGACTGGCTCACAGCGCTCATAGTGGGTGTGTCATGTGAACTGCATCATATTCAACAAATGTTTCGCCCCCATGCAAATGTGGATTTTTACTGAAATGGTTCCATTTTTACGTTATATCTTTTTGACACCGTTTCAAATCTAAACCCATATCAAACTCATCCAGACGTAGCCTAAAAGTGTTTCTTCTCAAAACAGTTTGTGTTGGAATGAGTGATTTATTTATATAACAAAACTGTCGCAGAACAAAAACTCAAACTACGTAATTTCTTGGAGCTACTTTCTGTCAATGGCGATCAATGCACTAGCGTTGTCACTGCTAACAGCTATGCACCTGCACATAGCAGCCGCTAACACTTTGCTAATGCGCACAGCTGTGGTTGATTATGTTACACATTTTCGCTCAGTCTGTACAAGTATAAACATGTTGTATCTGAAGAACTGCATTAGATACAGACTTGGTACCAAATTATCCACAATACCCAACTTTATATTCAACTATATTTATGAGGCTGAAAATCAATGCATTTCGAGTGAAGGGAAGAACACATTTTTGGGCGGACATCTTGGAATTTTGCGTGAGCAGTGTTACTATTGAAAAGAGTGACGAGTATATGAACCACATTTGATGCTTGTTATGACAAAATAAAGGATTGTTTCATTATCTGCTCCAACATTTGTATGATCTATGACTCTTCTTCATATGACTCTTCTTCATATGACTCTTCTTCATATGACTCTTCTTCATATGACTCTTCTTCATATGACTCTTCTTCCAATGACTCTTCTTCATATGACTCTTCTTCATATGACTCTTCTTCATATGACTCTCCTTCATATGACTCTCCTTCATATGACTCTTCTTCATATGACTCTTCTTCATATGACTCTTCTTCATATGACTCTTCTTCCAATGACTCTTCTTCATATGACTCTTCTTCATATGACTCTCCTTCATATGACTCTCCTTCATATGACTCTCCTTCATATGACTCTTCTTCATATGACTCTTCTTCATATGACTCTTCTTCATATGACTCTTCTTCCAATGACTCTTCTTCCAATGACTCTTCTTCATATGACTCTTCTTCATGTGACTCTTCTTCATGTGACTCTTCTTCATGTGACTCTTCTTCATGTGACTCTTCTTCATGTGACTCTTCTTCATGTGACTCATCTTCATATGACTCTTCTTCATGTGACTCTTTTCTATTATTTTGTTTCAGCTCTGGAGCTGCTGAAGAATGCTATCGCTAAGGCTGGCTACACCGACAAGATAGTGATCGGCATGGACGTAGCTGCCTCTGAGTTCTACAAAGACGGCAAGTACGACCTGGACTTTAAGTCACCTGATGACCCCAGCCGCTACATCAGCCCTGATCAGCTGGCTGACCTCTACAGGGGCTTCGTCAAAGACTACCCTGGTACGTAGACCGTTATTTCTCCAGGTTGTTGTTGTTTTTTTGTTTTTTTTTTGTAGTAATAGTTTTTATTCAGCCATAACAACATCAAACATTGTTGATAACCTTGACATTTCACACAAAAAAACAAAATAACTGAATGACTGTTGAATAATGACTGAAAAGGTCAAAATATAGGAAGTGCTAATCGTTAAACGGATTTTATTTCATGCAAACAAAACATCACTCAACGTGTCAATTTAATTTAATTTTTTGGACTTGAAAAGAAGTGGGAGGAAGTCAAACTTATAAACTCTCCTCTAACCCTCAATTACAAACCAATAATCAATAGATTCTGTTTCGTATGACCCAACACACCTCATATCCACCCCATCAACACAAACATCTATAAATATTTATCAACACATTTTCACCTCCACAATCTGTTCAGTTCAAACCTATAAATAAAAATATATGTACAAACCAAATATAGAAATAATGATATAAACAAAAACAGAACAAAACAACATCGTTCAAAAAGTAGTAGGAACAAGCAAAGCTCTTTTTTTGTAAAGATTCCTTCCTCTTTCAACTATTAACAAGTTTTATGATCGTATATAATAGAACATAAATATGTGTGTGTGTGTGTATATATATATATATATATATATATATATATATATTCTATGATAAATTAATAATAATACTTGTTTTGTAAACTCTAAACTACAAATATTAGATTAGATGACCCTGATATCTTTCTTTAAATATAATGGATTATTTATCTTTTCCAGATTAAATATAGGTGGTGATGATGATGATGATGATGATGATGATGATGATAAGCTTCAAAACACTAATCCATGAGTTACCCATATACTGAAATCATTCTAAAACGAGAAATGTAAACATTAATTGTGAATTATGTTTGTTCATTCAATACTATAAAATAAATACGACTGGTTTAATGTCAACAAGTGGACAGTAGACAGACGAGGACAAAAGGACATCAAGTCAAGGTGTTGAGGAAAAAATATCTGTTTGGGGAAAAAGTCTGGAATTTTATTTTAAAAAACGGCAAACGCACTGTATGGTACTTTTAACGACACCAAAGCGTTTGGTTCCATTATTGATCCATTCATTCACTCTCACCTTCTGCTTTTGTCTCATCAGTGGTGTCCATCGAGGACCCCTTTGACCAGGACGACTGGGCGGCGTGGTCCAAATTCACAGCCAGCACCAGTATCCAGGTGGTGGGCGACGACCTGACCGTCACCAACCCCAAACGTATTTCTAAGGGCGTGGCCGAGAAGGCGTGCAACTGCCTGCTGCTCAAAGTCAACCAGATCGGTTCTGTCACAGAGTCCCTGCAGGCGTGAGTGTCCACAAACACCGCAGCGCTGACGTTCATAAACAAACCACCATGACGACTGACCCACGTGTTTTCTTATTTTTAGCTGCAAGATGGCCCAGAGTAACGGCTGGGGTGTGATGGTCAGCCACCGCTCCGGAGAGACGGAGGACACTTTCATCGCCGATCTGGTGGTCGGTCTGTGCACTGGACAGGTAAAGACAGAAGACATCTACTGAACCACTGAACAATAGGGATGGGGAAGAGGGGAGGGTATTTGTAGCAGAGGGGGGGGGGCAGAGGGGGCAGTACGTACTCTATTTAGGTTTCTGGGTTTTGTTTCGTAACTTGAATTTTCTTTCATATTCAGAGATAAAAATTTAACATAAAGGCCTTTTGTAACTTGGATTATTCTTAAATTGTGTCGTTAGTGTATTATTATTATTATTATTATTATTATTATTATTATTATTATTATTATTATTATTATTATTATTATTATTATTATTATTATTATTATTATTATGGCATCGTTAGTTACAGTTAGATTAAAACAGTTGGTTAAATAATTGATTTGAATGATTTATTTCGAACATGTGCAAAGTGCAACAATAATCAATACAACAATAATAATAATAATAATAATAATAATAACAATGACATGTCCGAAAATAAGTAGGATGAAGCATAAACTTATTTAATTCTACCCCTTCTTCACTTCCTCAATAACCTAAATTCATCTTATAGTAATATAGTGCATAGTACAAAAATGATGATAATAATAAAATAATAACAATAACAGTAATAACAATAATCAATAACTGAAGTACTAAACATAGATATATATACAAAAAACAAAACAAAAAAACTCAAAACAAATGAGCAGATATGAAAGTAGGTAACAAATATTTTTTTGTTGTTTATTGTTTTCTTTTTTCCTCCCTTCCTTCTTCTTTTCCCTTTTTTCTTTCCTTTTTCTAAGTTGTCTGCATTTTGTTCTTATTTTTTATTTTATTTTTCTATTCATTCACTTATTTTATTCATGTATTTATTTATTTTTTATATCTTTTAACCCACAGGTGTCAAACTCCAGTCCTCGAGGGCCGGTGTTCTGCATGTTTTACATATTTCCTTCTTCCATGTGATTCACTTTAACCCTTTAACTCCTGAGAACTAACAAAGTAACTGGTAACATGAGCAAAGTAACAAATGGCAGAAAATCAAAGAAAAATACTACACCCCCCCCCCCCCCCCCCCCCCCCCCCCCCCCCAATGTAGAAAAATAAACAAAATGAGCAACAAAAACTAATAAATATTTCAAAAATGACAAATAATGTGGAAAATTTTGAAAAAAAAAATTACTAAAGAAGAAAACTAGTATTGAAATTTGGTCCCAGCTATTTTAATTTTGCCTTTAAAATGTTTTTAAAATAAAATTAAAAAAAAAAAAGCTTTTTGGCACCTTGTCCATGCACAAAACTAAAAGGAAAATGGTTGAATTTTTCTGAATATTTAAACTAAATCATCCATTCATAACACATCAGCACTGACATTTAAAGAGTTAATAATCAGTTCCTCATCAGACTGATAATGATGTAATGACCTCCAGGTGGAATGGAAGAGGGAAACATCTAAAACATGCAGGACACCGGCCCTCGTGGACCACACTTTGACACCCCTGTTTTAACCCCACAGTAATTAAATATTTGTACTAATGTGTGTGGTTTTACTTGTGTCCCAGATCAAAACCGGTGCACCCTGCCGATCTGAACGTCTAGCCAAGTACAACCAGCTGCTCAGGTGAGTTCACTCCTCTGTTAAATAACACTTTTCATTTCACCTTTTAAGGCTTTACTTTAGTTTTTTCCCACATTTTTAATTTTCTACCAATTAATCAAAGTTTATTAAATAAAGTACTTGACATCAAACCTCCTCATTGTCCTGCAGCTGCAAATACTTAATAAAAATAAAATCAACTGTTGTTTAAGAAAGTTTAGTTTAATTAAAAGGTAGGTTTTAAGTTTACTTTAAAAACAAATAAAACAAAGAACTCACAGCAGACTTCTACAGTCTGGGACCTTCAGAAAATTCTACTTAAATTGTCCACTTAACGCTTTGATCACAGATGTCAAACATAAGGCCTGGGGGCCAAATGCAGCCCATCAAAGGCTCCAGTCTGGCCCCTGAGATGAATGTGTGAAAGGCAACAATTACACTGAAGATAATTAATAATCAAAGAAGTTCAGATCAGTTTGTCAATTCAATCTAAACTGGATGATATTAGTAAAATATGATCATAATAACCTAGAAATAATAGAAACAAACCTTAAACTAATTTTCATTTCCAAAGAAGATGAGCCTTTAACAAAAAAATGTGAATAAACTGAAATGTTTGTGGAATTTTACCAATATTCAACCGGTTACTAAATGTTGTGTATATTTGTAGATCTGCTGTGATGCACATGTATAAATAATAAACTAAAGCATAATATCGTCAACATTGCACTTATTTTTTTTTAGAATTTACAGGTTGTTCATATTTATTAGAGAATTTAGCTTTTTTCACTTTAAAACACACATAGATAATAGGATAAAAAATGTGTTATTTTCTTCCACTTTATACCATATTAGGCTGAACTTTTGACACCACTGGCTCAGGTTAATTAAAAATACATGTCTTTCTTAGTTGTAAAAACTCCACATTTTTCAGAAGTAACATAAAAAAAACCTGCTGAAAATGAGTGTAGATTCCAAACAGACTTTCTGCCTCCATACTGTACCTGTGCTGCCACCTGCTGGTGATGAACTGTCATTATCATCCACTGATGCACAAGGCTTCTGTCAAACCCATCCTCAAAAAAAAAAAACACAAATAAAGACTATTTTATTTATTTATCTTTTTCACAAAAACAAATGTTAGTGTTCATTTCAATTAGTTGCATTTCATTTTCATCATTCTGTTAAATATTTATTTGTAAAATGTGCAAGAGTGATCTTTGTAATATGTAATAGTGATCTTTTTATAGGTAATAGTGATCTTTTTATAGGTAATAGTGATCTTTTTATGGGTAATAGTGATCTTTTTATAGGTAATAGTGATCTTTTTAAGGTAATAGTGATCTTTTTATGGGTAATAATGATCTTTTTAATATGTAATAATGATTTTTGTAATGGGTAATAGTGATCTGATTATGGGTAATAGTGAATACAGATGGATAAATAAACAAACACAGATAAATAAACAAATACACAGATAAATAAATAAATATACACAAAACAAAATCCCTTTCAGTGTTTGTTCAAACTAATACAAAGCCAGAAACTCATTTATTAGCACAAATATAACTGTACATAAACACATAATACAATAACATATTAACATATTTCATGTATACAAATACACATATATAATATTTCTACACACACATACTGTATATACTTACATTACTTTATTTTTTTATTTCTGCAGTTTAAAACTAATGCCTGTGTTTAAACTCTGACAGGATTGAAGAGGAGCTGGGCGATAAGGCCCGTTTCGCCGGCCAGAACTTCAGACACCCCATCTGAGCCGCTCTTCCTCCTCCTCTTCCTCGTCCTCGGGCATTGCCGTCTTCATCGCTCATAACAAATAATCCCACAAATATACGCCACGCTAGGTCGCCTGCCCCGTCTGGAGAGAAGCAGATGCAGAGAGAACACGAGGTGAACGCCCAGATGCTACAGTTCACCACAGTTCACCACAGTTCACCACAGTTCACCACAGACTTCTGCTTCAGCTCCTGAACATGGCGGCCGTCTGTCTTTGTGTCAGCGTACACGTGTGTGTGTGACAGATTTTTCCTTTTGCTTCTGTCAGTTGTAGTGATTCCTGGTCGTCTACTGAGTATTTGAGCTGCTGTAACTTTAGTTTGGCTCCGCCCCCCAACGGTGGAAGAGCGCTGTTAACGTGCAATGTGTCTCATCTGACAAGGTCTGGTGTTACTGTAAACGTTGGCAGAAAATGTATTAAATCATATAGTTTGACCTGTTTTTTGTCATTCCTTCTTTTTTTTATTTATTTTTTTTATCCAGAATGGTCTTTTTTATTTTAGTCATCGACCCACACTGAAAAACTAAAGCATTGAACCAACTTAAAAAATCTTGTTTAATAGGTCCCACATAAAAACATCTAGTTCAGTGAATTTAAATAACCCTAAACCTATGCATTTTAATTTGGTTCACTCAACTAGATTTTTTATGTGTGACCATAAAAAGTCAAATTTGAAGAATTTTAAAATTGATTAAATGTTGTACTTTTAAAGTTTAGAAGTTGTTTTTTTTTATTTAAATCCGTCTATGATCGATACAGGACACTGATATTTGGAGCAGATAATAGGTTTTTTCTTTTTTTTAATTTAATTTACTTAGTTAGAAAATAAAGATTGTGAATTAATAAATATCACCAAATGTTCACTTTTTCCCTCCTTTTTTTTGTTCCTTTTTCATTTCCTTTCTCACCCCCTCTGTCATTTCTCCTATCTGTCTTTTTTCTCCTATTTTTTTTTCCCTTTTAATTTTCCTAATGTTTTTTCTTTGTCCTCTTTTTTTGTTTTATATTTTTTCTTTTTTCTCTTTCGTTTCCCTTTTTCCTCTTTTGGTTTTCCTCTCCTTTTTCTCCTTTTTTGTTTTTCTACGCTTTTTTGTTTTTTCCCCTCCCATTATCTTTTTTCCTCTTTTTCCTTCTGGGGGGGGGGGGCAAAGAACCTACCAACCAACACATCAGTGACCGATACGATTGTTGTTCAGGAGGAAAGGAAGGAAAACAAAAGGAAAAGAGAGAAAAAGGAGGGGAAAACAAAAGAGAAGAGGGGAAAGAAAAAAGAGGGAAAAGGGAAAACAAAAGACAAAAAGGAGGGACCCCCCCCCCGCCCCCCCATATGACTCTATCACTGCTTCTTTTCGTCTCCTATTGTTCAAATGTTTTTATAAAACTGAAGGAATATTTCCGGTCCATTTAAAGTCTATAATCCTAAAGCCAACTCCAGCCACAGTTTTCCTGGTCCATGTCAGAATTCCCAGGTTAGTTTTCCATAAAGTCATCCAGTAAAAAGCTCCTTCCACAGTGTGATGTAATGGGTGCACTGGGACACCATGTCCGTCCCCCTGGGTAAACCCTCCTCAGATAAATGAGCATCACTTCCACACTGGTATTTTCCCGGCAGGGGGCCAGTGCCGCGCCGCATCCCTGTGTCTTCAGCGGCCTCTATTGTTCAGCTGTGACCCAGACCCTGCTTCACTAATGCTTCAGACAAATTCACCATCTTCCATCATTCACAGTGTCCCACCCAGCAGCTTCCTGTGCACAGGATGATGCATCCTCCTGCTTTAAATGACTCCGTTATTTATGTCAGATTTACGCCACCTGGTGGTTAGATGTGAACAAGACAGCTGCCATTTTTACTGAATGTTCACAACAAACACAACTGCTGTGTTCCAATTAGGGCTGGACGATTTTCTCTTTTAAAAAAATCTCCGATTTTTTCACAAAAAACTCGATTCACGATACGATTTTTTCCCACGTGAGCTAAATGAAAATGAAAACACTAGAAACGTGGTTTCTTTCGTCTTCTTTTTTTTATTAAATAACATGTAAAACAAAAATATTTCTACAAATAAGTGTAAATAATAAATCATTTGTGCAAAAGGTGCAACTGCAACCTGAGACTTTGTCTACATGAACTGTAGTAAGTCCAGACATATCCACCACTGTTACAGGAAAAACTGTGCAAAAAAAATAGTGTAAAAGATACATTTTGTTGGAAAAAAGAAAGCTTGAAATATTTTAACAACTAAAACAATATACATTAATACTCATATTATATGAAAAACATTGTAAAAAACGTAGTAGTGCAAAAGTAAGATAAAAATAAAACTAGTAACATTTTTACTTTGTAAGGACAAAATAAAACAAAACCTTATTATCAATCAAACTACTTCAATAAACCTGAACATGTTACCAATATTTTGGATATATGATGTTATTGTGTCTGTTATCGCTCCACATCGTGCTCCATGTTTATCATAAGGTGCAGAGTCCTGCACGGGTTCGGGTACCCGTGGGTGAACCGCAAATTTTCACGAAACGGGTTAAAAATGTTGTGCTGTGTCGGACACGGGTTCGGTTCGGTTCATTTATAGTGGGTCGTTCGGGTGCGGATTTTTTTTTTTTTCGTCGGAAAACGGGTCGGAGTTTAAACATGACGGGTACGGGCGGTTGCGGTATGTCAAAATCAGAACCGTGCAGGACTCTGATAAGGTGTGCCACGAGAAAAGCTTTCAGTGTTTGTTGAACATTTTGAAGAAGTACTGGCAGCGCTAGTCTCTGCTTTTTCTAAGAGTTCTGACCCCCCCCCCCACATTGGATGCTTTCGCTTCAGATGTGCAACTACAGAAAACAGCCTGGTTCATGGTTTTCTTTTTGCGAGGAAAAAAAGTGCGTGTGGAGGGGAATGGGATTGCACGATTTTCCTAAAATATGAATCGATTTTGTCATAAAACTTGATTTTAAATCTAAATCGATTTTTTGCCCAGCTCTAGTTCCAATGTTCATATCATGGAAGGAAAAGTGTGTATGGACGATAGGGACGTGTCCAGACCAATATTTGGATGTTTATAAAATGTCTAAACCAATGTTTGAACAGGATATTATATGATATTTACAAAACAAAAGGTTAGTGTATTTTCTGAACTATAAGGTGACACTGAAAAGACTTTAATTTATTATAAAAAAAAAACACAGTGAACCTTATATATGGATGTATTCAAGTTGTGTTTAGTGACTGGGAATTTGTACTTTTTATTCTAATAATGTTGACTTAACTTAATGTTCTTTATAATCCACTTCACCTTATATATGAAGAATCTATAAAATAATCCATTCATTGACAGTGTGTCTTATAGTGACTAAATATTGTCATTAATGAACCTTTATCATGTGACAAAAACCAAACCAGACGTAAACGTGGGTCATGTGACGGTAACTATAATTAAATATATAATGCAGTTATAGATGAACAATAAAAACAGACAAAATGTGGATTAGAAATAAATAAACATTCCTAAAATGTGTCTTAGTTGTTGTTGACAAAAACAAAATGAGACATTATTTTAATTCTTTCATGGCAGTAGTCATGATGTTGACATTGGTGGGGACATAATTCGACAACTTCCTTGCGAGAGACAGCAACAATAAATAAATAAATAAGAACACAGGAACCTGGACTAGTCGACTAGTCGACTATTTGCGTAAACACAGACCAGTCAGAGCTAAACCAGAGCAGACATGACTGCTGCAGGTAAAACAGTGGGTGGTGAATAAACTAAAGACAGTCACACCACACAATGGAAATACTTCACCTTAGATGAAAAAAATGGCATGGCATCTGAAGAGGCATCCGCTAGCTAACCCAAGTGATATGAACAGCATCCGCTAGCTAACACGAGTGATATGAACAGCATCCGCTAGCTAACACGAGTGATATGAGCAGCATCACAGACAACACACATTAAAACAACACGCTTTTTTTTTCCAAACATGATGCGGACAGTGTGGTGTGTGTCTTGGCGGTCGCTAACTTAAACTTTTTGCACTTTATGTAGCGTGACCATATGTCCGCATTTTGTCTGGACAGACGGCTCTAAAAAAAAATAAAATAAAATAAATATATATATATATATATATATATATATATATTGCTAAAAAATCCTTTAATATCAGTGGGTGGTTTCAATTTCGTCTTTTTTAAATTTTCAATCATTTCAACATTTTCAAAATATAAAATGTATTTAACATCAGTGTTTAGAATAGAATAGTAGTTTATTGATCCCACCCTGGGGATATGTTCTTAGTTAAAGCAGAAAAAAATAAAGTGCAGGTATAAAACATGACAGAAGACAAACATATTTCCATATGTATTTACATTATTTATATTGAATTGCATGTTAGTTATAAATGTTCATAAAAGTGTTTAAAATTATATCCATAGATAAATACTGTATATAGTATTTATGTTGTTTTTTTCTCAATCCATTGGAAAAACCTCACAATGTTACTTTTTACTTTATTACAGTTGAGAAGTTTTTTTTTTTTTTTTAAATACTTTTACTTCAATTGAATCAGTATTTTTACTTTTACTAGAGTATTTTTTCACACAAGTAGTAGTGTCAGTACAGGATGCGAGTACTTTTACCACCTCTGGCTTCATAGTGTCTCTGATCTGATCCTGGAACAGCTACAGACAATGTTCACCGCTTACAAACATTTTAACATTGACCTTCACATAAAGTTAATCTAATGGAAAAACACACAAACACAATTAACCCTTTGATGCATGAATTCTAAGAACCTTAGCCAATATTTTTTCCTAAGTGTTTTTATTCCTCTTTAGGCTGAAAACACAAACAAATTAAAAAAAAAACCAATGTGATTGAAATCTTTTTAATGAACTTATTTTTTTATGGAGTCACAAAAATGTCCACTCAGCTGGAATTCATACGTTTACGCTTTAAAGCAAATATTTATATATATTTACCAGAAATGACCTTTGACCCGCAGTAAGATGTAAACCTACGTCCTTTTTGGAGAAACTAAGAGGGTCACCCTAAGACCTGCAGACATGACTATGGTATCAGACCATAAATGATCTTCAGTCCATGGACATGTTTCTATTGTTGTTAACATTCATTTACACTTTACTCTATTTGCTTCAGATAAAAAGTGGATAAAATGGGAATTGACCATTAGCCGTTTTTTTCTATTATTCATTTAAACACAAAAAAGGAAAATAAATAAGGAAAAAATGTGTTGTTTTTTCATTGTTTTATTTTGAAAAAACAATGAATGAATCATACACAGACAGAGGCGGTTCTACAGGGTGGCACTAAGGGCCATTTGGCCGGGTGAATATCTTATTCTGCCTCCCCGTTTTATTTTCTTTTGTATTTCAATTAAAATATCCATTCATTTCTAAAAACATGATTTAGTGATTTATTGACCGAAATTCACTTACTCCCATTCCTGTCTATGATCACTGTATTTTCCAGTCTATAAGGTGCACTTAAAATACTTAGATTTTCTCCAAACACTAGAGTGCCTCATATGTGGATTATTTCTGGTAGTGCTTCGTGACTGGGAATTTTGACTTTTTATCTCATGTTTACTTTTTATCTCATGATTTTGACTTTGTGTGACACACCTTATAGTCCAGTGTGCCTTATAGTGCGGAAAATATAGTACTTTTTTTTCTTTACCACCTCTGCCGCCCCAGGGAAAAATCTCTAGAACAGCCCCTGTTAACACGGATTCTCCTGAGACCCATAGAGAATACATTTCTTTTTTGTTTTTATTTTAGGATAATTTAAGTGAAGACCAGTACATTTATCTTTCCTTAGTTCCTTCAAGGTAGCTGTACCTGAACGCACCAGTACATTTATCTTTACTCAGTTCCTTCCCAGTAGCTGTACCTGAACGCACCAGTACATTTATCTTTACTCAGTTCCTTCCCAGTAGCTGTACCTGAACGCACCAGTACATTTATCTTTACTCAGTTCCTTCCCAGTAACTGTACCTGAACGCACCAGTACATTTATCTTTACTCAGTTCCTTCCCAGTAGCTGTACCTGAACGCACCAGTACATTTATCTTTACTCAGTTCCTTCCCAGTAGCTGTACCTGAACGCACCAGTACATTTATCTTTACTCAGTTCCTTCCCAGTAACTGTACCTGAACGCACCAGTACATTTATCTTTACTCAGTTCCTTCCCAGTAGCTGTACCTGAACGCACCAGTACATTTATCTTTACTCAGTTCCTTCCCAGTAGCTGTACCTGAACGCACCAGTACTTTTATCTTTACTCAGTTCCTTCCCAGTAGCTGTACCTGAACGCACCAGTACATTTATCTTTCCTTAGTTCCTTCCCAGTAGCTGTACCTGAACGCACCAGTACATTTATCTTTACTCAGTTCCTTCCCAGTAGCTGTACCTGAACGCACCAGTACATTTATCTTTACTCAGTTCCTTCCCAGTAGCTGTACCTGAACACACCAGTACATTTATCTTTACTCAGTTCCTTCCCAGTAGCTGTACCTGAACGCACCAGTACATTTATCTTTCCTTAGTTCCTTCCCAGTAGCTGTACCTGAACACACCAGTACATTTATCTTTACTTAGGTCCTTCCCAGTAGCTGTACCTGAACGCACCAGTACTTTTATCTTTACATAGGTCCTTCCCAGTAGCTGTACCTGAACGCACCAGTACATTTATCTTTACTCAGTTCCTTCCCAGTAGCTGTACCTGAACACACCAGTACATTTATCTTTACTCAGTTCCTTCCCAGTAGCTGTACCTGAACGCACCAGTACATTTATCTTTCCTTAGTTCCTTCCCAGTAGCTGTACCTGAACACACCAGTACATTTATCTTTACTTAGGTCCTTCCCAGTAGCTGTACCTGAACGCACCAGTACTTTTATCTTTACATAGGTCCTTCCCAGTAGCTGTACCTGAACGCACCAGTACTTTTATCTTTACTCAGTTCCTTCCCAGTAGCTGTACCTGAACGCACCATCAGCCTCCCACTGGTTGGTGCATGTTCCCAGTTTTGGCCAGTGGGTGACGATATTTTACCGGTTGAACTTTGAGAACCCCCCAACTGTTCTCACCCCAAGATGAAGAAGGATGCTGTCATGCTGAGTGCCTCTCACACACACTAGTCTGAGCATCCCGGCACCGATTACTTACCCTCTTTATTCTCAAGTCCATCATTTATGACAACATTATATCAAACGTGCTCCGTTTCGTTGTAGCTTCATCAGTACAGATATACAGGTGGCACTGCAGCTGCTGTGCTACTACACTTAGCTAACTAACGTTGGCTAATTGCCCCTGCTGCTGCTATTGTTTGTTGTTGCAGTCTTTCATCAAACAAATCACAGATGTTGTAGATCAAGCCCTTTAAGGTAAGTGCTATGAGCTGCAAACAGCCGCCTTTTTTACCTTTCACATTCATCAGCAAACCGACAAAAAAATATGATACTTTGGAAACGCTGTGGAGTCCATTACTTGCTAGCTTATTTGGCTAATTTGCCTATTAGCATCGGCTAGCTAGTTAGCTAATAGACTTGGGTTGCCACTTGCTGTTGCTAGTTACTCTGAACTAACGTTAGCAGCTATCCTTATAGCCTTAGTGACTAGCACTGATTGGGAGCAGTGTAATACCTGGATGACTAACAGCTCGGTGACACCGGTTAGCACACAGCACATGCAGCAAAAACGTCGAAGGATTTATTTCGTATTTCATTTTATTTCGTTTATTTCACACCTCCCCCCCTGCAGTCGCATAACAAAACGTTTCCCTTTTCAGCTACTCACTGCACTCTGACTGAGACTCACATCTTTTCCAGGGATTAGTCTGAGTCCATTTAGCTATTGTCATATTACCTCATGTTAACGTTAGCTGCCAAAGCTAACTTGTCTTGTCTTTGTGTTCTTTCACTTACTGTTGTGATATCATGGTTTTTATTTAATGTGTGCTGCTTTAAAATTCAAACTGTGATGGATACATAAAGCATGGAAGAGTTATAGATGTGTTTGGCTTTTAAAGTGTTAATATGTGAACAGAATATAACAATCAGCACTTTTTTAGTAGATTCTTTTAGGTATGTGTACTCTTCTGGAGTATTTATTTTTCTGGAAACTTTTTACTCTTACTCTCTACATTTATATAAATATATGTACTTTATACTCTACATTTATACATATATATCTGTGCATTATACTCTTTACATTTATATAAATATCTGTACTTTAAACTCTACATTTATATAAATATCTGTACTTTAAACTCTTTACACTCTCAGAGTAGACTCATTACTTTTTCAAACTAGACAAATGTGACAGTCATATAGTCTATATCATAATTCTTCTCTTTTCTTCATAGTTGTGACTTTTTAAAAAAAGAATTATTACTTTTTTTTTATTAATAATTCAGACTTTTTTCTCATTAAGATGTCTCATCCCATAATTTAGATTTTTTTTAAAATCTCATAATAATGATCTTTTTTTAATCTCCTATTTGACTTTTTAGTCTTTCCTAAATGTCCTGTCCATACCTACCAGAATCAGTACCATGACCTACACAGTCACTCACTTTTAAAGGCTTTATTTTTTTGAAAGTATTCCTGGTTAAATCAATATTATTTCATCCATAGCAAAACAAGAATGCAGTTTTACTTTTTACTTTATTACAATTCAGAAGTTGTGCTTTTTTTACTTTTACTTCAGTAAAGGATTTGAGTCGGTACTTTTACCAGAGTATTTTTTCACACAAATAGCTGTACTTCTACTCAAGTACAGAATGTGAGTACTTTGACCACCTCTGTGTTGTCGTAGCCTTAAGAACTTTAGCATAGCTGCTTAGTGTTTTATTGCTGAAGTGGCATTTTAAATCAGAGTAGTTACTGCCAGAGTTATTGTGAAGTAAGTGGTGGAAGTTAGAAAATAGTAAACTGTGTTGAAGAAATGTCATTGGCTGCCCTTTTTAAATAACATTCTGAAGATGATTTCTCTCAGACAGACCATGTAAAAAGCGAGGAATTTATTTTTATTGAGTGCTTATGACTCACTCCTGACTCGTTCACAGGCAGCTCTGTTGTGGACTTCACCACAGCTAATGAATCCACACTACGGTTAATGATCAAAGCAGTGAGAAACATTTGTTTTGCTCTATAAATGCCAAGATATTTTAAGTGTACGGCAAGAATGTAATGTTTACAACAAAGCCTGTATTTTCTAGCTGTCACAGTGCTGCAGTATTAGGGTCAGTGGAAGTAAATGATCTAAACTCTTTGAAATTGCTGCTGTTGTCAAACATGGACATGCTGACTTCAACATCATGTTGTGTTTGTTTTCAGTCAAACCACCAGCATCAATACAACTCTGAGCCGCACGTCACCATGTTACTCTATTTACAGCTCTTGAGAAAAGGGGAAAATATGAACAATTTTACAGCATTTACTTGCAAAAAAAAAAAGGCAACTGGTCAAAAATATTTAAAATGTGCAGGTCTTTCACTCCTCAGATAATCCTAAAGGAACACGCTCTTTTTCATTTCTAACCAACACGCTGCTGTTTAACTGAGAAGAGTTGTGAAAGGAATATCTTCAGTTTTTTTTCTAGCTGTCACAGTGCTGCAGTATTGAGGACTATTTATTCTACGAAGCCAAGTCTTCTGCGACATTTCGCAGGTATGTCGCAGACTCTTTAGGTCTCGTCACAGAGTTGTGCGCAGCTCCCAGAACATGTGACCCACCACAGACGGTGTCCCAGAGAAGACCAAGATAGAGGCCTGTTGAGCCGCAGTTTGTAATAACGGTGCATTTTGTTATAAACGTCCAAAATGTAATGACTTTTTAATTTAGTTTTGTAATAAACTGCCCCAATGTGTTTTGTAATAAATGTTTCCTCATTATGTAATAAGTTATTCCATTTTTCAGCAGCAAGTGCTTTGTTGGCAACGTTAAAACTAAAGGAGCTGTTTGGGAAACGTTCCCAGTGGTTTATGTCTTAGCTGTAATTAGACATTTTAGACATGAGGACAATTTGAAATTACAGATATATTTTGCAAGTAGAAATGTTGTTGTTTTAGCTTCTTGAAGCAATTTCATGTAAGTGTAAACTGAATGTTAGTGGATAAATGATGTGGCCACAGCAGTTCTGTAAACAAACAGAAAACACTTATGTTGTTTAAGGTAGAACTTGTATTCATTGGTTCATTATTATTTGACATTGTCCACAAGCCTGCATGTGTTGGTTGGATTTATTGTTGTTGTTGTTGTTTCTAACTATCCTTGATGTGGGTTTGGTTCCAATAAAAAGATTAAAGAATCAAGAAACTTTGTCATTATGCAAGGCACAAGGAAATTTCGTCCAACAGCTCTTGGCAGTAAGACACATACACACACAAAAAGACATAGATACACACAGAATCTAAACAGCACATATATATATATATATATATATACATATATATATATATATATATATATATATATATATATATATATATAAAAAATAACGTGACACAAGTATCTAGTGCAAACTTTAAGATTTTAAAGTGCGATGATAGGGTGTGTTCGTCTGCAGGAGTGGAGAAGTTAGTCTGTGTGTGGAGGGCTGGGTGTGTGAGGAAGTGGGGTGATGGATTTCACAGCTCTGGGGAAGAAGCTGTTTTAGTCTGTGTGAGTTCTTATGATCCTGTACCTGTTTCCTCAGGGAAGAGGTACAAACGGTTTGTGACCTGGGTGGGTGGGGTCTGCAGCGATAAGACCAGCCCTCCTTTGTAACTGGTTGTCGTACACCCAGTCCAGATGTGGGAGTGGCCTTCCCATGATTCCCTGGGCTGTCTTCACCACCTGGGCCAATGCCTTCCTGTCCTGTGCAGTGCCGCCTCCATACCACACTGTTGCACTCAGACTGAGCATGCTCTCTGCAGTGGCTCTGTAGAAGTTCATCAGAAGCTGAGGGGATGGTCCAGACCTTTAAAGCTTCCTGAGGAAGAAGAGCCTTCGATGGGCCTTTTTCACCAGGTGGGATGTGTGCCTGGACCATGTGAGGTCAGATTTAATGTGGATGCCCAGGAACTTGATGTTGTCCACCCGCTCCACTTCCTTCCCATGAATAAAGAGAGGGGTGTGTTCTGTCTTCCTGGATCTCCTGAAGTCCACAATGACCCCCTTGGTCTTGCTGGTGTTGAAGACAAGATTGTCTGTGCACCAACCCGTCAGGTGCTGGATCTCCTCTCTGTAGTGAGTCTCAGTGGTGTCGTCTGCGAACTCCACAACCATGTTTGTGGAATGAGTAGCATCTCAGTCATGAGTGAAGAGTGTGAAGAGGATGGGGCTAAGCACACAACCCTGTGGTGTGCCTCTGATCAGGATCAGTGTGGAGGATACATGACTCCCAATTCTCACCACTTGAGACCTGTGGGTGGGAAAGTCTTTGATCCATGAGCACCAGGAGGCAGACAGTCCAAGTTGTGGAGCTTCAGTGCCAGTGTGTCCGGGATGACAGTATTGAACGCTGAACTGAAGTCCACAAACAACATCCTAACGTATGTGTATGGATACTCCAGGTGGGTCAGGGCTGTGTGCAAAACCAGAGAGACTGTGTCCTCTGTCGATCGGTTCTCCCTGTAGGTGAACTGATGTGTGTCCAGACCAGCAGGGATGATGTCTTTAATGTAGCCTAAGACGATCCTCTCAAAAGGCTTCATTATTATGGGTGTCCGAGGAACCAGGCAGCAGTCGTTGAGGCCAGTGACAGCAGATTTTTTAGGGACAGGCACCATGATGGAGGACTTGAGGCACACCAGAACTGAAGCAAGCTGGAGGGACAGTTTGAAAATGTCCAGAAAGAATTTAGCCAGCACCTTATCCGGTCCTGCAGCCTTTTTGGTATTATTCCTCCTCAGGGTGGATTTCACCTGGTGTTGCTGCAGGCCGATGGGCTGGTGCTGCTCCTCTAGCTGTGGGACATGAACAGCCTCTCTGCTGCCAGGTGCATCAAAGTGTGCAAAGAAACTGTTCAAGGTGTCAGGCAGGGTGGGGTCATCGCTGATCTGCTGGTTGCTGCTCTTATATAATAATAATAATAATAATAATAATAATGGATTAGATTTATATAGCACTTTTCAAGGCACCCAAAGTGCTTCCATTATTCATTCACTCTCACATGCTCCCTCTGGTGGTGGTAAACTACATAGTCACAGTTGCCCTGGGGCAGACTGACAGAAGCGTGGCTGGAGGCAAGGAGGGTGAAGTGTCTTGCCCAAGGACACAACAGACTGACTAGGACAGAGTGGGAATCGAACCGGCAACCCTTTGGTTAATGGACGACTTGCTCTACCAACTGAGCCATGGCTGCCAGTGATGGTCCTGATGCCTCTCCACATTTCCTGTGGGTTTTTGTCTGTGAAGTGCTCCTCAATGTGCTGTCTATACCTGTGTTTGTCCTGCTGGATGTCCCTCCTCAGGTCTGTCCGGGCCCTTACGTAGACCAACCTGTCACCTGACCTGTAGGCTGCATCCCGAGCTCTGAGCCGCGACCACACTGTGCTGTCACACCATGGTTTGTGGCTCGGAAACACTTGAAATGACTTTGTAGGTAAGACAGTATCAGTGTAAAACTGCACATAGTTCAGGACAGATGATGTAAACACTCCCAGGTCTTCGAATACTTCCCAGTCGTTGTGTTCAAAACAGTGCTGTAATGCTGAGGAAGCCACCTCAGTCCATACCTCCACTGTCTTAGTGATGGGTTTGGTCCTGCAGATCAGTGGTTTATATGCTCAGCTCTATACACATGTGATGTGACATTCCTAGGTAAGGGGCTGCTACAGCCCTGTATGCTCCTGGTATGTTGCAATAAACCTGATCCAGTGTGTTATCGTCTATGGTGGGAAAGTGGATGAACTCATGAAATTTGGGAAGCACTGCTTTAAGCTCTACATGATTGAAGTCTCCAGCCACAATCACAACTGCCTCTGGGTTAGAGTTCATCTGCGTGCTGATCAGGCAGTAGAGCTCCTCTAATGCTAGCTTAGCATTAGCCCGTGGTGGAATATAAACGGCTATGATGAGGATGGAGCAGAATTCCCTCACCGTATTAAATGGTCTGCATTTTACAGCCACATCTTCCACATCAGGTGTGCAATGCATTCTGATGACATGTGGCGCTGTGCACCAGGAGTTATTAATATAGATCCAAAGTCCACCACCACAGGATTTAGCAGAGGCTGCAGTCCTGTCGGCAAAGAACAAAGAGCGCCCCGTTAGCTCCACCGCGGCACTGGGAGCGTTCCCATTCAGCCAGGGTTCCATGATGATGGTCACACAGTTGTCCCTCCTTTGCGAGGTGACCCGCAGCCGAACGCCATCTATCTTGTTGGCAAGGGATCGGACATTGGCGAGGAAGAGACTGGCAAGAGCCCGCCGGTGCGGGCTAGTGCGTGGCCGAGCTCGCACGCTGCTCCTCTTACTCCGCTTTTGTTTACGGTGTCTTTTCTGTGATCCAGTGATTAAAAAAACAAACAAGACAAACAAAAGCCAAGAGCCCTGAGCCACTGCGTGTGTCCGCGCAGCCATCTTGGCCAAAAATCTGGAATTTAATAGAATAGTTTACTGATGGTAATTAGTACTGCTACTAGGCTAATGCAGTGATACTAACAATAGGCCTATCTTTTACAAATACTTTAAAGTCAAATAAAATACAATTGACAAACTATGCTTTAGAATTGTTATTACGTAATGCACCATGTTATTACATTTTCTACAGAATAAAAAAATTGTAAGGGTTGTTCTCCAACTGTAATGACTTATTACATAATGTGGGAAAATTTGTTACAAAATGCGTTGGGGCAGTTTATTACAAAATGAAATGGAAAAAGTTATTACATTTTGGATGTTTATTACAAAATGCACTGTTATTACAAAATGCGGCTCAACAGGCCTCTAATTGGTCCATTCTACGTCCACACTACATGCACTTCCACTTTCCTTCAGTCTTGTTTTGAGAACACGAATGTCATTGTTGAAGGCGACTCGTGTGAACATGGATGCGGCCGAGTGCATGAGGAAGTGGAAGAATCTGTGAGACAAGTTTGTTCGACGACGAAAGGGTCTGATGTGGGGAGTGGGAGTCCAGGTGGGAAATCTTAGCGAGTTTGTGAGAATGCCCCTGGTGTTGTTACACATAAAGGCCTGTGTCCACAGGATGTGTTTTTAGCGTAGAGACCACTAAAAATCTTGTCTCCCGGGTTCTTTCCGAGAATGCGTGTTGTTGCTTAGTTACACAAACGTCACACACTCCCGTGTTATGAATAGCACACGCCCTGTACCCCCGGCACTGGCATAAATTAAAAATATCTGCAACAAATTAACTGCAACACTTTGCCGGAAGAGCATACAGAAGGGTCATTCCATGTCAAATCGCCCAATTTTTTGGACAAATTTAACCCTACAATACGACAAACTGTTAATTATATATGACCCTCCAGCACAAAACCAGCCACTTGGGTCAAATTTAATAAATTCAGATTTTATATTTATCTTAAAGTTCATTAAAAATGTTTGCGTGACACTAATTCAACCAATCAGAGGCTGTTTTTCAACATCGCAACAAGGGCTTTAGTTTAGTGCAGAAGGCTTTGTTCTGAGGCCTCCCATTGGTTCAAATCTATAATTCTGTAGATTTCTATTTAAGGGTTGTCTAGAGGGAATCCCCATCTTTCCAACGGTACCAAACATGACGGGGAAATACCTAACGCCAGCGCCAAGGAAAGTCGTGTTTGGAGTCGATTTGTCTTAGTTTTAGACTTAATTACTGTCAGAGTCAGTTGTTATTCTTCCTAAAAGACATGATTTGAAGAAGTTACGCTAGGAATTTAACAAACACTCATAGTTAGAAGTGTTCAGGAGACATTTTACTGTCTTTTCGTGATTTTATGCATAAACTTCAAATTCGACAATTTTGACGTATAATAACGTATTTGAGGCTAAAGTTAGAAATACTGCTGTGACTGAACCACTGTTTAGTGATGGACGGACACATATTGTTTAAAATACAGGTGTGGCTTTTAGTCCACAAAATCTGGTACCATTGATACAACACTGTTACTCTATTTACAGTTCTTGAGAAAAAGGGAAAATATCATTCAGAGCATTTACTCACAGAAAAAGGTAACTGGTGAAAAATAATATTTAAAAACTCCTCAGATGATACAAAAGAAACCTGCTCCTTTTCATTTCTAACCAACATGCTGGTTTTTAACTGAAAAGAGCTGTGAAAGGAATATTTAGTGTTTTTATGTGACAGGTTTTCTGCGTCTTGACATGCTCTCCACTGGTCTTTTCATACATTTGTTCATGGCTGCTTTATTCTCCTGCACAGTCGTCCCTTCTTTTGACCATTCATCTCACTCTTGATCACATTCCAGGGGTTTTAAGAGCCTGTTTCCACAGCTGTATTCAGTCACAGCCACCTGTTCAGGTCACATGACGACTGTAAGAGACGACTACCTGAACCGCTAATCAAAGGTCATATACGTTACACAGCACAGTTTGTTTAGCTAGAAGAGGAAAACATGCATCTGGACGGCAGATAATACATTGGACGTTTCACCGGAGCATAAATACTGATTAGAGGACATTTGACGGATGACGGTTGAAATCGCAAACGCACGACCAAAGTCAATCAGTCGACGCCGTCAAACAAGTTGGTGCATTTCTACTCAAGTGGCACCTTGGCATTTTAAATCAACATATGACACGTCAGATTTTTCTGATGGCTTTTCCTGCAGTCTGCAGCATATATATTTTTTTATATTTTCTGTAAATACCACTTTGTCTGTGCTCTTACAATGCTAGGTTACACAGGTGTGCCATTACAGGCTATATGTTGATTACTACTTTAGCGTGGCTACACTGTAATGTTATGTTGGGTTTACATTTTTTTTTGTAGAAAGAGCATTTCAGCAGGAAAACATGTTTAAGGGAAAATGTTTGCAGCGCTTGTTTATTTTTTGTTTAATAGAAGTGTGTCATACAGGGCCAATGTTAATTTTGTATGACGTTTACCTCAAAAACCTCAAAACTGTTAAGAATTGAACTGTTTTCTAATATTTGTCTACATTTAGTGAAATTTTATCTTATTATATTTGCTGTTATTTATTACATACCTTAAAAAAATCTTAGTTACTTTATTTTTGAGTACAGATGGATTAAAATTGGCCATTTAAAAACAATATTAAAAAAATCCCCGCGACCCCGATTACAGCAGGAGACGGCGAGTACAAGTACGAGATTAAAAAAATGACGATAACAATTGAGTTTAGATAATGTACGAAAATGAAGCTGGATTTAAAAAAATGTTTTTTTACGCTTTATCAATCATTTCTGAAAGTTTCATCAAACTCTGTCCATAACTTTTTGAGTTATCTTGCTGACAAACAAACAAACAAACAAATGTGAGGTAAAACATAATATCCTTCACCTGGATGTTTTTTTTGTTTAATGGAACCAACACACAATGTATTCAATAACAGTGAACACAGTAACATTAATGAAATAACCATGGAATGACTCCTTTAAGCCTTTAAACTTCCATCTATTTAGCATAAATGTATTAATAAAGTAAATTGAATGTTGTTCTTGAACAATTTTAAGAACATACAGTTGGTGTTTGATTATATTATATATGAAAATATTCAGATGAAACCTGGGATATTAGAGGCAGGTCCTGTTAAAGGATGCAATAGATCCACGGTTCTCAAACTGGGGTCCACGGACCCCTAGGGGGACGTGGCGCATGTCCAAGGGGTACGCGAAATTATTAAAGTTTTTTTTTTTTTTTTTTGCTGTTTTATTTTGAAATGCGAAAGTTTTATTTTGTAGCGAGCGGGCGGAAGTAACAGCGCTGTTTGATGCTAGCTTGACTAAATTGAGACGGAGCGAGTCACAGGCTATTTTTAGCCACCCTGCAGCGAACATGGATCGATTTTTGTTTCCGCCAAGTTCCTCAAGAAGTGGTAAAAGAAATGACAATGAAAATGACAATGACAAAAACAAACGCCCTAACCCTAAAAAGAGAAAGTACATTGATAGTTATATTGAGTTTGACAAGATCATCCCTCTCATTAAGTCTCTGTCTGTCTGTCTGTCTGTCTGTCTGTCTGTCACACACACACGGTTTTGTGTGTCTTTTGTTCCGTTTATTATTTTAAAATTATTTAAAATTGTTGTTTCTGAAGTGTTCATTTATATTATAATACCTGAAAATGTGGCTGGTTTGCACAAAAGCACTATTAAAAAAGGTTATCATTGTTTCATAATAATCATCAAGTGTTTTTTTATCATTTTCAGTATCGCGAGGATGAGGGGGGACATGGAAAAATGTCACCCCTCCAAGGGGGACCTGGGCCAAAAAAGTTTGAGAACCCCTGCAATAGATAAAACATTTGTGGATATGTATTGTTTTGATGTGTTTTGGACTACATATGGACAGTTTGTGGATGTTTTTGTTGGTCTATGACTGTACTTGTTAGAATATGGTTGTTCTGTGGATAATTATGAGACATAAATGTTCAGATCAGCTGTTTGACATTTGTATTTTGAACAAACGAGTGATTGTAGCTGCTGTTTCTATTTGATCTGACAGTGGTTTATATCTTCTGATCGTTCGTTCGTTGTCAAACTACATTAGGTCATGTGACATTTGGGACAGGTTTGGGTGGTTTTATTAACATTTGTGAGCGACTATACTTCCAGCCTATATGTGGACCAGGGCTGGTTCTGGTCAATGTGGTGCCCTAGACGAGTACCCTGCTTTAATTTTTGTGGAATTAGGAATGAGCATCTGTAAACATTGTGTCATACATCTGAAAATTCCGAGATAAAACGTCAAAATTTCCAGTCACTCAGCACAACCAGAGTGAATCCATATATGTGACCCACCACCAGTAAACCAGTCATAAGTGTGTGTAAATCCAAACAGAGTTATGTGTGTATCTTGGTAGAGTGGAAACTAAGGTTTAAGATGGTGAAAAAATGATGTTTCTATCACAAGTAGAACCAAAGTTATGGTCATTTTAATATCCACATTTGGACATATTTTACAATTTGCATATTTTTAGATATTGTCCGTTAAAGTTTTGGACTGTTTTGGGGTAGGAAGTCCTTAGCAACGCATAATAATTTGTATCCGATTGACACAAATTGTTGACAGATGTTAAAGGACACTCTGATGGACATGTCACAGAAGTTTTATATATTATAATAATAGGACAGAAGTGTGACGTATTATAATCATTTGGCTTACACCATTGGACAGAACATTCAATATAAGCTTTTACCTCGTACCAAACACTTGGGTGTTTACCCACGGAACGGAGATCGTTTTGTTCGGCGAAAAGAGGTGGAAGTCGTCTTTGTCTTTGCTCAGCAATACCTGAACTTTTGTCACCGCTTAAATAATTGACTCAATAAACACCTTTATTGATTGGATTTCAATGTAATGACCACAGGAAGTGAACATAGAGGTGTTAAGGTACCGTTTTTTGATAAGGTGTAAACACTAATAACAAATCACCTTCCAGCCTAAATTTGGCTGTAGCTCTGAACGGCTCAGTGCGACTTATGCCTGGTTTCGTGGTGGCGGGTCACATATATGTGTATAAGGCACACTGTGAGAAAATGAAAGTATTTTATGTGCACCGTATAGTTCAGAAAATACAGTATCTTAATATTCTGTAGGATTTAGGGGCCCTAAGACACTCTGGTGTGGGTCCTTGGAAGTTTAAAGTGTTAATAGAAGCGTGTTTTCCATGTCATCCGCACGTTAATTTTGTGTCGTTTTTAGCGCTTTAGAGTTCCTTTTAATCTATATTATCTGGGGACTTGAAGGGTCAGAGGAGGTCAGGCTGTTTGATAGCATTTCAATTTGAATGGGATTTCGTGAGCAGCAGTGGGTAAAATTACTTTGAATCACATATCCAATGACACACCCAGGCCATGGAATGTTAATCTGACCAGGTGGCTGTAGTAGCAGCAGAGAAGAGAAGTGTAATAACGCTGCTATTTTCCTTTAATGACTGTGTGTTTGAGTAATGGCTGCTCCCTGTGAGTAATAACTGCCAAATGGAAAACCCGGACAATGTAAAGGAAAATCCTCCTTTGTTTTTTTTCGCTGCTCCTCTTCTGTGACACCTCTTTGTTGATGATTCGTCAATACACTGGGCTGTAGAATCCAGTGTTTACATGCTGCGCTAGAGTGGCGCCATGCTGTTTTTTTCACTTCCATGCCGTCACTAGATCTTTCCTGCATCATGAATTGTCATGAAAGATGATTCCCTGCTATAATACCTGTGTCTGGTCTGGGTGCTACTTCAGGCTCTGTACTGACTGAAGGCTTTGTGTTGCATTGTGGGATGGTTTCTATGTAACCTGTCATCTGTGTGTGGCTAGCGTGTATTTTAAGAAGAGTAAGAAGAGGCTTTTCTTCTCTCTCTCGCTCACTCTCTCTCTCTGAGGCTTTCCTTTTCTTGCTCTCTCTCTCTCTTTCTCTCTCTCTCTCTCTCTCTCTCTCTCTCTCTTTCTCTCTCTCTCTCTCTCTCTCTCTCTCTCTCTCTGCAGTGGGTGTTGTGTTTCAAAGAAAGGTGATTAGGCCGATTTATTGTTTTTTTTTCCAAGACTGTTTTGCTCTGGCGTTTTATAGACACCATGAAATACGAATGGGTGATATGCAACATATCATAGCTTAGGAGGGTTTTTTTGTCCACGGTACAGATGTGTGTCATACCGTTCTACCGTCCGTCCTGTAATGCAAAGTTTCCAATGTCTGCCGGCTGCCTCTAAGAAGCAGCTAGCACCACAGTCTTCTTAGATGTTGTGTTAGCATTAGCAGCTAACACCACAGTCTTCTTAGATGTTGTGTTAGCAGTAGCAGCTAGCACCACAGTCTTCTTAGATGTTGTGTTAGCAGTAGCAGCTAGCACCACAGTCTTCTTAGATGTTGTGTTAGCATTAGCAGCTAGCACCACAGTCTTCTTAGATGTTGTGTTAGCATTAGCAGCTAACACCACAGTCTTCTTAGATTATGTGTTAGCAGTAGCAGCTAGCACCACAGTCTTCTTAGATGTTGTGTTAGCAGTAGCAGCTAGCACCACAGTCTTCTTAGATGTTGTGTTAGCAGTAGCAGCTAGCACCACAGTCTTCTTAGATGTTGTGTTAGCCTTAGCAGCTAGCACCACAGTCTTCTTAGATGTTGTGTTAGCATTAGCAGCTAGCACCACAGTCTTCCTAAATGTTGTGTTAGCAGAAGCATTTAGTTTAAATCTACAAATATAAAATATATAGTTTATGTAGTGTACTATTGGTTATAATGGTATGTCATGCCAACGTATTTCCATTCAGGACAATTTAATTTACAGGGTGTCTGAAAAGTGAGCTAACAAGCTAACAGCTAAAGTCATGACAGCCATAGAGTTTATGATGACAACAAAACAATTGTGTTAAACATTAACACTGCCTTAAATGTAACACACTGCACCAGCCTTAATAACTGTATGTTACTGTATCCAGCTGAGTTACTATTAGTCATGGTATCTGGCTGGTGTTAGTAACTAAAATAACTGTTCACAGTTACAAACAATTTCAGTAGCTATTTCGCTAATGTTAGCATGCTAAGTGATGCTACAGTGATTGCTACCATTGAGATGTGTTGTTATGAATATGAAGAAAGTCTGAACTAATATGAAAGACTGCACTTGGAGTTATATGGCACTAACAAACTGTTCTGCTGTCATTTATACTTTATTTATTATGCAAGTGGTGCAAATTATATCGGGATATACATTTTTGGACACACCACCCATTCCTACATGATACCATTAAACACAGTAGACATTATCTGCAAGGGCCAACATTAATTTGTATGACATAAACTTCAAAAACCTTTAATTATTGCACTTTTATATTTTACATCTTTGTTATATTTACATCTTTAAAAAATCATGGTAACAATTAAGATCGGATCATATAA
Source organism: Siphamia tubifer (assembly GCA_020466265.1). Lineage (NCBI taxonomy): Eukaryota > Metazoa > Chordata > Actinopteri > Kurtiformes > Apogonidae > Siphamia > Siphamia tubifer. The sequence goes on along the minus strand of CM035789.1, from coordinate 47,380,074 downwards.
GAAAATGAATCGTGATCATCTTTTTTTTTTTTTTTACCATATCGCCCAGCCCAGTTTCTATATAACCTGTCATCTGTGTGACGAGTCTGTATTTTAAGAAGATGCTTTTTTTCTTTTTCTCTCTCTCGGCAGTGGATGTTGTGTTTCAAAGAAAGGTGATTAAGCTGATTTATTGTTTTTGGTTCAAGACGGTTTTGCTCAGGGATTTCATACACACCATGAAATTATGTTGGATGGAGGGAGGACGCTGAGCAATGGAACGTCTGCTTGCCAGAAACTGCACAGGAAATGATGTGTAATCAAGCATGTTTATACATCAGGTTTGTGATCAAGAGACTGTGATGCCAAGCCATGGAATATGATGGTGTATATCTTGTGATGATATATATATGTATGTATGTATATATATATAAACCCTCTATTGTTAAAATGCTAGTCTATTAGTCTATCATTAATGCAGTCTTGTCACAAATGGCCCGCCTCCAGCAGTATCTCTTGCATCATGTGGATGACTGTATGACATGTATTTCCACACATCACATCGTTTAGTTGTAATATTTTCTATATTTATCCATTGTTGAAGCTCTATTTTTTTAAGCTGTAATTAAAATTGCTGAGCAGAGAGCGGTACGATCAGCTTTGACCATATTCAGTATCATTTGGCACAATCGTGTTAATTGTTTCCGCTCATGTGTGTAAAAGTGGGCCGTGCAAAGCTAATAGAAACGTCATTATTTCCACATCATTATTTTCATCACTCAGTCGACTTGTGCTCTTTTCAATGACATCATCTCATCACTCTCCCTTCTTCTTCTTCTTCTGCTGCGGTTTAATGATACCTGAGAGAAGAATTGTCACAAACTGATGTGCGCTGAACCGCTAACTGCCTCCCCAGTAATTTCTGCGTAAAACGCTCACAATACAGAAAACAAGAATGTGCACCATTTTTATATTTGGTTGCTACACGGTGCCGCATGATGTCGCAGTGACGTCCTAAGTAATGGAATATTGAAATGGTCATATCGCATCAACTGAACCCAGGATTTTAAAAAAAATTATTTTTTTGGAGACCCTCTAAGGAAGTCATGGATCCACATAATAATATATCGAGCGAATACGGAAATGACGAATCGAAAAATAATATCCTGTTTTTATTTAACATGGGAAATCCCATTTGAACAATGTTTGATCAGTTTTCTCAGCAGCCAAGCATCATAGAATGTCCTGTTTTTATTATTTGTGTCCCTCCGTCATTAAACCATTGGTTCACTTTCACAGCAGTATTTGTAACTTTAGCCTCAAATACGTTATATGGGTCAAAATGAGTGAATTTGAAGTTTATCCATAAAATCCAAGTAAAATGTCTCTTGAACACTTCTGAGTTTTTGTTAAATTCCTACCGTGAGTGCTTCAAATCATGCCTTTTAGGAAGAACAACAACTGACTCTGACAGTAATTAAGTTTAAAACCAAAAAATCCTTGTTGCTAGGGCGATGTTGAAAAACAGCCTCTGATTGGTTGAATTTGTGTCACGTAAAAATTTTTAATAAACTTTAAGATAAAAATAAAATCTGAATTTCTGAAATGTATCCCAAGTGACTGTTTTTTGTGCTGGAGGGTCACATATTGAGTTTCATCAAAAATGACTCAAAAATGGAGCCTTGGCAGAGGTCTGCCGTCTCTAACTGCCTTGTTTTATTTTGGTCTCATCCACACACTGATGTGTGTGGATAGTTGCTGCTGCAGAAAGGACAAGATGGGCAACAAGGAAGCAAGTGGAGTACCTGATTTATTTATTTTTTTCCTCCCCCCTTTCTCCTTTACAGGGCTCAATATCAATTTCGTTGCAAGATATCTGGCTGTTACATAGAAAATTAATGCTCTGAACAAAGGAGCAATGTTCACTCAAAGACCTCTTGATGGGCTATTCAAGTGCTGTATATTCATTAAAAATAACAATCTGTCAGCACTTACTGACAGCACGCACAAGAAGCCAAGCTCTCTTTATTGTTCTCCAAAGATGTTTTTCAGTTGGCGTGCCAAGAGCTGGGTAATTGGCTGTAGCAAAGCCTTGCATGTGTTGTTTTAAGATATTGGACTGACACGCACAGGGCACACTGGCAGAAATAAGGCAAGCACACGTTACCCCCCCAACACCCCCCATCCTCCTCCTCCTCCTCTTGGCTTATCCCAGTAAGTCAGAGGAGGAAAGATGCTGGGATGCGTCGTGTTCTTTGACAGCTTCCCTTCACCTCTCATAAGACAAGATCCAAGCACACGCCGCATCATATCTCATCTTTGTTTGATTCCAGCCTAGCTTTGCAGTTTCACAATTGTGGCAAAGCGGATAGCATCGGCAAACGCTACCCGTGTTAACAATTGCGAGCTGTCTGGCTACATAACCCGCCCGTAGTATTTGATGTCGGCCTTTTACTACTAGACGCCATCAAATCTGTTTTTTTGTCTGCGAGCTCAGCACCGGTGAAGTCTCGTCTCACTTCATCTGCGCGTCAGTGGGGCTTGGCAACGAGCTTGCATCTTTTTAACTAATCGGACACATTGAGCGTTGTTGCGTCGTCGCCAGCTTCTCAGCAGGTTGGGAGTTAACGGGAGACAATAAAAGTACTTTCCACCGCCTTGGATTTATTTATTTTTTTTAATATGGCTGGAAAATGTTGCAGCTCGACACATTTCAGAGTCCTGACCACTTTGGCAGTAATGAGTGATCGTACAGTCAATAATCTATCTATAATTACACAAATCTGTGTCCGTTTGTCTGTGGAACGCCTAACACCTGCACAACTCCACCAAATGATCCAACATTTAGTGGGTGACTTTCCAGTTCTATGGTGGATTACAGTGTAAAGTATTCAGAGAATGTCTAATCTCACTCCTATTTTGTTCCAATCTCCAGTTTCTATGACAACCTGTTCTTGAATTGGAGCCAATGATGTGATTTTGACCTTCCCACTAGATGTGACCTTGACCTTTGACCTTTCCCAATATTGATAATTCCGTTACATGTATATATGTGTCAGTGTGTGTAATATTATAATATATCCAGTATTGATTAAGTTTGACACAAACTGTGTTAGACAAGTTAATTTGGACACATGTCACCTTTGACCTTCAGAGATCTGAAAAACTATTGGTCGTAGGTGATAACACCAAGGATGACCCACCGTCATTTTGACCTGTTAGTTAATTGTGACCTTGACCTTTGACCTTTACTCAAATGGATCATTGCATTTCATGTGCATTATGTACATGTCCATGTAATTTCATGGTGATATCTACAGTATTCATTGAGTTATAGCATGATATGTCTGTGTGGACACAATTAACTAAAAGGTCAAAATCACATTATGGGTTCTAACTCAAGAACAGAGGGTCGCAGAAGTTCCAGATTGGGACCAAAGGATGCGGAATGAAGATTTATACAATTCTTAGAATTGGTTTTATCACCTACGACCAATAGTTTTTCAGATGTCTGGAGGTCAAAGGTGACATGTGGCCAAATTAACTTGTCTAACACGGTTTGTGTCAAACATAGACATATCACGCTATAACTTAATCAATACTGGATATATTATCATAATATTACACACACTGACACATATATACATGTAACGGAATTATCAATATTGGGAAAGGTCAAAGGTCAAGGTCGCATTTAGCGGGAAGGTCAAAATCACATTATTGGCTCTAATTCAAGAACAGGTTGTCATAGAAACTGGAGATTGGAACAAAATATGAGTGAGATTAGACATTCTGTGAATACTGGTTATTATTATGATAGTCTTTCTCTCTACTCATTTCAACTCATTTCACCCACAAACACATATTAGTAGCAAAGAAATCTCCCGTCTTCTACGCGCTCTGCACTAGTAATAATAAAGCAAAAACAACAGCCGTCATAAATTCTCAGACCCAAGGTCACCCAAAATCCCCAAATGTTTTCAGCTCACAATAGGCACGCACGATTAAGACTATCTGTAATGCACAAGGACATTGTTGAAGATTAAAGATTAAGATATCCTTTATTGTTCCCACAGGGGAATGCAGTTAAGGCAGAGCTGCTGCATTATGACTGCACTGGCAACCTGATATATAACAATACAACAACAACATGTACCATTAAAACAGTGCAGTGTCAAATCAGAAGAGGCTGAATTAATTCACGCAGCAAACGTAGCACTTGTAAAGTGAATACATTATATCCGTAGTAAAAGAGATTGATCCTCCCGGGGCAAATATTCCAACATGACCAGGCTTGTTTGGGTTACATAACGACCCGATCACAGTGATGGCGACCAGTCATTTTTAGGTCACGGTTATAGGATTATTTCCACACTGAAAAAAGTCAAACATTGAATAAACGTAAAAATTCTTCTTCAGTAGGTCACACATCATAACATCTAGTTGAGTGAATCAAGTTAAGTTAAATTAAAATAACCCTATACAATTCAATTTGGTTCACTCAACTAGATTTTGTCTTTTATGTGACCATAAAAAGTCAAAATTGAAGAATTTTGAAGTTGATTCAATGTACTTTTTTCAGTGCATTCCCAGGTTTAAAAAACCAACCCATTCTCTGCTGCTCAAAGTTTTATTGGTGCTCTTTTAATAACACCCTTCATTTCTTCCTCTTTTGAGCAGAAAATGTGCCACAAGCTATTTATTTTTATTTATTTTTGCTGCCATTTAACTCATGATATTTAGCTCGTGCTATTTATTGAACATTCACATGAGCAAACTTAGTTTCAGTGTAACTTGTGTAAATGGATGTAGATAAAGCCTGTTTTGAACATAAAGTGATTATGTTTTATTCCTAAGAACTGACCTGAAAGATAAAAACAAATGCAATAATTATTGATATGAATTCTATGAAATGGTGCTTCTTTTTCAGAATGTATAGGTAAATTACTCATATACTTTTAACACTAGGGCTTTAAAGCGTTTATCACAAAAAGATGATAAAATCGTGAATTCCAATTATTTCTATGAAATATAATGACTGCGACAGCCATATCTTCACTATCCACCAAAGTGGCACTAGTTAATGTGAAGGTAAATGACAACTGACCTGAATGTGGATGCATGTTTAGTGTTTATTACTTATTATTTATTGGGGATTCCCATTCCCCATTCCTTCCAGGATTTCTTGGGCCATTTTTGAGATTGTTTTGTCCTAAAATGTCTGATATTGCATGAGCTTTTTCCAAAAAATTGTGATGAAAGTTGCGGTGCTTTTTATGCCTTTGAAGCCTTTATACCTTTTTGTAGTCAAAATTAATATTTGGCTGCAAGACTAAAATATGCATTGATCTCAAACAATGTTGACTCCCCCTCTGTAGTGTTAAACAATGAGAACAAATGCAGACAAAATTAAAAAATTCAAATATTTAGTTACTGGAAAATGAATTCAGTCATTGTGATATGGTCCTGAAAACTACCTTTTACTGAGATGACAAACGATTACAAAAATGCAACTAAATATATAGGTTTTTTTTTTTCAAATGCACCTGTTGGTTAAAAGTTTAGTTCATATGACCTCATTACATAAAGTTATAAAACATAACAAATGTCTCAGCCAGTCAAAAAAACCAAACATTATTACTAGCCCTGTGTACTGTGTACTGTGTACTGTGTACTGTGTACTTTGTACTGTGTAGTAGAGGTAGTTTCTGACAAAAATAGAAACTGAGATATTAATACAACCTTTAAAATATTACCTGGATGACAATAATGCAGCAGAAAAACTACTCTTCCTTGTGCACCTGTTGGTACTAGTGCATCATTAAAAAAAAAAAAAGTACCCTTCGAAATGCACCTGGTGGTACTAGTCAGGTTCAGCGTTAGTCATAGGCTGTGTCCGAAACCAGTCCCTACTCCCTCCATAGGGCCCTATATAGGGACCAGGCCATTTTGTAGGGGTGTCCTATATGTAGTGAACTACTTATGAGCCCTACATAGTCACTCAATGTATCCCACAATCCACCGCGAAATGTAGTGTGCATCGATGGTCACTCACCAAAGCACTATATCCCATCATGCATTGCACGAATCGAAAAATGACTGAAGGACGGAGATTTAAATTTTTTTTTTAATTTAAATCACAATATACAGACTCTCAATGAGGATAATGAATACAACTTAAAATTAAATACAAAATAAAATATATAAACATAAACTTGAGGATTTTGTGAAAAAAAAAAAAACCTAAACTACAGTAAAATACAATATTAAACAAGGTATAAATAAGGTTTACATTAGACACCTCAAATTAAACACAGAGCAGATACCAAATGACGTTCTTTGGTTAAAATAATAAATGTCGTCCAATGTCTTATTTTTTTGAGACACGAAAAAAAATCTTGACATCATTAATAAAATGAGGGAAATAGAGCTTAGAGTTTAGTGAATATGATACTTAGAGAATTATTATTCTATTAATAATGTCTGATAAGGAAGGTTCCAAATCATCCATGTAAAAATGATGTCATTCAAAGGATGGAACAGCGTTAATGTTTAGTTAAATCCAATTATGTATATTAGACCAAAAACACTGAGATACAGTACATCCAAAAAATAAATGATCTGGTGTTTTATCAACAGTATTACAGAGGGAACATTGATCCACCTCAAATATGAATATTTTCTTCAGAAACTCTGCCACAGGATAAATGTTACAAAGATTTGTATGATTAAAATAAACACGGACAGATTGATATTGGACCTAATACCAGCAGAGCTACAGCTGTTCAGTAACGATAAACGTTAACTCTGCCTGTTAGATGACAGCTGAGACAAGAGTTGTTTAACAGTTAATAACAGTTAATAACAGTTAATAACAGTTAATAACAGTTAATAACAGTTAATAACAGTTAATAACTGTTAATAACTGTTAATAACTGTTAATAACTGTTAATAACTGTTAATAACTGTTAATAACTGTTAATAACTGTTAATAACTGTTAATAACAGTTAATAACAGTTAATAACAGTTAATAACAGTTAATAACAGTTAATAACAGTTAATAACAGTTAATAACAGTAAAACAGTCTTGAACCAAGTTTATTCATATTTTATTTTATTGCACATACGGTAATACAAAAATCCTTAAAAAGTATTTAAATTTTTTGAGACGATACTGTTACGTTTTAAGTCTTGGACAGTGATGACTCATTTAAAGAGCGCCGTAGTAGTGTCCGAAACGTTTTCAATTGAGTGCCCTTTGTAGTGACCTACATGTAGTTCCCTATGTAGGGAGCAGGGAACAGGTGAGAGGTTTCAGACACAGCCATAGTCAGACTAGGCGGTCGCCTAGGGCACCAGATGTCTTGGGCGCTCCAAGTCTCACAGAATTAGAAGATTAAGATACTGTATTTTCTGGACTATAAGGTGAACTGAAAATACTTACATTTTGTCATAGTGCACCTTATATATGGATTAATTCTGGTTGTTCTTAGTGACTTGGAATGTAGACGTTTTATCTAATAAGTTTTTTATCTCAGAATTTAGACTCTTTTAAAGTTTGAATGATCAGAATCAGAGTGTTTTATTCCGTGTTACAACTCAACATAGTTTAGAGTTATTGTCACTGTTTATCTTATCTTAATGCTCCTTATAATCCACTTCACCTTATAGTGTGGAAAATAGGAGAATTGGTATAAATTGCGACATCGCACTGAATTCATGGGAATTGGCTGAATTTGTTTTGAAGTTTCAAATCACAACATCATGAAATCCTGGAGGGTCTGATTATCTTCCACCACAACAGTAGCTAGTTTTCCTGGTGTCCAAGTTACAAAGACATGCCCTAATCACTTCTATGCTAACACAGTTTGGCTAAAAACTGCAAAATTTAAATTTCTCACTGTACATCATAATGGTGCGATTTGATGTATGTACTCCAATCATCTAAAAGAAATGAGCTGAAGTTAATTTTACTCCATATAATCCTATTTAACACTGGTAGAGTAAATAAAAAATCTTTCCTTTTCACGGTTGCCATGTGGGCTGTCTGTCGCAATTTGCTGACATCAATAATGTAGTGACGATGAATATAGAATGATTAGCTGACACTCGGGTTGCCAGGTCAATAATGATTCCCCCAGTATCAATTCAATACTGGTGTATTGATGAGCAGCATTCCATTACGTCTATGGCGACATCAACAGATTACGGCATTAATTTCACTGTAAACAAAACAATTGACTAAATACCAATTTCATGTTATTCTAGGAGTCTTTTTACTTGATTTTTTTTACCTCCCCCCCTCCCAAGTATCTCAATTCTAATTATGACCTCAAATCATCCTAATAGGAATCGCATAATTGCCTATATTTTTTCTGTATTTAGGCAAAGATAGGCTAATAATAGCACTTAGCAAATTATAGTGCCAAAAAGCATGAATTAAAAGCGTTAAAAAATAAGTCAGCCATTTGCCATCACAGTAAAAAAGAGGAAAATGAAATGGTGTAGGATCAGCTGGCTGACCCCTGAGGAGAAGGAGAGAGTGAGTGAGTGAGTATGAGGGTGGAGAGGGTGGGTGAGGCGGAGTGCTTTGCTTTGCTGCTGTGTGTGTGTGTGTGTGTGTGTGTGTGTGTGTGTGTCAGTGCTGATTAGGTAAGAGATTGCCTCATGTAATGACACGGCATGGCGCTAGTGGTGCAGAAACACAAACAATGCATACCAGTGTTTTAGCGCACCCCCCCTACCCCCCCCCCCTGCAGCTGCCTGCCCGAAGATGTTTATATAGACATATACACCCCTTCCTGAAATATTTCAACATCTTTAGATAATGCCCTTTTTCATAAGACGCTCACATTTTCAGTCCATCCCGGAAGCCAGAAGCCCTTTCTCTCTGCACGCTGCTTCTGTTCTGTAGCACAAGATGAAAGATGGAGGTTATTAAAGGAAAAGAGCACAATGGAATCTGTGCACTTCTCTATCACAGCTTATTGTTACTATTGACAGCAGTATTTTTCCAGTGGAAAATACACATTGTTAAATAGGCTTTGTAACCTGCCATACATTTGTGCTCTGCAGGCTAAACAGTAAGCCTATAAGAGAATGGGTTATATTATTTTCTCTTTCTGCTTGTGACAGTGGGTGTTTTTTCTTTTTATTGCTCTGTTCGTTTTTCACAATAAATGTGAAATAGTGACTGAATTTTCCCTCATTAGCTCAGCCAATAATGCAACAGCGACACACTACACATGATGATAGAAAACCCACTAATGTATACAGTGTCATGATTCATGAAGATAAATAATAATAATGAACCTTGAGTAGCAGAATATAAGAGATAAATAGAAGATATAACGGTTTATTTTTGTTAGCGATAGCTGACAGGAACCTGTCTTTTCATTTTATTTCTGATGTTTATTTCATATGAATGACAAACATACAAATGACAAGGTTCGGTAAGAAGCCAAGGCTTAGTATGAACCAACTTATTACAACTAATACATTTACAAGTAATCATAGTATTTAAAATAAAAACATCAACTAAAAAAAAATAATTGAGTGAAGAGAATGAAAATAGAAATATGAAGGAAGTTATTAAGATCATTTATCTATAAATGCACTGAGACACATGAGCTCAAATCAACATTCAAAACACCTGAACACAACCCACTAAACCAGTCTTTCTGAAATTGGGGGTATGTTTACCCTCAGGTGTACTTGGAAGACACCCCAGGGGTTCCTTGGAATTTTTTGGGGAAAATGTTGAATTAAGTCATGATGTAGTGAATACAAAATGTATTATGAGAATTAAAGCTGAAGTATAAGCAAGGGATAATGTACTAGTACTACTACGAGTACTAGTACTACTAGTACTACTATTAGTATCTACTAGTAGTAGTAGTAGTACTACTAGTGCTCGTAGTAGTAGTGGTAGTAGTCGTAGTACTACTACGACTACTACCACCTAGGGACGGCCATGGCTCAGTTGGTGGAGCGGGTCGTCCAGTAACTGAAGGGTTGGTAGTTCGAATACTGCTCTGTCCTAGTCAGTCCGTTGTCTCCTTGGGTAAAGACACTTAAACCTCCTGCCTCCAGTGTCACTCACACTGTTGTATGAATGTCTGGTGGTGGTGGGAGGGGCCATAGGTGGTGGTGGGAGGGGCCTCCAGTGTCACTCACACTGTTGTATGAATGTCTGGTGGTGGTGGGAGGGGCCATAGGTGGTGGTGGGAGGAGCCTCCAGTGTCACTCACACTGTTGTATGAATGTCTGGTGGTGGTGGGAGGGGCCATAGGTGGTGGTGGGAGGGGCCTCCAGTGTCACTCACACTGGTGTATGAATGTCTGGTGGTGGTGGGAGGGGCCATAGGTGGTGGTGGGAGGAGCCTCCAGTGTCACTCACACTGGTGTATGAATGTTTGGTGGTGGTCAGAGGGGCTGTAGACACAAAATGTCTGCCACACTTCTGTCAGTCTGCCTCAGGACAACTGTGGATACATATGTAGTTTACTACCACCAGAGGGAGCATGTGAGAGTGAATGAATAATGGGCCATTAATGTGAATTGCTGTGAGTGGCCTGCATAAATTGAATCTATTATTACTATTTCTACTAAAAGGACATGGATCCGATGTGTTTATCTGTGATTTGAGCCCCTTCCTCATGTTTTTGGTGAATACAGACATACAGTCGCAGAAAAAAATGATTAGACCACCCTTTTTTCCTTCAGTTTCTTGTCCATTTCAATGACTGCTGCAACTAAAGGTACATTTGTTTGGACAAATATAGGGATTAAACCCAAAGCATATGTCACAGTAGTCTAATTTCACAGCTGATGTCTATCCATTTTCCATGTTTTCTTGATAATAATCAATATCACTTCAGTTCTTCCATCAAGAATGTTCAAAAACAGTTCTTTTTTATTCATCCCATGTTTTCTTTTCTATTTTAGTCACATGATACACAAAGGACTTTGGACTTGATTGCATAACCATTGTTTATTGGTGACTTTTTTCCTTGACTGTAGAAGACACCTTATGACCTTACAACCAAAATCTTGCGTTTTCCTCTTGTTTGCTCCAGTTTCAGTGGGTTTTCGTACGTGTCCTTGTCTGATTTCGATCCTTACTTACACTTCTACATCTTTTTGGACCAACATTAAAGCAGCATTGACAATAATCTAGAACACAGGTGTCAAACTCCAGTCCTCGAGGGCCGGTGTCCTGTATGTTTTAGATATTTCCCTCTTCCATGTGATTCAGTTTAACCCTGAGAACTAACAAAATAACTGGTAACATGAGCAAAGTAAGACACAAATGGCAGAAAATCAAAGAAAATTTTAAAAATTAAAAGAACCAAAATGTAGAAAAATAAACAAAATGAACAAAAACTAATAAATATTTACAAAATGACAAATAATGTGGAAAATTTTGGAAAAAAAACTAGTATTGACATTTGGTCACAGCAATTAAAAAAAAAAGGTGAAATAAAATAATAAAAAAAAACCCACCTCTTGCCTTTTGGCACCTTTTCCATGCACAAAAAAGTAAAACTGTTGAATTTTTCTGAATATTTAAACAAAATTATCCATTCATAATGCATCAGTGCTGACACTTAAAGAGTTAATAATCAGCTCCTCATCAGACTGATAATGATGCAATAGCCTCCAGGTGGAATGGAAGAGGGAAACATCTAAAACATGCAGGACACCGGCCCTCAAGGACCACAGTTTGACACCCCTGGTCTAGAAGAAGTAAAAAAAAAACCAAAAACCCTAAAACAAAAAAAACCCCAAAACTGTACATGTAGCCGTGGCCTTTTCATTAACTCCCCAGACTATCGCAGCCTAATTTGTCTTGCCAGAGAGGTATAATGAATTAAAAATGTTTTCACACTAGTATAACTTTTAAGCAAATTAAATGGGCTGGATGTTTGAGTTGAGGAGCTGGACCAGCAGCTGACAGATTTTCTTCATTTATTTCTTTTCAGCGGCGGCCAAACACAAGCCCACAGTAACGCAGACAGACGCTTAAAGATCACTCTAAAGTCACTAGACTAGCCTACATTAGTGCAATACACACAACGCTTTCTGTAAGATACTGTGATTTGGTCGATGAACAGACCATTGAAAACAAATGTCAGCTGACTATAATGTTTTGACGGCGCCGTTGATATTTTTAACAACACAAGTCTCTTCAGTCCCTTTTGAAAAATCATATGACCGCGGCCGATTACCACAGAGATTCAAGCCCTCAGGTGGAAAAACATGACTATCTCAAATTTGACGGCTCATTTTCATCATTATCTTCATCTTTATCTGATCATCTCTTTTCACTTTATTCCTCTGCACAAATGAAAGGTAGAAACTTCAGCTTCATTTATTACCAACTGCTAACAAAGATGCAGTCTCTGAAAAACACCTTATTTGTCTATAATTATGAATAAATAAATGTTAATGACAGAATCAACACAGTGGGATAAAGATTTGTCACATTGAAGCTTGATTAGGATTTATTTAATTGAAAACATGTCTTCATCGACATGTAAAGGCTACATTTCCACTTTATTCTACAGATATTTAAATCTATATCCAGAGCTGGGCTGGACTTTACATTCAACTTAACATTATGGGTAGTATTATGAGGTGTAACCTGTATAAATGTCTTCAAAATAAATATATAATTATACTTGGCCTGGGGGGGGGGGGGGTCTACCAGGTCTAATGCACTGGGGGAACATTTCCTACTGTAAGTGATTCTTCTTATTCTGCCTTGTTCCTTATGTGTGTCACCTGTGTCTGGTTGTTTCCTCACCCTTATGTGTGTGTATATCGTAGGTCCTTTCCCTTTTTATCTTAGGGTTGGGGTGACTCTTGGCCGTCACTTTTGTTGTAGCGCTTGATGATTTGTGTGACTGCACTTGTCGACTGCGACTGTTCATTCATAGTTTTATTGCTTTCAGTGAGAATTTACAATGGAAATAGTCATAAAAATAAAGAAAACGCATCCAACCTTTAGCCTTCACTGAGTATGTATGTATATATATATATATATATATATATATATATAGTGTGTGTTACATGAATGCAGAGAATGGAAATTATGGCGCTGTAATTTTGTAACTGAAAAACTAACTAGTTCAAGACCATGACCAGTTCACACTTCAATCTGTTAATGGCCTCTTATGAAATAATGTGAAGAGCTAAAATAAAATGTAATCGGAGAAATAACAGGGTCCCGGCAGATCCTTAAAGTGATGTAACTTTGGTGTTAGAGGTCTAAAACTGTCTTCATGTTTGGAATTATTTTAGGAGAGTCTTCAAATTAGTCGTGGGCTGAGTGAATGAAGTGTGAATATTTTATTTTTATTTTCCACCCAAAAACATTTCTAAAGCCTCAGACACCATTTGTTTGTGTGTCAATAGCAACACTCGCTCTAATATGAAAAAATTCTTCTGCTCTGGTAATGGTGTGATTTAATTAATTTTTTTCCCTTTTCAGACCTATTAAAAAGCTTGCATTAAATTTGCACTTGACTTAACATGAAACTTGAATATATGTAGTATATCTGTAGCACAGCTCGTGAGTGGAGCCTGAATGATGCAGTTGGTTCAATTGATTTCCAATAGAGTGGTGCCAATAGCAGCTGTCTATTGTCTGCATAAACACAGAGCTGGATTGTTGTGCTGGTAGGTGTGTGGTATCGAGTATACAGGACATTGATTTTCAACACTATGAATGCAGCAAATCATACATCTTTTTTTTTTTTTTTGACAATGCACCCGTTGTACTCTTTGCCCTCTGTGACTAATGTGCGTAGTAATGTGCGTAGTACACTGGTGTGTTGTGACTGTGCAGACGAGGCACAGTTTGTTTGCAGAGCCGCAGAGGCTAAACCTGTGACTGATGATTTAATGCAGACGCCAAACAAGCTCAGGGTTCAGGCAGACGTAAGGAGACGACCCCGGGGACACTCTCCAGTAGGGCTGGACGACATACTGGCAAAAAAATACTATCGTGATAATGGAGTGTGCAACATTCATATCACAAATACAGTGGTACCTCAACTCGCCAAAGACCCAGGTAACGAATAATCAGTGTTACGAAAAACCTTTAGGTTAATTTTTCATCTCTGAATACAAAAGAAAATTCAATTTATGAAATGCAACCCAAACCCCCGAGACATGATGCTTTTGGCGACCTTTGACCCTCATTCATCACAGAGCTACTTTTGTTTGAGTTTTTCCCAGTGTGTTCATTTAAACTTTATTACAGTACTTCATCATGAGCCCAAAAAAGTGATTCTGGTGCGAATGAAAAGAAGAAGCGACTGCGTTATTAATAGAAGTGAAACAGGAGCCATCATTCCATCAGCACGAATTAAAGACATGCTGGACACATTTCATCCTGAAAAAATGTTCAGGAGTCGTACTATCACCCGCTTTGACGACGTGCGCCTTACACATTTTTGGAAGATTATGAAAAGTGGTCAAAGTCAATGGTCTTTGGATTAATATTTGACCAAAGTGACAATTAAAACAAACCCAATGGTATGAAAATGACCCACATGTCTGGTATGAAAATAACCCACATTTACCCACTTACACCAATAAACTACATCTAAAATCTACATATTTCATACTAAATGTGTATACTTTTACCATTTTTAAAGGGTTTAGGACAGGGGTGTCAAACGGATTTTAGTTCAGGGACAACTGAAGTGGGCCGAACCAGTGAAATAGTAGCATAATAATGCATAATGAAACCAATGAAAAACATAAGCCTAATTTTAACAATATTATGCTTCCGTTTATCATTTCCACATGTTCATTATAAGTTGCAGATCATAGTAGGTCTAAAAATACATAAAATATTCAGGCAGATTATTCTTAAAATTGCTCTGGCTTCTATTAAAACACTTCAGGTTCTTCATATTTGTTCACAGATGATTGTTTTAAGTGCAAATATTTACATTTGCAAAAAGCGAACACTGGAGATGTATTTATAGATTATTACTTATAGTATTTTACTGGTCTGATCCACTTCAGATTGAATTGGTCTGAATGTGGAACATGAACTAAAGTCATTATTTATTAACATCTTCCACAAATTCATCCCAAGGGACTCGGACCCGGACTGGAATCTTTGGTGGCCCGGATTTGGCCCCCGTGCCTTATGTTTGACACCTGTGGTTTTAGGGGGCATTATTGGGGCCTTGGAACCAATCGGGCCTTTTACATGTAAAATGCGACTATTTACGAAAAATTCACGTTACGAAACCTCTTCTGGAACAAATTAATTTTGTAAGTTAAGGTACCACTGTATATGCAGTAATTTATTATTTTTTTCCCCCACTTACTTTCTGTTTTCCATACCATGAGGTACTCTGGTGGTTTCCTCTACCACTGTAATGGTACAGCCACAACGAACACGAAGTTTCACCGTCAGGCGGTGGACGTAACTAAATAGAAGTACTTCCTTTACTGTACATTTTTTAGGTATCTGTACTTTACTTGAGTATTCATTTTTCTGGGAACTTTATACTTTACTCCCTACATTTTTGAATAAATATGTTATATAGTATATTTAGATTTTCAAAATAGACTCATTACTTTTTCAAATTAGACAAATGTGACAGTATGAAAAATGGATCGTAAATCAGAAATTGTGACCGACTATATCATAATAGTGATTATCTCATAATCATTTCTTATCTCATAATTAACTTTTTTTGTCATCATTTTGACATTTTATTTAACAATTTAAATTTTTTTAATCTCATAATTATGCTTGTTTTATTTAAATCTCCTATAAATCTTTCCTAAATGTCCTGTAAATACCCACAAAACTGAGTACCCTAACCCAATAAAACACTTCATCATCACTTCTAAAGGATTTATTTTTGGATATTTTTAAATGTTATGTTTTATTCCTGCTTAAATAAGTATTTAATCCATCGCCAAAAAAAATAGTTTTACTTTTTATTTCACTGAGAAGTTGTATGAGAACTGATTGTATGAGTACACTGTATTTTGTCTTAAATTATAAATGGTTGAATCAGCATTTGGGTCATTTTTAACATTATTAAGGAAGATGTTTCTTTGATTAAAATTGGCATTTCTTTACAGGAATGACAAATATCACAGTATTTATCATCATCCCAGTGTTATACACCTATATCACATCACAAGTTTTGCCAATATTTCACAGCCATACTCTCCCACAATGCCCCTGTTTTGCCGGGGTAACAAACCCCTCGGCAAAACGGCGTCCTTGCCCTGCCCTTGTGGGGTTTTAGGCACACCTACCGAGGCGTAAGTAGAGAACGCCGCGACTTACGGCTGGATCGAAGGGGTTTTAAAGATGGACACTTGGTCTGTGTACCCCAGCTCCAACAAGCCGGTGCAGAGAAAATGAGTTCTGAGGATTGGGTTTAGATTTGCCACTGTAGCACTTCCACTCTGATACACTCTACCTACCATCAGGGGAAGGCTGTCAGAGAGAGAGAGAGAGAGAGAGAGAGAGAGAGAGAGAGAGAGAGGGTGGGAGAGAAAAAGAGAGAAAACAGCGAAGCACAGCAGTGCTATCTAATAGATCAATTTGTAATAAATCTGTTGCCTCAAGCTGTTGTTGTTCGCTTCTACTCAGTAAAAGGTGTCTGCCTTTCTCAGGCAAGAAAACGCTTGTCAGGCCGAGCATACAGAGCTATCAGCGAATGAGACGCCGCCTAAAGCACAGTAAATCATTTTCTCTGTGCTCAGTTTACATAGGTCGAACACAGTGCACTCTTATCAGCGCATTCCAACGGTCAGAAAAAAGAGGGTGGGGGTTAGAACCAATCGATGGGACCCAGCGCCGAAAACGAGGAAGTAACGCTCCCCTCACATTAAATTTTCCCCCATTATCCAATATCGGCCATTAATCACCATGAAGGAGCTATTGATTAGGTCATCAGCCAAGGTTGGTCCATTTATTTGCCAAGAGTCATTCAGACGACGACGTACGAAGCCCAAACAGGAACAAACAAAGTGGCAGATTTGGAAATGCCCCATTATTATGACAACAGTTTGATCTTTAAGGTAACAAAAGGAACGGGGGCCTCTATAGGGACCCCATGGGACCACCTCTCCTGCTCCTCCTCCACTAGCAGCCATATGGACCGTACTAATTGTGTTTTACGCCAACCATTTTCAGCGATCCATCGGGGACTTGTGAAAGTGCTGTAGCTATAATGTCACCAGCAGTGGGTCGGCTCATGAAAGAAACATTAGCAAAGCAAGATGAGAAGACAGGAAAGGCAATACACTGCAAGTCAACACAATTATTGATTTTATTCAAATGAAATCTACCGCCTCTTGT
Organism: Siphamia tubifer; assembly: GCA_020466265.1. Classification (NCBI taxonomy): domain Eukaryota; kingdom Metazoa; phylum Chordata; class Actinopteri; order Kurtiformes; family Apogonidae; genus Siphamia; species Siphamia tubifer. Next base: position 47,362,742 of record CM035789.1, on the reverse strand, counting down.
GTTCTGCAAACGTGTTGTTGGTTTTTATTAAAAAAAAAAAATAAAAAATTTCCATTATTTTTATTTTCTTTCTCTGTCTCCTGTTTTTAAGGTTACGTCTGAAAACAAGCTTTCACTTTAGTCTCACACTTACACTTTGTCATGCGATCTCATTCCAGGCACAATGCCAGTGTATGAAGATGGCTATTAAAAAGAGAGGGGTAACTTCATCCAAATATTTGGAAGAATCGTTACAAAAATGATTAAAGCACCAAAATTTGTAGAGATGAACTTTAGGACAAACTGCATCATTCCAGAAGGGGCGACACAAATCTGGTCATGTGGTTTTATCTCAAAATATGCTTTTTTTTTTTGGGTAAAATCAAATCACTGTAGAAAAAAATTTAACACTTGGAAATTAGACTTTTGGATCCTATGACCTTTTTTAGGTATGTTAATTGGGCTAACTTTAACAAATTACCATGGTAACAGCCATTTTGGGGTGAAAAATGCCTTTTTTGTTAGTAAAACTTTAGAAATGATACCGATATTTAAACAATATTTGCATCATTCTTGTCCTAAAACCATCAGGATGTTTTCAGTCATTATGAAGTGGCAGAGATAGTTTCATCATATGGACATTTTGGGGTAAAATGATCATTCTTACATTTGAAATTGCCAATTTTCTGCTGAAATGAAGGTTTTGCTGAATTAAAAACCATTGATGATGGAAAAATTGTCTAAATATCTGTATTGGTTTGCGAGATACATTTTTTTTAGTTTAACAAACAAAAAAGTTAATAGGACCCATTTTTCTCCAGTGGATGATATATTTTCTACAAATAAAATTCTAAAAAATGAAATTTTACCCCAAAAATTAATATTTTGAGATAAAACCACATGATCAGATTTTGTGTCACCCCTTCTGGAAGGATGCAGTTTGTCCTAAAGTTCATCTCTACCAATTTTGGTGCTTTAATCATTTCCAAATATTTGGATTAAGTTACCACACTATCTGTCTCATGTTTAAAGGTTACGTCTGAAAACAAGCTTTCACTTTAGTCTCACACTTTCTTTGTCATGTGATCTCATTCCAGGCCAATACCAGCGTATAAAGACGGCTATAAAAAAAGAATGTACAGTATCTCTCGTTGTAGATAAAACATCATTCATCTGATTCTGTATTTTTTAAATTTAATTCATTTATTTTTTTTAAGCCAGGGTTTTATGTTTATTTTGATTCAGAACGGCGCTTTATTAAAGGGGCTGTAATTGCTCTACGGGGAAATCAGCTTTCATCTCTTTTGTTTTGCGACAAATACAAACGCTGAGGTTTTGGATGTCGAATGTAAATGTGACATTCGCAATATTTGCTTTGCCCTTCAGGCCAGCGATTGGTTGTAAAGCGTTTGAAGTGCTAAGTGTGACTGAGGCAAATCTGTGTGTGTTTTAACGTGTATATAATATGCAATCATGAAAAGGGCACATCTATGGAAATGAGTTCCTCTGAAGGAAGGAAGGAGGAGGGAGGAGGGAGAAGGAGGAGGGGAGTGGCGACAGTAGAGTAGAGGAGGAGGGAGGGAATAAAACGTGTGTGTTTCATTGTGTCCCCGCTAACAGTTTTCTTGTAATTATTGAAATTGATGTTTGCTGCCGAGCTGTAAATCTGCAAGATCTCCTGTTAATAAAGCGGCAGAGGCAGCTGAGCCGTTAGGCCGGGAAATAAAAGGCAATCAAGCCTCCCCAACATCCTGTCCCTCAGCCCAAAATGAAGCAGCAGAAATCCTAATTAACTGAGAAGAGCAGCTCCTGCTGCTACTGCACTGCTTTTTGGGTAGTGGGCGCCTGAACTAGCTAGCTACATGTACTCTATGAACGCACCGTCGCTCTCATCCATCCTTCTCCATCTGACTCTGAGCTTCCCTAAAGTGTTTTCTATCCCTCAGCTCTATCTTTCTATCCTTCTTCCTCCTTCACCCCCCCCCTGTACGTGAAGCTGAGGATCATGTGACCGATGCACTCTTTACAGTGAGAGAAGCTCTTTCGCCTGGAGGTGTCTGGGAGTCCTGCACAGGAAATCGGTGAGCTGGATGATGGCGTCTGATGGTTATTGCTGTTTATGTAAAGTGCTGCGAGAGAGGGAGAGAGGGGGAGGGAGAGGGAGGGAGGGAGGGAGAGAGGGGGAGGGAGAGGGAGGGAGAGAGGGGAGAGAGAGAGAAAGGGAGAATTGGAGAGAGAGGGAGGCAGGGGGTAGCAGCATTGATCTCCTCTCATTGATTTCATAGATCTCTCTTTAAGATGACAATTAAGTTGACTTTCTCCGTCGTCCTCAAGTGCAGCTTTTTCAAATTAGCAACACGGCAAATGACTTCCGTCGTCACGTGATAAGGTACCGACGTTCACGTCAGGTTACGTCTTGCTTTTCACACTCGATACTAATCTGCGCTGTTGTGTACACACATGATGATGTGAAAAACAACAAAGATACAATTTGTACGTAGCTGGAATACAAACACACGCATAATGTCGTAACAAACTGATACCCAAGTTTGTTGTTTTTTTTCTTGTGAGATATGAAAAAGTACAAAAGTGAATCCACTTCCACTGGGGAAAAGAGGAGAACATGTTGGTCTGGTCTGTATTGACTATATGGAATAGAAGTGTTTGATGTTCCTTCTGTTAACGTGGATAAATCATGTAGAACTATTGTATTTTTACGGGGGACGTACGAGCTGCGAAATAAAGTCATGTTTGGAATAAATGAATAAGTTAGATCAGTCCTAGAGCAGCACCAGTCTGCCAAGGTTTGGATCGGATGTTCAGAACTTATTGGTATGGCTGCACAGTGGCGGAGCGGGTAGCGCCTCACAGCAAGAAGACCTGGGTTGGTGTCCCGTACCGTGCGGGCCTTTCTGTGTACAGTTCACATGTTTCTCCCCTTGTGTCTGGATGGGTTCCCTCGGGCGCTCGGGTTTCCCCCATCACTCAAAAACACGTTTGTTTGGGTAAAAGTAACTGACCATGAGCCTGACTCCACATCTGCAGATGGGTCCCCGGGTGCCGCCCATGGGTGCCCACTGCTCCATAGAAGGGTTAGGGTTAATGCAGAGGACACATTTCGTTGCACAATTGTATGATGACAATAAAGTATTATCTTAATCTGATCTCTTCATCTTAAACTAGTGTTCACTAACCATTTAATTTATGGCTCATTAACAATCCCTTAGAGGGTTTAAAAACATTTCCAGAAATCCTGGGTCAGAGTCCTGCACGGTTCTGATTTTGACATACCACAACCGCCCGTACCCGTCATGTTTAAACTCTTATCCGACCCGTTTTACGACGAAAAAATTAAATAAAATCAGCACCCGAACCGACCCGCTATAAATGAACCCGATATACGACCCGAACCCGGAAGAAAATGTCAGATAGCCAAACTTAAATACAAACATTTATTGCCACGAATATACTGAACAGTGACATAGCCAAGGCAGAGCCAAATAAAAATGTTGTTAACCTTTTAGCCTATGAACCGCAAATTAGACCCGCGATCACCCACGTCCAACCCGAACCGAACCCGTATCCGACACAGCACAACATTTTTCACCCGTTATGTGAAAATTTGCGGTTCAACCACGGGTACCCGACCTCAATCATAGCCTCACATGAAAGATTGTTTTTCTTCAAATTGAAACAGTAAAGACTTAAACTATTAGACTTGTTATAATCACATATGTACGTACACATTTACAAATCATCCTCAACAACTGCAAAAAGTTGCATTGAGCAAATTATTGGATAAACATCCATGTGCTCTGGTTCATGACTAATGCTCCTGAATATGAAGAAAGTCTGCACAAATACAGGCTGCACTTGGAGTTATATGACCATGAACAAACTGTCCTGCTGTCATTTATACTTTATTTATGCATAGTATCCTATAAAAATACTATACCCTGATATATATATATATATATATATATATATATATATATATACTGCCAGTGGCTCAAATTATTCCAGGATATACATTTTTGGACACCCTTCCCATTCCTAGTGGAAACATGGCTTTATTAAATACCCCTCTCACTGAGTGAGCGGGGTAATAAATGACTGTTGAGAATGACAACTCTTTATGCTTTTTATGAAGCTGTAAAATTAGAGCCATAGCATGTGACATAACGGTAATTTGATAATTTTTTTGGGGCTTATTGCGATGACTGCGCTGAAACAACAGGACGTGTGGGCTGAGGACTAAACTAAGACGATGTGTGAAGCCAAGCGAAGGCTCTGCTGTAAGACGCTGTAGAGGCAGCCGTGATTGATCGTTTGAAACCTGAGCTCCATGCCAGCTGCTCCTCACTATTTACCTGTCCTATCTGCTACTGCTTTGTCTGTGGATGGCTGTTGAGCCCCCTCCTCCTCCTCCTCCCATGCCGCCCTCCCACCCTTTGTTGTATCAAGCAGCCCAAAAAGCCTCTGGGGATGAACAGACAAATAGAAGACAGCAAGAGGTGAGGCTCAGTCCCCCTTTCCTCCCATCTATCTCTCTCTCTCTCTCTCCCTTGTGAGCACTCTGCCAGACAAGTTTCCATCCACTCAAAAGCAGCAAATCGACTCACTGTACGACTCACTGTCACTTAGTCGAGCTGGGGCATAGCAGCGCACTAGGAGGCCAAATCCTCCTCCTCCTCCTCCTCCTCCTCCTCCTCCTCCTCCTCCTCCTCCTCCTCCTCCTCCTCCTCCTCCTCCTCTTCCTCTCATTCCACCACCCTCTCCAATGAAGAGAAAATGCTATTTGGCGTAGCACTCCAGAGAGGCCTGGGATTCTGTATAGATTATCCCGCCGAAAGCTCTTTTTTTTTTTTTAACCTCTTCACTTAGACATTAGTGGTATGCTGCTGATGAAGGCTTGATTAAGTGCTTGTCACATTTCAAATAATTCCAGCTGCACAGATCCCCCAGTCAGCAGCATTCCAGCTTGATTTGCTCCTGGTTAATTTTAAACAATACGATTGGCGGGTGTGGCGCTACATCGCACGAATCTCTCCATCATCGGGGCGGCGGATGTTTTTTTTTTTTTTTTGCAGAGTAAAGCTGCATGATTTATTGTTTGAGCATCGACATGGCATCGTAGTACATGTACACAATAATAAAATAAACAATAAACATGTACAAAAATCGAGGTCATTTTTATTTAATATTAATGTCACCCAACATTGGTTGTGTGTCCACAGAGACATATCATGCTATAATGCAATGAATACTTGAGATATCACAGTGAAATGACATGGACATATACATATAGCTAATGCACATCAGAGCAAAGGTCAAGGTCACAATTAACTAAAAGGTCAAAATCACATTATGGGTTACAACTCAAGAATGGACGGTCACAGAACTTTCAAATTGGTACCAAACGGCGCCAAATGAAGATTTCTACAATTGTCATTATTGGTGTTATCACCTACAACCAATAGTTTTTGAGATCTCTGGAGGTCAAAGGTGACATGGGGCCAAATAACTTGTGTAACACTGTTTGTGTCAAACATAGACATATCGCGCTATAACTAAATTAATACTGGATATATTATCATAATATTACACACACTGAGACATATATACATATAATGAAAATATCAATATTGCAAAAGGTCAAAGGTCAAGGTTCCATTTAGCAGGAAGATCCAATATATATATTTTTTAATTTTATGGTGTCCATGGCTCAGTTTGTTGAGTGGGTTGTCCATGAACCAAAAGGTTGTTGGTTCAAATCCTATTCTGTTCTTGTCAGTCCGTTGTGTCCTTGGGCAAAGACACTTCACCCTCCTGCCTCCAGTGTATGAATGTTTGGTGGTGGTCAGAGGGACTATAGACACAAAATGGCTACCAGACTTCTGTCAGTCTGCCCCAGGACAACTGTGACTACATATGTAGTTTACCACCACCAGAGGGTGCATGTGAGAGTGAATAAATAATGTGTTCCTAATGTGAAGCGCTTTGAGTGGCCAAAAAAGTGCTATATAAATCTAATCCATTATTAGCATTATTTATTTATTTTAATGTATTTATTTTATTTAATTAAGAAATATTTATTCAGTTTGATTTATTTATTTAATTGTATTTATTAGAAAAAATTTAAATACAGTATTTTATGGACTATAGGGTGCACTTAAAAATCTTTAATTTCCTCCAAAAACGACAGTGCTTTTTATATATGGATTAATTGTGGAATATAGACTTTTTATTTATCTAATGATTTTGACTTTGTTTCATGTGCCTTATAGTGCTGAAAATACTGTAGTTATTTATTAATTTTAATTGTGATTTTTTTTAACCCTACTATATATATATATATATATATATATATATATATATATATATATATATATATATGTACAGTGTTCATGGATCCCAAAAATAACCTTTTTGTTCTTTTTTTGTTCTTTTTTTTGTGTTATTATTGTAAACTTATGTTGCCAAAATTTGTTTAGAATAATACAAAAATGACATCTATGATAATGCTGTGTTTTGATCCCATTTTATGCCTTATAGGACTCAATAATATACCATAACCATGCAAGAAATTGTTTTTAAACTACTTAAAAATACGACTTAAAAATATTTAGAGAGCAAAATGTTTACTGTTCTCATATTTATAGTGCAAAACATTTGAACAGTTTTCACAATCTACAATTAACTTAAGACTGAATTACAATTAACTCAGACAGAATTGTAACCCTTCAAAATTAAACATTATCTGTAGTTTCCGGATTACAAGTAACTCCAGAGTGTAAGTCGCATTAGGGCTAGTTCTAGGTAAATAAAGATGAGAATACAGACCAGAGGCATGATGGGACTCGACCACTTTTTCACACAAAATATTTATTTATTTTCTGCAGTACCCGGTATTTTTTTGTTGTTGAAAACTTGGTTGTTTGCAACATGATAAGAATGGAATGTGAACTACATAAGAGCGCAGTTCAATAAATGCCAGAATAATCACGTTCACAACTTCCTGTTCATTTGGCAAAAGTGAACGAGTCGTTCACGTTAGTCAAAAATATATCGTTCATGAACTCTATCAGGTACAACACTGTATATATGTGTATGTGTATATATATATATATATATATATATATATATATATATATATATATAAAATCATAGGGTTAAAAAAATTGCAATGTCAGTCTTTCTAAAACCGTGCAGCTCTGCATCAATAGTTTCAGTCTCCCTGTTTTTGTATTTTTAGTTTTTTATTCTCCGCACAAAGCGAACGATGGGCTCGAGCACAAAGCCAGAGCTCGGTGCAAACGCCATATGTAGTAAAAGCAGAGAAAGGTGTCGTCTGGCTTTGTGTCGCCCTTGTGCTCGACCACTTAGAAACATGCACTCTGTGTAATGAAAGAACACAAACGGTTTCTCTCCTGACAGACAGAATAAATCCCCCCTCCGCCCACCCTTTGGTACGACAGATTTGACACCAGAAAAGATCCACCGCCACCTCTGACAACCCCACAGAGACCTTTCCTTGGAGAACGAGCAGTCGTCTTTTATTTATTTTTCTCCGTGTCAGCCTCCCTCTCTAACACTCATAGTCCAGTGGTTTAGTTCTAACCATCAAACCAATTGTTCCATTTAGTGTAAAAACACCACATTTGATCTATTGTAGATTTACATATTACTTCTATTAATTAAAAAAAAATGGCTGCACATACACTTTTGGACTTTGAATTATTGTCATATTAATGGTTTTTGGATTTGATCTATAGACGATTAAATAACATTTTCTGCTTTAGAAGGAAAGGCTATTTATTACATGAGCAAATTATTTGGGTAACATGTATTAACAATTGTATAAATCGTCATTCAACATCGTTTTGGACCAATCTGAAAGTTCTGCGACCCTCCGATTATTGTATGTGATGTGCATTAGCTATCTGTATTTGTGCATGTAATTTCATGGTGATATCTACAGTATTTATTGAGTTATAGGATGGTATGTGTCTGTGGACAGATGAATAATCCATTGTCAGTGCAGACTATCACACAGTATACGTCAAATTTGGTGCTTTTTATACTGAGTTTGCTGTGGCGCAGTACTTAAACATTTTTTTCCTCTAATCAGTGACAGATTTGTGAAAAACTTGTACACAGAACAAAACCCAATGGACCATTTTTACAAAAAGTGGAAATACGTCACAGGAGCGTGATTGAACTTACTGATAAAAGGTCAAGACAGTAGAAAGACTGTAATATAGAAAGAGTCTTTTCATGTCCCTGAAGAAATTTGCCACTTTTAACATTTGAGAGAATCGTGGAGGAAAATTCACTAACAAAAAATAAATTTGATAAAGGTACGATTTTTTCAGTGAGGAAAAAATATAAATGTAAGTAGACAGAGCCCTGGGGCTAATGCTACTGAACTGAGAACTATGTCCACAAATCATTACTATATCCACTTATACCTAGGACTAGGGTTACAGGGTTATGTATGGATAGTATAGAGGACATGGACTATTTTATATTTGTTTTGTCTATGGTTCAAGTCAACATCTCGTTAGCATAATGTTAACGTTAGCCGAATCCTATCATTTTGTGAATATGAAAGATATCGTTGCAAAGGATTAAATGACAAATATCAGAACTATGTTAAATTAATACTTTAATGAATATATAAAAGATGTTAGCCTGTTAATTTAAATGTTTTGAGATCAAATTATGTTTTTTTTTGTTTTTTTCATGTCCGCCAGGGGGCAGGGCCCAAGCGGACCGGCAGCCACTGGTATGGACAGTATAGAGGACATGAGCTATTTCACTATTTTATATTTGTTCTGTCTATGGTTCAAGTCAACGTCTCGTTAGCATAATGCTAATGTTAGCCCAATGCTATCATAATCCATTCCCATTTTTCTCTGGCAGTGTGTGTTTATGTTGGTGTTTGTTTGTCATAATATATAATGTAGTAGACGGGCAGGTTTTTGTGAGGGCGAGGTGTTACCCATGACAAATAAAAAAAGAGGATGGTCCCAAACTCCAGGTTTGATCAGTGTTCATACATTTACTGTGACTTACTGCTGTTGCACGAACTACTGTTCACTGTTCTATCACTATTTACACTCTTTCCTTCCAATGCTACTGTTGTTTACTGCTGACACTGATGTACTGGCATGGAAAGGTTAAAGGTCACAACTACAGTTTAAGGACAACATTACTTATTTGTGTTCAACATAACTTTAAAACCATGGACATTTGTTTTATCTCAACTCATAGCGACGTTAACAGCTGCCGTTTTTGACACCGTTCATATACTGGCTCCTTTTTCCTGTAGGAATAGAATCATTCCAAGGAAAAATGCTAGGGTTTCAAACCGTCATCCCCAGATGTAGTGTTCTGATGTGAAGTGTCTGCTGCAGACGGAAGTGCTCCTGTTTTAATGATAAAACTGGGCCCTTCATAACACTGAATAGCCTGGACCCATTTTCCTCTAGCTTCACCGTTAACAGGGAAGGAGTGGAAGGAAATATAAGATGCTTCTGGACATAACAACAACATCCTGGTATGTTACAATAACTGTTGTTCCATGCTGTCATCTGTGACATTTAACTTTTACTGGTGCAGATGTAGGGTTACGCTCCTCTGACGTATGTCCGGTGCGAAATGTGGAAGTTGTGAAAAAGGTCCATGCTGCTATATTCCTGTTTGTATTTTTTATTTTTTATCTCAGTTTTTATTTTTTTGTTTGTGTGCCTGTGCAGCTGCTGTCATGGTGAAGAGGATGACAACAGGCAGAGAAAACTATGAGGACACACTGTCTTTACCCCCTCCATCTTTTCCTCTCTATCACTCCACCTTGCTAACACAGCTGCTTACATTACACAACCATCGTCCAACCTTGTATTTGCTGTCGCAGGGAGATAAAGACGATGGAAGTGAGAAATGTGTGTGACGTTCTGTGGGAATTTAGCTCCAGGGATGTAGGCGTATGAAGACGAAGGGGGTGGGTCACACCAGCGGGTATTTTACTATATATATGTATATGTATGTATACATATATATATATATATGTATATATATATATATATATATATATATATATATGTGTGTGTGTGTGTGCTTTTGTCGTCAGGACGAGGGAAACCCTCGGGGACGCACCATTAGACGGATGTGTTTTAATTGTTTGTGACACATAAAATGAGAAACAATAATGTGTGAATACTGAGCCCAGGAGATTACAATCTGGTCAGACACTTAAAGGAGTGCAAGAGAGATGGCGTTACTACATCTCTGTCACCCCCACCCCCCCCACCCCCACCCCTTGAGCCATAAACCACTCACGAGCGTTTAACCATCAGTGATTTCTCTTCTGTTCACCTCCTTCATCCTTAAGTGTGGTTCTGCAGGAGTTGATGCTAGAAAACCTCCCAGCCTTCCCTCAATGACTCCTCTGTGTGTGTGTGTGTGTGTGTGTGTGTGTGTGTGTGTGTGTGTGTGTGTGTGTGTGTGTGTGTGTGCGCTTGTATTCCTATCTTTATGGGGACATTGATATGTTTACAGTCACACCATGGGGACCTCTGACACTATTTGGACCAAAATTCTGATCCTCGGGAGGGTTAAATATAAATGGAGGTCCCCACTTGTAAAATAAAAAAAAAAAAGATGCGACACTATAAATACACAATTTTTTTGTTTTCAGGAAGTATGGGGTAAATGGGGGCAAAGGTTTGAAGATGCATTTACTTTAAAAAAAATAAATAAATAAAAAGGATTTATTTTTATGTATTTTTTAAAAATATATATTTCATTCATTTATTTTATATTTAAAGGTATTTTTACTTTTTTTATTTTTATTGATTCATTTTATTTTCATTATTTATTTATTTATTATTTATTTATTCATTATTAAAAATAATTTATTTTATTTTATTTTTTTTAATTTTCCACTGATGCATTCATTTTTATTACATTTTTTTAAATTTTATGAAATTATTTGTTACATATCATAAAGAATAAATATTGATTTAATTTTTAAATTGTTTTTATCAATGCATTCATTTTTTGTTATTTTGTTATTTAGTTTTCTAAATCATATATATATATATATATATATATATATATATATATATATATAAATGTTGTCACACTCGCCACCCAACGGCTATTTAATTACAAACTTGGTCTTCATGTGACATGTAAACGCGTGTGTGTGTGTGTGTGTGTGTGTGTGTGTGTGTGTGTGTGTGTGTGTGTGTGTGTGTGTGTGTGTGTATTTCCAGCTCCGGCTTCTCTGCAAATCTCTGCAGCACCACCTGATTTGACTTGGTAATGGGGTATTGATGAGCCTTGGGGGAAAAGGAGCACAAAAACCATAGAGGGGAAAAAACCCCAAACCCCTCACTGCTGCACGGTGGTAAAGACAGAGACAGCAGCAGGTTTTATTTGATAGAAGCTGACAAAGGCTGGAAGAAAAAAAGAAAAAAGAGGAGAAGGTGAGGTAAAAAAAAAAAAGCCAAGGACTGAAGATAAAGCCGTCATGTGTTGATGCCTTCGGCCGCCTAGTGTTCCTACAGGAGCTGGATGGAGATGGGCTTCAACAGCCCACACTTCTTCATCCTCATTTGTATTTTTACTCTGTTCCAGTGGAAAAAAGAGAGAGAGCGCCGCCTCCCTCCCCAGGACAGCAGAATATTTACATCTTTAGCAGAAGCTCATTGCTCACAGAATATTGAGTTGAGTGTGGAGGACATAAAAGGTAGAAGCCAAAGCCCAGAGATAAAAGCAGGATCACTTAAGCACTCACTGTTATGTCCAGCACATTTCTACTGCTGTTAATGGAGACACCAGCCTCATTATTAATTTATCTCAACTAGGCTTTTATTAATCTGTCCAACTCAACTGTGTGTATGTCCACACAGACATATCATGCTATAACTCAATGAATACTGTACACCAGGGGTTCTCAAACTATTTTGGCCCAGGTCCCCCTTGGAGGGGTGACATTTTTCCATGTCCCCCCTCATCCTCGCGATACTGAAAATGATAAAAAACCACTTCAACAATGATTATTATGAAACAATGATAACCTTTTTTAATAGTGCTTTTGTGCAGGTATTATAATATAAATGAACACTTCAGAAACAACAATTTTAAATAATTTTAAAATAATAAACGGAACAAAAGACACACAAAACCGTGTGTGTGTGTGTGTGTGACAGACAGACAGACAGACAGACAGACAGACAGACAGACAGAGACTTAATGAGAGGGATGATCTTGTCAAACTCAATATAACTATCAATGTACTTTCTCTTTTTAGGGTTAGGGCGTTTGTTTTTGTCATTGTCATTTTCATTGTCATTTCTTTTACCACTTCTTGAGGAACTTGGCGGACACAAAAATCGATCCATGTTCGCTGCAGGGTGGCTAAAAATAGCCTGTGACTCGCTCCGTCTCAATTTAGTCAAGCTAGCGTCAAACAGCGCTGTTACTTCCGCCCGCTACAAAATAAAACTTTCGCATTTCAAAATAAAACAGCAAAAAAAAAAAAAGGGAATAATTTCGCGTACCCCCTGGACATGCGCCACGTCCCCCTAGGGGTCGGCGGACCCCAGTTTGAGAACCGTGGCTGTAGATATCACCATAACATTACATGAGCATATACATATAGTGAGTGTGCATCAGATGCAATGATCCATTTGAGTAAAGGTCAAAGGTCAAGGTCATAATTAACTAAAAGGTCGAAATCACATTTTTCGTTATAACTGCAGAACGGAGGGTCACAAAACTTTCAGATTGGTACCAAATGATGTGGAATGAAGATTTATACAACTCTAATGAATGGTGTTATCACCGACGACCAATAGTTTTTAAGATCTCTGGAGGTCAAAGGTGACATGTTGCAAAATTAACTAGTGTAACACTGTGTTTATCTCATTATTTTGAATTTATTTCACATTATTAACTTATGTAACACGGTGTCAAACATAGATATATCATGCTATAACTATATTATAATATAATATAAAACTGACACATATATGCATATAACCAAATTATTAATATTGTCAAAGGTCAAGTTCGCATTTAGCAGAAAGGTCAAAATCACATTATTTTACAATTGAAGCCATAAAATTATTAGACTCAATCCAGCACAAGCAGTTTTCAGGAAGAGGCGAGATGAGGCATTCTCTGAATACTTGTTTTATTTTCTATTTTATTTTTTATCACTCAACTCAGGCATTATGCGCTCACACACCCACACACAGCAGCTACTCGCAAACACAAATTCCCCTCGACGGCCGAGGGTAGACCCTTCTAATATAAAACAAGCGATTCAAAGATGAAATTCTCATCGTTCTGCCGTCTCACCGTGGCCGTCCAACAGACGAGTAGCACCACGAAACAAAAAGAATCAGGGGCCGCCCGCGCACAGCTCCCTCACAGGGGCATCTTGTCTATGTTATCACTTCAGCTAGTGCTGCAATTAATATTAATGCGCTTTAAAGCACGCTCCAGCAGCCCTGCTTCCCCTCTCTGCTGCTGTCTTTGTGTGTGTGTGTGTGTGTGTGTGTGTGTGTGTGTTTGTAACACAGGAGGAAGAGAGCAATAAAGCCAGCGGGGGATAAGAATCTAGGCAGGATATGACAGTCCTCATGTCAGCTGTCTTAGAACTGGACGGATATGTGGATAAAGACAAGGGATGACGATGAATCCAAACAAGCCGCCATAGACAGGCAGGCAGACAGGCAGGCAGACGGGCAGACAGACGGGCAGACAGACGGGCAGACAGACGGGCAGACAGACGGGCAGACAGACGGGCAGACAGACGGGCAGACAGACGGGCAGACAGACGGGCAGACAGACGGGCAGACAGACGGGCAGACAGACGGGCAGACAGACGGGCAGACAGACGGGCAGACAGACGGGCAGACAGACGGGCAGGCAGACGGGCAGACAGACGGGCAGGTAGTAAGGCGTGTAGGTAGGAGCTTTCAGGCGTTCACAGCGGCTGTGCACAGCCTGTTTATTTAGTCATGTTGTAATAATGCTTGACCTTTTCTTTCAAGTCCACAGACTGACCTTTAACACCTTACTCTTCTGCAAATCTGTGTGTGTGTGTGTGCATGCATGTCACACACACACACACACACACACACACACACACACACACACACACACACACACACTCGTTTCCATGCCTCATGAAGACCAAGTCTGTAATCATTAATTGTAGGTAAAATAAACAGTGGGTAGTGAGTGTAAACACATAATTTTTTTTTATTTTAGTTCTTTTTTAATAAAACAAAAAAAATATAGAAAAATGTAAACTGTGTATGTGTATATATATATATATATATATATATATATATATATATATATATATGAAATTCATAAAAAAAACAACTGATCACATCTTGAAACCTCTGAAAACCCATTTTGCTTTGCACCTGTTTCCCTCATGCTTTACAGGTACTTCTGTAAAAATTAATTTAATTAAATGGAAAAAGAGGATTCCAAGGCACTCTCATATATGTGAAAAATTTAAAAGAAAATTGGCTTGGTTACATAAACCTATTAAGACCCAAACGTGTTTTACCATCCTAGCCTTCATCAGTCAAAACCCTCAGTGTAAACACATACAAAAAACAGTGTGTATGTATATATATATATATATAAAAATTAAAAAAATAAAAACAAACAAAAATTTTTTTAAATTAATGAAAAAAAAATCTTGAAACCTTTGAAAAATACATTTCATTTACACCTGTTTCTCTTATGCCTAATGGGGACTATCGAAAAAAATAAATGAATTTGAAGAGAAGCATCCTTTACATCACTACTTCATGGGGACCTGAATTTTGGTCCCCAATGGTGTCAGAGGTCCCCATAGCATGACTGTAAACATGTCAATGTCCCCAAAAAGATAGTAATCCACACACACACACACACACACACACACACACACACACACACACACAGTGTTGTTCATGGTCTAGCAGCTCCAGTAGTGGATGGCTTCATATTAGTATGCATTAGGTGGTTAGTGCAAAGCATTTAATTATGCAAGATGGCACTAAACTGTCTATGTTATGATTAGCCCAACACGTTACAGCCTTAATCTCTTCATTTTTCCCCTTCTCTCTCTCTCTCTCTCTTTCCATGGATGAGGAGGGAGGGAAAGAGGGAGGGTGATGGTGATAGGCTGGTGGTGGTGGGGGGGGTCTTTAGAAAGACTCCAGTATTCCCTTCAGACGGTCACAGTATCCCCTCAGTATTTGGACACATTGTGTTTTCTTCTCTGGAAGGGTTGGGGTATTTTCTCTCCTCTCCTCGTCCTTCATTCATTCACTCGCCCTCACATACTTTTGTCAGACGACATTGAATCAAGTCTGGATTCTTTTATGTGCTCGATGTTTCCCTCCCCTGGCTCTGTGGTTTTTCACTCTGCTGCTTTTACACGAGAGGCGGGGCTTCGAAATCCTGAGCAGCAGAAACAGCCTGGGCAGTGTCTGTCAGTCAGTCAGTCAGTCAGTCAGTCAGTCAGTCAGTGGAGCCCCTGGAGGAGCCCATTATACAGGAGAGATATCAAACCATGAATCATTTACGCCCCCCCCCCATACCCAGCCGTCCACCCGCCTGCCACGGTCTGCATCTGTAATGAATGATTATTGCATTTCATAAACATGGCCTCCAGTAATTAAAGTATTATTGATCTTTTCCATGTTAGCTCTCAGGTTGACAAAAAAGATTAGTATTTATTTCTTCCACCCACGTCTTATTTGTCACTAACACCAGATAGAAGAAGTCCCTCTAGGACCCAGGCTGAACCCACTGATGTTTAGTTCTTTATTATTTCCTTCAGTTTAGGCATTTCACTCAGGGAGGAGGGTGGGGTTTTTGTGGGTCATCATTATGATTGTGGTTGTTATTATTATTGTTATTATAGTGATCCACCAATCAACATTTTTTGGCCTGATCACTAAAAAAGTTGATCATCTGATCACAGAAGGAAGTTTAAATGTCCGTACCTTTCATGTTGGTATAGTTACAGCCTGAGACGAAACCATCAAATGTTTTCACAAGAGTTTTCTGGGTTTTTTTTTTTCATTGATTAATGAAGTAATCGGACGAATCCAGTTAAAGTACACCAGTTAAAGTACACCAGTTAAAGTACACCAGTTAAAGTACACCAGTTAAAGTACACCAGTTAAAGTACACCAGTTAAAGTACACCAGTTAAAGTACACCAGTTAAAGTACACCAGTTAAAGGGTTAAAGTAGACCAGTTAAAGTAGATCAGTTAAAGGGTTAAAGTAGACCAGTTAAAGGGTTAAAGTAGACCAGTTAAAGGGTTAAAGTAGTCCAGTTAAAGTAGACCAGTTAAAGTAGACCAGTTAAAGTAGACCAGTTAAAGTAGACCAGTTAAAGTAGACCAGTTAAAGTAGACCAGTTAAAGTAGACCAGTTAAAGTACACCAGTTAAAGTAGACCAGTTAAAGTACACCAGTTAAAGTACACCAGTTAAAGGGTTAAAGTAGACCAGTTAAAGTACACCAGTTAAAGTACACCAGTTAAAGGGTTAAAGTAGACCAGTTAAAGGGTTAAAGTAGACCAGTTAAAGGGTTAAAGTAGACCAGTTAAAGGGTTAAAGTAGACCAGTTAAAGGGTTAAAGTAGACCAGTTAAAGTACACCAGTTAAAGGGTTAAAGTAGACCAGTTAAAGGGTTAAAGTAGACCAGTTAATCAATCAATAAATGGGGACTAGAGAAGACTGAGGTGTTTTCAGTTGTGTTCATGTATCCTCACACAGACGCACACACTTGAATGTGTGAAGCAGTTGGTCTAATAATTAACTACCTTGGTGCATTTGATTAAAAATAATTATAACACTGAGGCTACATGCTAACAGTGCTAATACTCACCAGTGAGGCTACATGCTAACAGATGCTAATACTCATCACTGAGGCTACATGCTAACAGATGCTAATACTCACCAGTGAGGCTACATGCTAACAGATGCTAATACTCACCAGTGAGGCTACACGCTAATGAAGTGCTGTTGAAGTGTGGATGTGTTCGTTTCAGGTGTTGTAGTAACTATGGCAGTGCTAGGCTAATGCTAATGCCAATTAGCTGTATATATTTTTTTTTTACAAATGTTCCCATGTTATTTATAATTTTTGTAATTATTTATTGGTTTTTGTTCAATTTGTTTATTTTTTTCTACATGTTTTTTTTTATTTTTAATTTTGTTCCATTTGTGTTTTAATGTGTTCATGTTACTAATTATTTTGTCAGTTTATTATTCAGTTTTATTTTTTTTTATTGATGATTTAGGCCATTTTTGTTCATTTTATTGCTTATTTTAATTGTTTTTACAGTGGAACTGCTAAAGTTTCAGAAGTTAAAGGGTTAAACTGAATCATGTGGAAGAGGGAAATATCTAAAACATGCAGGACACTGACCCTCCAGGACTGGAGTTTGACACCTGTGCTGTAGATGAGTTTGGTTTTTCCAAATACTCTGATTATTGTAAATGTATTAATTGTAATGGGTTCATAAGTCTTGGCTTCTTAACCCATCCTTTTCATTTGTATGTTTGTCATCCATACAAGATAAACATCAGAAATGAAATAAAATGAAATAATAATAATAATTATTGTTATTTATTATTATTATTTATTATTATTGTTCAGCGTGTCATAAGGATTGCGTCGGAGCGATTCCCTATGTTGGTGTTCTGTGGTGGGTTAAAAAAAAGGTGTATGGACACGAGGGTTAATGTGGTGGAAAAGAGTGATTTAGGTCAGCGGTGGTGTGTGCATGTGTCAGAGTGACAAGCCCAGCGCTTTAGGAAGGCTGCGTGGTGTTGAATAAAAGACAAGTGAGAGCAGAGCTGACTCTTTTAAATGGAAAAAAGAAAAAAAAGAAAAAGGCGACTTGACTGTGGTTTTGGCTGTGGGTGACAGGCGCAGTGTGACAAGTAGACGTTTGATACAAACTTAATCAGTTTCACCTTTTTATTGAACATCAACACAGTTAAAGCCTCTGCAAATAAGTGCACGGATACTCACATTTTTACTGTTTTCCTTTGCTCACCTCTATCTACTGTCATTTGTTACTACTGTTTTCTTCCTCTCCTCTTCCTCTTCATCATCTCTGTTTCCTCCTCCTTCCTCTTCATCATCTGTGTTTCCTCCTCCTTCCTCCTCCTCCTTCCTCTTCATCATCTGTGTTTCTTCCTCCTCCTTCCTCTTCATCATCTGTGTTTCCTCCTCCTCCTTCCTCTTCATCATCTGTGTTTCTTCCTCCTCCTTCCTCTTCATCATCTGTGTTTCCTCCTCCTCCTTCCTCTTCATCATCTGTGTTTCCTCCTCCTCCTTCCTCTTCATCATCTGTGTTTCCTCCTCCTTCCTCCTCCTCCTTCCTCTTCATCATCTGTTTTTCTTCCTCCTTCCTCCTCTTCATCATCTGTGTTTCCTCCTCTTCCTCTCAGACAGCAGAGCTAGTCAGTTTCTGTGTAAATATCACAATGACTGTTGAGGAAAAAGTGCTAGAATCTCCACAGGGGGATTAGAAGAGCCATTTTGTGTTTTATTAAGCCCCCCCCCCGCCTCTGTATGAGCTGTATAGATGACATCCTGTCATATAAGCAAACATGGAAATGTCTTTATAATAATATATATACTTTTACCCATTAGTTCCTCTAATCCTGTTGCAAACAAAAACAGATGAGAAGAACTAATGTATATATATATATATATATATATATATATATATATATATATATAT
>CM035789.1:47331470-47341470 GCA_020466265.1 Siphamia tubifer | reverse complement strand
GATCCCAAAATACTACCCCCTGATCTCCCAATACTACCCCCTGAACCCCCAATACTACCCCCTGATCACCCAACACTACCCCCTGATCACCCAACACTACCCCCTGATCCCAAAATACTACCCCCTGATCTCCCAATACTACCCCCTGAACCCCCAATACTACCCCCTGATCCCCCAATACTACCCCCTGATCCCCCAATACTACCCCCTGAACCCTTTAAAGATGATACAAGTATACACATTTTGTATAAAATATATTAAGTCAAAGACACTGTAGATTTTAGATGTAATTTATTGTCGCCTAGCCACGCTACATTAATCTAGTTTCATTCCCTGAAACTGGTCGACCAATCACAGTGAAGTATAGAGTCAGGGGGCGGGCCTAACAAAGTGACGCTGTGACGATTGGTAGAGAAACAAGCGTAAACAACCATAGAAGAAGAACAACAACAGGTGTAGATTTCCTTTTATCACAGATGAGTGAAGAATGTGAGAAAACGTCAACAATCTTTAAATTATTTTTACAGAAGCGACAACAGTCGTTCAGCTCCATAATCCACCATTTTGTTTAGTCATTCCTAACTTTCTCCGGATTCCTCCATCCACATTCAGGCGCTCTAACTACGTCATCCTAAAGATTACACTGATTGGTTGTAGTACCGTCCTATTGCATACAGAGGATTTGAAAGACAACCTTTTAGCCCCGCCTCCTCTGACTATGAAGCACCACTAGACCCATACATGGAATGAACAGGGTTAGCACTGCTAGGCAAAATGTATCGTCTCAGCGACTCTTCATCTTAGATGGGGATGGGTCCATCAACAGGAAAGGACAGCTGAGGTGAGGAGACATAAATTAACTCTAACAGATGATCATTTTGAATTCCACAAAAAGGAAAGGGGAGTGTTCTCCTAGTGTTCTCCTAGTGTTGGCCTAGTGTTGATCTAGTGTTGATCTTGTGTTTATCTAGTGTTGGCCTTGTGTTCTCCTAGTGTTGGCTTGGCGTTCTCCTAGTGTTGGCCTGGTGTTCTCCTAGTGTTGGCCTGGTGTTCTCCTAGTGTTGGCCTGGTGTTCTCCTAGTGTTGGCCTTGTGTTCTCCTAGTGTTGGCCTTGTGTTCTCCTAGTGTTGGCCTGAACTGGCTGTGGTCACAGCCTTATTAGTGAAGTGTATGTAGGTGTTATTGTTTATGGCAGTAGCAGGTTAATCAGTTTAGTTTGAGCGTGGATGCCAGAGCAGTCAGAGACATAAAGAGGACGGTGAGAGTCCTGTCCTCTAGTGTTGGCAGGCCACTCACTCTTCATTTATTGCTGTATATCCTAATGGAGAGTGTTAAGAAAGAGGTGTAATTAATTGACCCTGACAGAGGGTCTGTGTTGGAGTCTGGGGGCAGGTGCTGACTGTTTTCATCCACTGCTTCTTATCTGGACCCGGCGCTCCCCCTGACCCACGGGCTCAGACGGCTCTGGGCAAAAGTGCAACGATGCTGGACGCTGCCGAGGCTGCGTGAGCGTCTGCGTGAGCGTCTGCGTGAGCGTCTGCGTGAGCGTCTGCGTGAGCGTCTGCGTGAGCGTCTGCGTGAGCGTCTGCGTGAGCGTCTGCGTGAGCGTCTGCGTGAGCGTCTGCGTGAGCGTCTGCGTGAGCGGCATAATACCACCTGGTGCCTGAAGGAGCGCTCTCCCCTCTATCTGGCCTGTGTCCTCCTCAGCTGCTGCTGAGCCAAACCTGGCCAGAGCCCACAGCCTCCTTTTCTTCTCTTCACTCTGCTCTCTCTGGCACTTTATTAAAAAGAATACTGGCTTTTTTTTCCTCCTCGTGCCGGGGTGTTTGATTTTCGACAGCGGCAGAAGCTGTCACGGCAGATAAAAGGCAGAATTACGGTGCTCGCAGCATCTGTATTTACTGCGTCATTCTACCCCCCACCCCCCACCCTCTGCCTCTGACAAGAGAGGGAAGGAGGAGGAGGAGAAAATGGAGGACAGACTGCTGCATTCATGTGTCTTTACATTGACACGTCTCATCAGGGAAAGAGGTGGACACACAGTCTACTGTGAAGACATCAATCAGCCCTTTTCAACACGCCTGTCCAACCACCGTACAATAATACTGACACAAAAGATGGTATTACTGCTGCAATGGACTGATTTTTAGAGGAATCTGCTTCTTCTTTTCTCTCTCTCTCTCTCTCTCTCTCTCTCTCTCTCTCTCTCTCTCTCTCTCTCTCTCTCTCTCTCTCTCTCTCACTTAGCTTTGTCAAATGGAGTAAAATACTGGGGTGATTGTGTTGTGCTTCTGTCAAGGAAACAATTTTATGTTTCTGCCCAGACTAAATGCTTTGATATGATACTTGGTTTAACCTCTACCAAGCCTTTTATTTATATATATATACATACACACACCTTGGTGCTTTTCTAGTTTATTTATTTTGTTCTTTTTCATATTTTTAATCTTTTACCTTGTTCCTACACCTGCAGGATAATTGGGGGGGGGGGGGGGGGGGTTCTAATGTAAAGCACTTTGTGCTACATGTATCATGTATGAAAAGTGCTATATAAGCAAAGTTTGATTTATTGGTTTAGTGGATTTTGGATATTTTTTGTAACATTTTCTCAACATGTAGTGCATTTAATTAAATTATTTAGTGAATTGTGTATTTTTGACATTTTTAGTACATTTTTCTCTATTTTTAAGGTGTTTACTCTGGGATATTTTAGTATATTTTAGTGCATTTTTAGTGTATTTTTGGTCAAAATTAAGGCAATAATGTTGGATTTCTTTATTTTTTCAAATGTTTTAGTGTCTCCATCTTTTTAAGTGTTTTAGTCCAAACTCCAGAGTGTTTCCTTTACAAAAGAGACCCTTTTTTTTTTTTTTTGTTTAAATCTGTACTCCAAACACTTGAAGAACAGCTGCAGTTTTAATCTGTAGAAGTTTTTGTTTTTCAGACATTTTCACAGAACAGTAAAGGGTTAAGTGTGGATTGAAGTCGTCAAGTAACACACAGGGACAAACCAAACTGTGACGCAGTAGAATATAAACACAAGTGTCCTTATCATGATGAAGTGATATTGATTCCTCTGCCGTTTGTCTCTCTTAGTTAATCAGATAATTGGTGGAAAGGATTTATTTTGATTTGAACTGCAAACAAGTGTTTTTTTTCTGTGCACCTTGAAAACAATTTAACAGACAGATTAATTTTCCTGGCAGTATCTGTCTCCGAGGCTGTGGGTCATTCTCATTTTTCATCGGCATCATTTCATTGAGCTTTAATTAACACAACAAGGATTGGGTGTCCTCCAGTGTCATCTGCTCAGACGGCCAATACAAACTCATTATCCTAACTCCCAGTTCCTCTGAAACAAAATGACATTCTGCTGTTTTTTTAATAGTGTTCGAATTACAATTGATGGTATTGATGTATTATTCATTTGCGTATATTATGTTTTTTTTTTTGGTTTTTCTCGATCGTCACCTCCGTCTATTGGAATCTTTTTGGAGTTTCATAATAATTTTATTTTATTGATCTTAGATTTATTTAGCTGATGACAGATGCAGGCCGTCACTATTTGTAAGACGATATTTGGATTAAGTTGCTACAAAAACAAAGGGACGTCCTCCAGTTTTTTTTATGTATTATAGAAGTAACGGCTCAGAAACTCCAATAAACTGTGCAATAATGTTTTTGCTATGTGTACTGAGTAAATAAAAATAAATAAATAATAATAATAAAAAAAAAAATTTATATATATATATTAAAAAAGAAATCTTTATATTCTATAGAATTTTTTCTTTTTTTCTTTGCAGAAGTAATAACTTGTGTACTTTGTTATAATCTTGCTTGTGTAAACCTGGAATTTTCCCTAGTGGAACAGATAAAGGAATATTTTACTTTACCTTAACTTACTTTACCTTATGTTACCTTCCTTTCCTTTCCCTATACTTCCATTCCATGTCTACTTTTTCCTTCTTTCTCTTTATTTTTCTCTTTTCCTTATTTTCATCATATTTTCCAATTTTCCTCTTATTTTCCTCATATTTTCCTCATAGTTTCCTTCTTATTTTCCTCTTATTTTCCTCATAGTTTCCTTCTTATTTTCCTCTTATTTTCCTCTTATTTTCCTCATAGTTTCCTTCTTATTTTCCTCATATTTTCCTCATATTTTCCTCATATTTTCCTCATAGTTTCCTTCTTATTTTCCTCATATTTTCCTCATATTTTCCTCTTATTTTTCCTCTTTTCCTTCTGTCAGTAAACTGTGACAGTCAATAAAAGCACATGGGCCAAATCACCAAAGGGACAGAAGACAAACCAAACCCCATAAATCTGGTCCCAGTTTATGGTCCTGGTCCAGATGTGGTTCTGTCCAGACCTGGTACCGCAGACCTAACGAGCCTTTGTTTCATATAATAAAACCTCATCTCTGCTTTAACGTACCAGAGCTGTCCGTCTCCTTCCGTCGCCCGTGGTGACAGGAAGACTAATGTATTCACGGCGCCGCCGCGCTCACAGACGTTACTTTACCTTTGCTTAATTGAGGGGAAACTCCCCCGACACCTGCTTAGCGCGGCGCTAACGCTAGCGCAGCGGCCAAACTCAACCTAGAAGCCAGGGCCGCTGAACCCTGACTGAGAAATAACACGGGGGCCGAGACCACCCGGGGACCGCCGAGGGGGAGAAATGATTAAATAATGTTGATGACATTACACCGACCCTCTCCTTCCACCCGTCGTCTTCTACCTCGTTACTTTTTTTTTTACCTGGGGAGGGAGACGGCACCGACTTTATGCGCCCCAAGGTGTATTTAGATGGAGCTGCTACTAAATATTTCAGAGCCTAAAGATGGAGGACTGTGGGTGTGAGAAGGACAAGGGACAGAGCATGGGAGTGATGATGATGATGATGATGATGATGATGATGATGATGATAGTAGTGGGGGCATAATCTGACGACTTCCTCTAGAGAGACGGAAACAATAAATAAATAAGAACACGGCTAAAATAATTTAAATTACGTCTCATTTTGTTTTTGTCAACAACATCTACGGGACATTTTAGGAATATTTTTGTTTATTGTTCATCTATAACTACATTATATATTTAATTACAGTTATCGTCACATGACCCACATTTACGTTTGGTTTATGTCACATGATAAAGGTTCATTATTGACAATATTTAGTCACTATAAGACACACTGTCAATGAATGGATTCTTTTATAGATTCTTCATATATAAGGTGAAGTGGATTATAAAGAACATTAAGTTAAGTCAACATTATTAGAATAAAGTCAAAATGAGATAAAGTGAAAAATATGAGAATAAAAAGTGAACATTATAAGAATAAAGAATTCCCAGTCAGTAAGCACAATATATCAGCTGTGGTTTTTGGAGTAAATTAAAATCTTTTAAGTGTCTCCTTATAGTCCAGAAAATACAGTAACCTTTTGTTTCCCAAATGTCATGTCGTTTCTCATCCAAATATTGGTATGGACATTTTAGAAATGGACATGTCCAGAGCGTCCATACGTAATTTTACACCCATGACATGGGTGGTGGAGGGGGGGTTAAGGAGTGGAGTCAAGGGCAGTGGGGGCAGGCTTGTAATTGGCTGACATCAGAATATAGCAGTGGATCTGTGTGTGTGTGCGAGAGAGAGAGAGAGAGAGAGCGAGCGAGCGAGAGCGAGCGAGCGAGCAGTCAGGCAGTGTGTGAATACTATGAGGCCAAATATATCCTCCAGCCAGACTGCATTGCTTTCAGGGTGTTGATGTGCTGCCATCACCTCACACTACACTGACTGTTGATCTCAACTATAACAGACATACTATATTATTTTCTACCAAAAAGCCTCCACCCTCCACCTCACCCAGGCGAAGGTCCCATCTGAGACTCTGGCACGTCAACCCCCTGCCTGGTTTTTAATTGTCCCATGCCCCAGGGGCTGCTGGGAGCGACGAGGGAGGAGGGAGGGGGGCTGGAGGTTTTCCCCAAGGGGATGAGGAGAGGTGGGTGACGGAACAGCGACGACGGCGTTGGCAGGTGCAGGTGGAGAAAAAGGAGGTGGGGAGCCCCTTCCTCAGATAGGGGGGGGGGGGTCAAACTGCAGACTCTAGTACAGAGTGGTGGTTTTTCTATTGGATATGTGCACTTTACTGGTGTGACTGATCTACCTATGATTGTTTAGAAAGTATCTGCTAACATTAACAGTGTTAAATGTTACTATCATCAGGAAAACAACTGAATGAATGTTAAATATGAAGATACGATATTGTATGATTTAACTAAATATGTCAATAACCTGAGGTCAAAAGGTAAAAAAAAAAACACCTGATACTATCTGGTCTGGATTCTGAGATATCACCACTGATGTGTTTGAACTGTTGACCTTCACTGTCACCCTGACCTTTGACCTTTACAGATCAACATGTAATGGTTATCAATCATCTGTGAAAGTTTCATCAAAATCTGTCCTTAACGTTTGGAGTTGTCTTCCTGACAAACAAACAAACAGAACCTTCGCTGACGTAAACAAATGCACGAGCGCATTAATAAGTTCTGTAGAATGTCTGCATAGTTATTTTACCTGTGACATCACAGTTGTTTCCTTCAGTGTTTGGAGGGGGGGGGGCTTCCATCACTTGTACAGTAGTCGTAGCCTTTGTACAGATTTTACAATAATGCTTTTGTACCATTCATCTTGATTTGATTTGAATGATTTATTTCAAACATGTGCAAAGTGCAACAATAATAATAATAACAATGACATGTCTGAAAAGCAGTAGGATGAAGCATAAGTTTATTTAATTCTACCCCTTCTTCACTTCCCCAATAACCTAAATTCATCTTATAGTAATATAGTGCATAGTACAAAAATGATGATAAATAAAATAATAACAATAATAACAATACCAATAATCAATAACTGAAGTACTAAACATAGACATATATACAAAAAACAAAAAAAAACAAGTGAGTAGATAGGAAAGTAGGTAACAAATATTTTTGTTGTTGTTTATTGTTTTCTTTTTTCCTTCTTCTTCTTTTCCCTTTTTTCTTCTTCCCTTTTTTTCTTTCCTTTTTCTAAGTTGTCTGCATTTTGCTCTTATTTTTTATTTTATTTATTTTATTTTTCTATTCATTCACTTATTTTATTCATGTATTTATTTATTTTTTCTATCTTTTAACCCCACAGAGGGGGAGTCAACAGTGTTCTTACAGAACATAAAAGTTGATTCAGATGGAAAAGCCCATTAAGGTGCATACACTGTTCACTGGTGTCTGCATGTGTTTAAGCTTATTCTAAGGATGACTGTATTCAGGTAAAGCTAATTGGACTATTGTGTTTGCATGGAAATGTCTTATTTCATTGGTTCAGTGAGTTAGTTATTAGAATGACATACCTGACCAGGGCTCTACACTAACTTTTTTTTCCAGGAGCACACGTGCCCCTAAGTTAAAAAATTTAGGGGCACACAAAAAAAATAGGGGCACAAGTAGGTTTTAGTTTTAAATGTTTATTTATTTACAGTGCAGTACTTACGCACAGATACCAACATTGTTGAATGACTGCTGTCATTTGTGTTAATTTAGAGCAGACCATAACATAACTTTGTATTATGGGATGTTTTGTCCTTTGATACATTTTAGAACGTTGTATTGGCTGCCTTGTTATTAGATCCATTTTAGAATGATTAACCCTTTAACTCCTGAGACTGAGACACAGTAAAAAATAAAATAAGATAAAATAAGCAACACAATGAACAAAAAACAGTCAAAGTGATCAGTAAAATGAACAAAAATGAATAATAAACCAACAAAATAATATGTAACATGAACAAAGTAAGACACTAACAGAACACAATTAAAGAAAAATAATAAAATAAAAAAACAGAAAAATAAACAAAATAAGCAACATCAACAGAAACTAATATATATTCACAAAATAAGAAATAACGTGGAAAAAAAGGCAAAAAACAAAAACCCACAAAACCCAAAATGAAGTAAAATACATAAATAAATAACTAGTGTTGTAATTTGGTTCCAGTAGTTTTAGTTTGGGCTTTTTCTTTTTCTTAATCACTTGCTTTTCGACACCTGTACATCAGTTCCATGAACAAAATTCTCAGTAAAATAACAGTTAAAAAAACACTTGAATTTGTCTGAATTTTTAAACTAAACCTACAGCCAGCTCATGTGTTAGATTAACACAACAAAATAAGAATTAAAATACAATAAAAAAAACCCCGTAAGAATAGACACTAAAGTTGAACAAGTTAAATAAAGTAGATTGATGAAGGAAAAGTCAAAAATATTTAGCAAAAATTAAACATTGAGTGAATGCACTTCGTTTGTGAAGGTAAGATCAGTGCTCAGTTATTCTGGACTTGTTGTGTTGAACAGTGATTGGCTGGAAGCACTACAAATTAATTGGCGGAAAAAATCAGTGGGAGAAGATCATTACCATATAGCACGCGTTCTAGCACGCGTTCTAGCACGCGTTATGGAATGTGTGCCATTGCGCGCACCAGTGCGCGTACCAGAACGCGTCCTGTAACGCGTCATATAATAAAGACAACGCGTGGCTATGTGAACACTTTGGTTTGCCATACGGGACTAGCAGCGCGCACGTCAAAAATGATAGGCTGACATGTTCACGGTGGCCTCCGTGGTGGTAACGTGAGGATGGTCCAATCACAGACCTATAGAAATAGTGTATAGGTCTGTGGTCGCACTGGCGTCATCCCGTGTGCTGTCAGAGGCAGCTGGAGAAAAAAAGAGACTTTAACTTACACGCCGGCATTACGGCTGTGCCAGAGCTGACCGCGTTGATGCCTGTTTACAATTCTTAACGTTACCCGCTACAAAAAAGCGGCGACGCGCCATAAAAACAAAAATCGATTTTCCAGCAACTTAGTATCTAATTAGATACCAAGGGTCAATATCGATTTAGTATCTAAAATCGATTTTTTTGACAACACTAGTGTGCCTTATTCTGTGCTGCAAGAAGCACTCACACATGTGCGACTGTTTTGTTTTCCTCGTTCGCATGATGAAATATTTGCTCGCAAATGCGAGTGAAATGAGTGAAAAGAGCCCTGTACCTGACATACCTCTTGTTTGTTTATTTATTTATTTGGTATGTTGTCAGAATAGTGACAGGACTACAGAGTAAGATAACTGTCAATTTATTTCTGTCCACAGATTTGATGCCCGTGCATATTTGTAGTAAAATAAATATTTGTGAATAATCCATGTATCACATGTCAAACAAAGTCCCTCTAGTATTCAGAAAATGTCTAATCTCATCCCTATTTTGTTCCAATATCCAGTTTCTATGACAACCTGTTCTTGAATTAGAGCCAATAATGTGATTTTGACATTTCTGCTAAATGCAACCTTGACCTTTGACCTTTTACAATATTGATAATTTAGTTATATGTATATATGTGTCAGTGTGTGTAATATTATAATATATCAGGTATTGATTAAGTTATAGCGTGATATGTCTATGTTTGACACACACACACACACACACACACACACACACACACACACACACACAGTGTTACACAAGTTAATTTGGACACATGTCACCTTTGACCTCCAGAAAAACTCAACATAATGCGTAAAAAGACAAAATCATGCAACATAACATCAAAATCTTGTGATTAAAAACGTCTACATAATGTGGATGAACACAAACGGTGTTAGACAAGTTAACTTTGTCACCTTTGACCTCATGAGATCTCAAAAACTATTGGTCGTAGGTGATGACACCAATTGTATAAATCTTAATTCCACATTGTTTGGTACCAATCTGAAAGTTCTGTGACCCTCTGTTCTATAGTTATAACCAATAATGTAATTTTGACCTTTTAGTTAATTGTGACCTTTGACCTTTACTCAAATGGATCATTGCATTTGATGCACATTAGCTATATGTATATGTTCATGTAATTTCATGGTGATATCTACAGTATTCATTGAGTTATAGCATGATA
>CM035789.1:47323970-47328970 GCA_020466265.1 Siphamia tubifer | reverse complement strand
CACAGGTCCCACTGGTGTGTAAACATATGGTCATAATGTCCCCATAAAGACAGATATATCAGCCCACACACACAGAGCACATGATCAGCTTTCATGCTTCTGTGTCATTTATCAAATTGCTTGGGCATGTGATGAATGAGCCCAGATCTGAAAAGGAAAAACACCAGGCATTAGGTCGTTGTTACGGCCGTGTAACAGCTTAGAATTTAATTACACTTAACGGTAAACATCACATTCACGTTTTCTCATACAATAATTTAGTCTGCCTAATTGCTTTTGTAGTTTTACAGACCACACTCCAGCGATTACACAAGTGGAATCAGCTTGTTAAATAATATAAAAAAAAGAAAAAACCTTTAATCCCATTACTTCTTCTTCTTCTTCTACAGGCTACTATATTCTCTTAGTGTGGAATAAGCAAGTAGGCTTAATGTTCTCTCTCCATTACCCCCCACCCCCCACCCCCCCCCTCCTCTGCACTCACACATCCTTTTACTGTAGAACAGACTAGTTCTCTCCTGCTGATTTGTCACAGCTCCCCATTGTATTACACACTACACACTCTAAATCCCCCTCCCCAATCCCCTCTCTCTCTCTCTCGCTCTCTCTCTCTCTCTCTTTTCTCCCTCTCTCCCTAAATCATTTCTTTACATGTGTGTGGGTGC
Organism: Siphamia tubifer; assembly: GCA_020466265.1. Classification (NCBI taxonomy): domain Eukaryota; kingdom Metazoa; phylum Chordata; class Actinopteri; order Kurtiformes; family Apogonidae; genus Siphamia; species Siphamia tubifer. The sequence goes on along the minus strand of CM035789.1, from coordinate 47,328,305 downwards.
CCCCTCTCGCTGTGATTCTGATACTTCATAACGGCAGGAGGAAATTGAGCTGACCTTGAGGCTGCCGAGCTCCTTTATAATGCTGATGTATTGGGCTGTGGGCGCAGGCAGCCGCTAAAGTGAGAGGCATGTTTTTATTTGCCGAGGAGCAGGGCCCCCGGTGTCAGGACACATAACAAGGTTCATTTCTCGCCCACTTGAGCTAGCTAGTACGCCGGGAAGCTTAGTGTCAAGCATTCAAAAAGTCCACTATGTGTGATTTACCTGCATTAGCCTTTTGTGTACGGAAAATAAGTTGCGTCGCGCAGCTAAAAGGGTGTCGACACAATAAGAGCTGCAGTTTTTAACCCTGCGCACACCGCCGCCTCAGTGAAATAACATTTATACTGGGTAGTTCAAGGTCACGCTGCAGATACATTTGTGTTTTGGCTAGTTTGCAAGGCAGGTCAATGACTTGGAAATGATCCCGTCTTTTTGACAACCTTGTATTAACCACACTGTCGAGGTTTGGAAACGCAAAAATCTGAAGACCCCTCCCACAGTGGGGAGTTTTAGTTACGTTTTCCACTCTGTGTGGTATGGTACGCTTATTTTAGCGTTTCCATTGTGATGAAAGTGTACCGGTCCCATCGCACTCGTTAATATTTTGGTCACCCTTCTGCTTGTGGTCCCAAGCGTACCGTACAGTTCCCAAGCACTGCCAGACGGTGATTGGTTGAGGAAAAGCATCATCGCCCAGCACGGCGTAATTGTAAGAACAACAAACGGCGCCATTTTTATCTGTGTGGGACCATTTTCTTTGTGTCAATAATGAAGCCATCGTGGAGCTCTGCTGAAGAAGTACCTCCAAAACCCGTTTTCATTTCTCTGCAGTTTTCTTTGTTGCATCCCATAACAAGGTTCATTTCTCGCCCACTTGAGCTAGCTAGTACGTTGGGAAGCTAAGTGTCAAGCATTCAAAAAGTCCATTATGTGTGATTTACCTGCATTAGCCTTTTGTGTTCGGAAAATAAGTTGCGTCGCGCAGCTAAAAGGGTGTCGACACACAATAAGAGCTGCAGTTTTTAACCCTTCCCTGCCACCCTCGGTGAAATCAGATTCATATTGGGTAGTTCAAAGTCGTGCCGTTTTGGCTCGTTTTGCAAAGCCAGGTCAATGACTTGGACATAGTCTTGTGTCTTTGACAACATTCCTGTCTTGTGTTTGTGCTATTGGACATTCCGGGACTGTTTTGGGGGACGTACTTTTGACTGGGCCATGAGTTAGCCTGATCCTTGAGGACATTGTCAACATACAGTCATGTCCCTGTAAGAACCTTGTGATGATGTCATCATATTGATTCAGTTGCTATGGTAATGTTGCTAAAAAAACCGGCACCAAAAAAAGAAGCAGCAGCAGGAGGAGGAAAACCACGTTTAAAGTTAGTTTTTTTTCCATTTGTCATGGTTGTGAATGATGATCTTTGTGTACTCTAAAACAAATGTTTTCCTTCTCTGGGTTAGAACGACCGTAAACGACACAAAACATTTTCCCAACGGAAAACTCACTGGGCTCCACTTCCTGACCTCCGTCTGAGAATCGTGCGCTGACGATATAGCAACGTGACGTCACATGAAATGAACCTATTGTTTTGCGGCAGTGCAGTTGAAGGCGTCGCCGCAGATAAATTGGTGTTTTGGCGAGTTCGCCAGGCAGGTCAACGACTTGGAAACGATCCCGTCTCTTGGACAACCTTGTAGCACGGCGGCTGTTATTGATGTCATTATTTGTTCACTGTAGATGGCCCACTTTGCTCTCTTCAGTAGCTCTTTGCTCATCACTGCAATCAGCCCCCCCTCCACCCCCCCGCCCCCCCCGCCCCCCCACCTCCCCAGCGCCCCCCCACCGCCTAACACAATCAGGCTGCTCTCAAATTACACTGGTGATTGAGACAGAGTTAGTAGCAGCAGGAAAGACTAAAGATGAGGCTAATGATTGAAGCGCAGTCGCAGTACAGGAAGCAGTAAATATAAATATAAATATAAATATAAATATAAATATAAGCAGTACAGTGCAATAACTTCTAACTTTTAGAGCTGATAGAAGGTGTTGTCCTGGATGAAGTTTGTTCTTATTGTGTTTTATCATTAATTTTTGTTTGAACATCATTAGGTTGTTTCCTCCTGTTGTTTTAAGATATAGAACGACTGAACACAGAAAGCAGCGTCTTATCTGTATGTCGACAACAAAATAAAATAAAATGCTGCACACACACATTTTTTTTATTTCTGTTCGTGTTTTATAATGAAAGGGAATAAATAATAAGGCATATGCTGTTGGAAATAAAGCTGAACATTTTAACTGTTTGAGGATCGACTCCAAGCATAAGCATAATTCAAAATGGTTTAAGTTTTTATTTTTGTTTATTTGGTTTTCATTTATTTATTATTTTACTTATTTGTCTTTTATATTTATTTTATATTTTTTTAATATTTAATTAATTAATCATATTACATTATATATATATATAATTTATATATTTGTCTTTTTTATTTAAATGTAATTTTATTATTTTTTTTTTATTGATCTGAATGTGGAACTTAAACTAAAATAATTAATATCTTAATGTCAACATATGAATTTAACTAATTCACCCCAAAGGCTGTTTTTGGCCCTTGTGTTTGACACCTGTCATATACAGGTTTGAATATTAGTGTGTGTGTGTGTGTGTGTATATATATATATATATATATATATATATATATATATATACAAACGATAACTCTTGTACTGTGCTTTAATCTTTTAATCTGGGTTGTAAACATGGTATTTCCTCTAGTGGGACTAATAAAGGACGATCTTATCTTTATTCAGCAGTCATAATTAAAAAAAATCCAATGGTAATAATTTGGATGTCACGTCCCTGTTTTCCAGACAGTATAAAGTTCATTTGCAGTTGCCATAGTTGTACTAAGGGTCTCCTTTTTTAGCATCAGCAGCGTTCCAGACAGCTCAGCGCAACATGTCAAAGGACGACTGGGTTAACGTAGCAAAAATGTGTTTCTTTCAAATGAATGTAATTCTTGGCTAAAGCTGTAATAATGCACTCCTTTATGGGTTTAATTTACTGTGATGATAGCGTTTTTCACTCTAGGATGTTGACTTTTCCCATGTTTAATCATGCATGTTTTAGTGTTGTGACAAAAGTACACAGTGTGTACTCAACCACTGCTCACAGGCTCGCTGCTGCTGCTGCTGCTGCTGCTGCTGCTGCTGCTGCTGCTGCTGCTGCTGCTGCTGCTGCTGCTGCTGCTGCTGCTGCTTAGGCACTATTCCAAAAATAAAACACACAGATGATGCTCGGCTATTTACAATGTCAAACACAACAGAAATACAGAAACATTATATGGAAAGAGATTTGTTTTGACTTTTGTCGGGAACGTTAAAGGGACAGTTCAGTATTTTTCAGATGAATGTGTTTGTCATCAGTGTCTTTACTCTGGTGAACCCACACTGACTTACCCCCGACTGTGTCCTGTGAGCCCAGTTCTGGTCCTGTTTTGGTCCCGGCAGGTTTCCTAGGGTCAACTAATGCCCTACTGGCACAGGTATTACCTGTGGACCACTGGTAATTCTGAATAAGTACAGAGAATGATTTACTGAGTAATAATTAGCTCCAAATTACCTACTGTAATGGAGCCATAGGTGTTGACCGAAGGTTAGGGGTCAAAGGTTAGAGCCGTAGGTGTTGACCCATCTGATGTCTGAAGGTTTGGGGTCAAAGGTTAGAGCCGTAGGTGTTGACCCATCTGATGTCTGAAGGTTTGGGGTCAAAGGTTAGAGCCGTAGGTGTTGACCCATTTGATGTCTGAAGGTTAGGGGTCAAAGGTTAGAGCCGTAGGTGTTGACCCATCTGATGTATGAAGGTCAGACAATGTGGATGAAAAAAGACCAGCTTCTATTTTGTCTGAATCCTGAGATTTTACCACTGATGTGTTTTAGCTGATGTCCTTTAGTTAACCTTGACCTTTGACCTCCATTGCTCAAAATCTAATGCAGTCCAGAGTAATCCAGAGTAAAGGGGCGGAGTCAGAAGAGAGGGGTGGAGTCAATGTGGGTGCACCAGAGTAAAGGAGTGGAGTCAGAAGAGAGGGGTGGAGTCACTGTGGGTGCACCAGAGTAAAGGGGCGGAGTCAGAAGAGAGGGGTGGAGTCACTGTGGGTGCACCAGAGTAAAGGGGTGGAGTCAGAATAGGGGGGTGGAGTCACTGTGGGTGCACCAGAGTAAAGACACTGATGACAAACACATTCATCTGAAAAATAGTGAACTGTCCCTTTAAATAGTAATTTCAGCTCC
>CM035789.1:47316470-47318970 GCA_020466265.1 Siphamia tubifer | reverse complement strand
CACACACACACACACACACACACACACACACACACACACACACACACACACACACACACACACACACACACACACTAATATTAGAAGAGACATTTCTAGGCCTGTTGAGCTTCATTTAGTCACTGCTGTGGTGTGTGTGTGTGTGTGTGTGTGTGTGTGTGTGCGCGCGTGTGTGTGTGTGTGTGTGTGTGTGTGTTAGTTTGACAGAATGATGTCTTGTGTTGTTTTACAGTTTATATTTGAGCATCGACATCACATTGTACGTGTGTTCACAATAGTCACATGACAACTCTTGCAACTATTTATTTATTTTTAAATAGTTTGTTTTAAATGAATTAATTTATAATTATACATTAATCTTATGTATTTTTTATTTGTCTTTTTATTTGTTTATTTTAATGTTCTTCATTTATATAGTTCTGTTCCACCTTCATGGTTCAAAGTTCTTTACATTAGCTTTACATTCACCCATTCACACACACTCATACACCAGTAGGTTTCTAAGGTCAAAGGTCAGTCCTACTGGGGGTCTAAGTCAGGGTTCAGTGTCTTGCCCAAGGACGCTTGGACATGTGGACAGCCAGAGCTGGGACACGAACCACCAACCTCTCGGCCATTGGGCGACCCACTCTACCAACTGAGCCACAGCTTTGACCTTTGACCCTAATGACCCACTCTACCCACTGAGCCACAGCTTTGACCTTTGACCCTAATGACCCACTCTACCAACTGAGCCACAGCTTTGACCTTTGACCCTAATGACCCACTCTACCCACTGAGCCACAGCTTTGACCTTTGACCCTAATGACCCACTCTACCAACTGAGCCACAGCTTTGACCTTTGACCCTAATGACCCACTCTACCCACTGAGCCACAGCTTTGACCTTTGACCCTAATGACCCACTCTACCAACTGAGCCACAGCTTTGACCTTTGACCCTAACGACCCACTCTACCAACTGAGCCACAGCTTTGACCTTTGACCCTAATGACCCACTCTACCAACTGAGCCACAGCTTTGACCTTTGACCCTAACGGCCCACTCTACCAACTGAGCCACAGCTTTGACCTTTGACCCTAATGACCCACTCTACCAACTGAGCCACAGCTTTGACCTTTGACCCTAATGACCCACTCTACCAACTGAGCCACAGCCGCCCTTTTATTTTCCTTTTCTTAGGGCATTAATTAATCAATTAATAATTATTAATAGTTTTCATTTATTTATTTTTTATTTAAAAATATATTTGTCTTTATTTATTTTGCATTTATTTTTGGTTTAAATTTTTAATTAATTTAAAGTATTAATTTTTCTTATTTATTTTATCTATTTGTGTCAGTTTTTTTTCTAATATAATGCAGCCCTAATTAGATGTAATAGTTATGGTAAATATCTTTATTTATGTTCGCCAACATAAACATGTCCTCAGGAGTCGAAAAATCCTCCATTTTATTTATTTTAACATTTTTACCGGTGCCTTTGATTTCCATCGGGCGTTTATTATCTTCATCTTCATCATCATCTTCATCATGTTCATCTTCTCATGTTTCTATCTATAATCTTCAAATAACTGAAGAATCAAAACAACAAACAAACAAACAAACAAACAAACCCATATGTTTCCACTCTGTTTAACAAACTCTCCTGTAAAAGTTTATTTTTAATGTCAGACTATTTTTATCAGGTCCATATCTACATGGTTCTGGTTCCTAATTTAGACTTTTATCTCATCATTTTGACTTTTACCGTCAGGAAGTAATTGTCGACCAGAATAAACATGTCGTCCTCATGAGACGAAATCGTTCATTTTTATTTTTGTTTTCCATGGGGTGTTTATCAACATGTTGTCGTGTTTCTATCTTTAATCGTCATGTTCGCTGTAAACACGTAGATATGACAAACATATGTTAATAAACTGTGTAAAAATGTCTTTTTAATTGAACTTTCGAGGGTTTCTAACACAAGTGTCCGTCCTCAGAGTCATTTTAATAGACTCAAACAATCTAAGGATAATCACTGATTTTAATAATTGATTAGAGCTGAGCCAGTTAGCTGAGTAATTGATTATTCAATCAGCTGAAGCTGCTGTTTGGCAGATGCTGCTTTTCTTTGTTGCTCTGTTGGATGTTTTTAACTGGAGACAAAAACCAACACTGATGCTGAAACGTGTTGGTCGTTGAATGACGAGTCGTATGTCAAATTAAAACTTTAAAATACACAGCTGATTTGTCCCAACGATAAAATAAAATCTACTGTGGATGAGTGGACCATGTCTGAAAGAAACTAACAGGGTCCAGGTCTATGTGGTTGTGTTCTATGTGGTTCTGGTCCAGGTCTAAGTGGTTGTGGTCCAGGTCTACATGGTTAGGGTTGCAGGCTTTCACACAACAGTTTCTGGAAGGTTCTTCTCTTTAATGCATGTCATTATGAACAGAATATTTGAGAACATAAAATATATAACTGGGCATAAAAAAGAGAAGAGTAAATGTTCCAGTGTTT
>CM035789.1:47308970-47311470 GCA_020466265.1 Siphamia tubifer | reverse complement strand
CACAATTAAATGGAACAGTTGTTTTAATGAAGCTGTTGAATAAACATTTTATTATATATCTATATATATGTTCGTGTATTTTGTGTGAAATTTGAGTACAAAAAAAAAGAAAACCTCAGTCTTTTGTGTGTTTTGATCATGATTAATCCAAATTAATTCAATTTAAAAAAAAAATAATAATAATAATTTGGCAGCCCCAGAAAAGGAAATGTTAAATTAAGTGGAGATAATTAATTTTACTGTCGCACATACAGGTACAATATAAAGATTAGGTTTTTTTTGTTTTTATTTTTGTTTTGTTTTTTGGCAAAATTTAGTGGATTTTAACACATTTTGTATATTTTTTGTTCACATTTTTTGTCTCTTTCTGTATTTTTGTGTATTTTGTGCGACCTTTGATAGAAAAGTTGACCATGGTCATAATTAATCAAAATTAATGACATTTAAAAAAGAAAACAATAATAAAGAAATGGTAAATTAAGTGGAGATAATTTTACTGTTGCATACATTATTTTATTTGATTTATTTTGCAAATTTTAGTGGATTTTAGAACGTTTTGTATTTTTTTTCCTTCACTTTTTTGTATTTTTAGTGTATTTTTGCTTATTTTATGGGAAATTTAAGTATAAAAAAAAATAAAACAAAATGGACATAAAACTGACACAAGTGTTTTGGACTCTGAAAAATGGACTTTTTTTTTTCACCGAAGCACTTTCAGATTAAAATACCACATTAACATGAAGCATATGTTACGTCATGATACAATTCTGCTAGTAGTAGGCTAATGCTAGTAGTAGGCTAATGCTAGTAGTAGGCTAATGCTAGTAGCAGGCTAATGCTAGTAGCAGGCTAATGCTAGTAGTAGGCTAATGCTAGATTAAGTGCAAATATATTCACTTCTTTTTTGAGTTGTTTAATAATAATGGATGGCATTTCTGTAGTGCTTTTTTTTTGGCCACTCAAAGCGCTTTACACGAGTGAACATTATTCATTCACTCTCACGTGCCCACTCTGGTGGTGGTAAATTACAGATGTATTCACAGTTGCCCACGGGCAGACTGACAGAAGCGACTCATGCAAAATGAAACCCAAAATGATTGTGATTAACAGTAACCATGTGACTAATGTGATGAAAAACAGTTTTACTCATTTGAAAACCCTCATGTTATCATCCTCCAGTCTTCTTTGACAGCAACTATGATAATACTTTGGTCTGAATGTGCATTTTTAAAATAATTTTCTCACCTTTTTCAAGCCGAGCAGCTCATTGATTCGTTGAGAAAACAGAACATTTTTAATCTGCGTCTAAAAAAAAAAAGGTGAAAACACACTTCTCAGCTGGAGTTTAAACGGAGCCGTTCACTTAATACAGATGTAATTTGGTCCCGTTATCTCATCGTAAAAGGCTCAAAGTATTAAAAAGGTTCTGTTTTGGATTCAAGAGATATTGAATGAACTGAGGTAAAAATGCAAAATGAGTCGACGCATATATTATTATTTTCTACACGTCAAAGTGTGTATGTGTAGATGGAAAATGTGTGGAGTCTTTTATGATGAATATGACTCAAACTATTAATTATTAAATATATTTAAAGCCAAACGGCTAATTGATTTGTCAGGAAAACAGAACATTTTTAATCTGTGTCTGAACAAAAAAGGGAAAATAAATATGTAAAAAGGTGGAAAACATTCTCAGCTGGAGTTAAATTAATTCCAATGTCATTTGTCCAGTTCATATAACAGCAAAATGCTTCAAGAATTAAACCTTTTGGATTTGGAGATAATGAACAAAGACGTAAAATGCAAAATGAGTCACTACATATATTGTTTTTATACTTGTTCAAGTTTATATGTTTAGGTGGATTGGACTTGATTAGGTAAATATATATATACACATACACACATACACACAGATGAATCCATCGCCAGCTCTTTGTTTGATGTGTGCAGGTGGGTGTTGATTTTCTTGTCCAGATTGACACTAGTCTAAATTCTTCTCCATATTTGTTTGTTTGTTTGTTTATTTGTTTATTTGTATACATACAGAGCGTACAGAATAATTCCAAATGTCTTCCAGATTCGTAAAGACAGATTTTCACACTTTGGTGAATGAAATTAAACCAAACCAAACCTTGGTCATTTCCTTTATCATAATATGATCTATACTGTCATTACTCTCACTCTCTCTCTCTCTCTCTCTCTCTCTCTCTCTCTCTCTCTGTCTCTCTCTCTTTCTTCCGCCTCCTTTTTTTCCCAGGATGCTTCTCTTCCTGCCCCACCCAGTAGCTCTGGATCATTTTTTTTCCTGCTGCCACCAGTTTCTTTCCTCTCTATCGCCATCCTTACCGCTCACTGCACTTCATCTTCACCCCCCCCCCCCCCCCCCAGTGCTTTTCTGTACCACTGGAGAGAACAGCTCCAGCCTGTCAGTGTTCATTCATCCCTCATCTGCTAACTCATGCTAACCTGTCTGCTGTGCATTTTTCTTCTTCTATCATGA
>CM035789.1:47305476-47308870 GCA_020466265.1 Siphamia tubifer | reverse complement strand
GAAAATGACAAGATGTTCCTTTTGAAAAAGCCTTTCTCCCCCCCTTCCTGTTGCCTAGGTAACCGTGCTGATTTTCATACAGCGCGGCGGGGCGGCCCAGAATCTGTCAGCGTGATTTGCACCCGGAGAAGCTCGCACTCCATCAGCGCAGACCTGGAAGGAAACCTGAGAAGACGCAACCCTCTGGTGTCTGCGCACACCAACCTCCTGTCTGACCCCCCCACCCCCCACCCCCAGACAGGAGGAGGGGGACAACAACTGGACGAAGCTCCGCCTCCAAGCCCTAAATCCAAACACTGGGCGCTCGATAAGACTAAATATAAAACTGCCCCGGTTTGGACAAAACTAAAGTGATGAATAGAGGCCATAAAATTAAAATGTGACCCTCTCGTGCGTCATTAGCCCCCCCCCCAAATGAGCTTGTAACACGCCTAACATTCATGCCCTAATTTAGACATGATGTTAAATTATGTTAATATTCAAACTGTCAAATGATTAAAAGTGCAGCTGCACAAATATGTGTTCGCAGTCACATGACAGCGACTGAAATTAGTTTTATTATATATTTGTATTTTATTTTTTTTTTATTAATTAATGTCTTATTTATTTTTAAAATTGTATTTATTTAGATTTTTATGTATGTATCATCCTGCAATTACTTCTATTTTATTTTTTAAATATTTTCTATTTATAAAATTATATTTATTTACTTTTATTACTTATTTTTAAAACTCTATTTGTATTTATTGATTTATTGATTTAATTTTATTCTTATTTTTCAATTTTAAAATTATTTTTAATCATTAATTTTTATTAATTACTCTGATTCTTATTATATATTTTAATTATTTTAATTATTTATTTATTTAATTTATTTTTAATAATTAATGTTATTTAACATTTTTTATTAATTATTTTGAATTTAATTTAAAAAAAAAATATTTATTTATTACTATTTTTATTCATGTATTATCCTGCAATTACATCTATTTTCTTTTTAAAAATATTTTCTATTTATTTATAATATTAAATCATATTTATTTACTTTTAATTATTACTCATTTTTAAAATGTAATTCATTTATTTGTATTCATTGACTTATGTTATTTATTTATTTATTTGTTTTCTATTTAATTTTATTCTTATTTTTCCCAATTTTGTATTTATTTTAAATCATTCATTTTATTTAATTACTTCAGCTCCAGAATTTGGAGCTAAAATGTGTATTTTTGAATATTTTTCTTTTTGTATTTCTTAATATATTTTGGATATTTTATAATTTTTTTTTTGCTTTTGTTTATTTATTTTTTTTTGGGGGGGGGTTGTTAGAGTATTTTTGTGTATTTTGTGGTAAATGTGAGTATAAAATACATGACATTTCATCTTTTTCTGTCAGATTGTCTGACGACTCCCTAATGAATGATCAAATGCTTCAGTTTATTGAAAACGCAGGCGATAAAACTGCCCTCATTATTTATAAACACTGAGTTTGATCCATGACATTTATGACCCGTTAATGAATCAGGTGATCGAGGGTTGATCAGGTGTGTGTTCCTGCAGAAAACAACTTCTACAGACGAGTTCCTAAAACTGTAGTGACCTATGATAGGAGGACGTAAGGAGGAGAATGATGAGGAGCTGTACACCAGGAGGAGGAAGAGGAGGAGAGGAAGGAGAGGAAGAGGAGGAGAGGAGGAGGAAGGAGGAGGAGGAGGAGGAAGAGGAAGAGGAGAGAGGAGGAAGGAGAGGAGGAGGAAGAGGAGAGGAAGAGGAGGAGAAGAGAAGAGGAAGAGGAGGAGAGAGAGAGGAAGAGGAGAGAGAGGAGGAAGAGGAGAGGAGGAGGAGAGGAGAGGAGGAGAGAGGAGGAGAGAGGAAGAGAGGAGAGGAAGAGAGGAGGAGGAGGAAGAGGAAGAGGAGGAGGAGGAGAGGAAGAGGAAGAGGAGGAGGGAGGAGGAATGAGGAGGAGAGGAGGAGGAGGAGAGGAGGAGGAGGAGGAGGAGGAGGAGGAGGAGGAGGAGGAGGAGAGAGGAGGAGGAGGAGGAGAGAGGAGGAGGAGGAGGAGGAGAGAGAGGAGGAGGAAGAGGAGGAGGAGGAGGAGGAGGAGGAGGAGGAGGAGGAGGAGGAGGAGGAGGAGGAGGAGGGAGGAGGAGGAGGAGGAGGAGGAGGAGGAGGAAGATTCCACTGAATCTGAAGCAGAAGAATCTTCTACATGAACATGTGTTTATTATTAATAATCAACTTTTATCGTCATTAATTCAGTTTTATTCAGGAATAAACAACAGCTGTGGTGACGACGGTTTAAACTATAAATATGATTTAAAAAATGACAAAATAAATAAGACAAATATTGAAAAAAAATAATACATCAAATAAATAGAAATGAATATAATAAATAAAAACATTAAATTTAAAAAATTAAAATAAACAAAAAAACTAAACTAAACAAAACAAAATAATTGCAGGACGTGTATGTGTGTAACTACTGCACACATGTCCAAACTCAATTAATATAATGTTCCACTTTAATATTATTATTTATTTACATTATCTTACAGAAAGAAAGATAAATATATACATAATAAAATTCTTAGAAATATAGTAATTTAATAATAATAATACATTTAATTTATAACAGACTTTCCATTCAAACAACCATAAAGTGCTCCATCTAACTGCAAATAAAAACTGTAAATAAATAAACATAACAAATCTAACAAGCTACAAAAAATGTTTTTAAAAAAAAAAATCGAGCTACAAAGAAGTCTAAATAAAAATAAAATCGAAGAACTAATCATTTAATTTTAACCCATAAAGACACAAACTATAAATAAATTGTTTAATATCTGTTGATCCATAAATATTATAAATCTGTCTAAATAACTGCTGGAAAATACGGTCATCATATACACTGAAAAAAGTCAAACATTCAATCAACTTTAAAAAATCTTCTTCAATTTTGACTTTTTATGGTCACACAAAAAATTATAGTTGAGTGACGCAAACTGAATTATTTTAATTTAATTTAATTAGATGTTTTTGTGTGTGACCTATTGAAGAAGAACTTTTAAGTTGATTCAATGTTTTACTTTTTTCAGTGTTGGACCCATTTGGACGTTCAGATGCTCCGTCGTTACCATGGAAACACTGTCATCTTCACCAGTAAAACCCATAGATTTGGTTAAATGACAGTGGATGGACACGTGTTCTATATATTTGCTAAAAAAGTCACTTTTTCCTTCCTTTCCTGTTTTGATATAATAAGCGTTGAATTCATTTATTTTAATTTGAGTTTTCATGAATATCTACACGACCTGTGAATTAAAATATCAGAAAATATATCACACCACAAAATGCAATATACAGTCAGTAATATTTTTTAAAAATGGTGATTTTA
>CM035789.1:47292976-47300476 GCA_020466265.1 Siphamia tubifer | reverse complement strand
TTCATTATTGATCATGAATCAAAGAAAATGATTCTGATGAAAATGAAAAAAAGAAGAAAGAGTTATTAATAGAAGAGAAACAGGGTTAGGGTAAAGGTTAAAGGTCAAGAAGAAGAAAGAGTTATTAATAGAAGAGAAACAGGGTTAGGATGATAAAAAAGGAGGAGGAGCCATCACTCCATCAGCACCAATAAAACACATGCTGGACACATGTCATTAACTTTATGAATTTGTGGGGAAAAAAATCCCCCAAAAAGTCACGAGTCGTGCTATCGGCCAGTTTGATGATGTATGCCTTGTGTATTTTAGGAAGATTATGAAAAGTGGTCACAGTAGTAGTAGTATGTAAGGTATCACACCTTATGAGGTTGTTTTTTTTCTACAGTAGAGAATTTTGCCATAGCGTTCTACTGTCCATCCTGTAGATGGACAGTAATGAAAAGTTTCTAATGTCACCACAGTCTTCTTAGATGTTGTGTAAGCATTAGCAGCTAACACCACAGTCTTCTTAGATGTTGTGTTAGCATTAGCAGCTAACACCACAGTCTTCTTAGATGTTGTGTTAGCATTAGCAGCTAGCACCACAGTCTTCTTAGATGTTGTGTTAGCATTAGCAGCTAACACCACAGTCTTCTTAGATGTTGTGTTAGCATTAGCAGCTAACACCACAGTCTTCTTAGATGTTGTGTAAGCATTAGCAGCTAACACCACAGTCTTCTTAGATGTTGTGTTAGCATTAGCAGCTAACACCACAGTCTTCTTAGATGTTGTGTTAGCATTAGCAGCTAGCACCACAGTCTTCTTAGATGTTGTGTTAGCATTAGCAGCTAGCACCACAGTCTTCTTAGATGTTGTGTTAGCATTAGCAGCTAACACCACAGTCTTCTTAGATGTTGTGTTAGCATTAGCAGCTAACACCACAGTCTTCTTAGATGTTGTGTTAGCATTAGCAGCTAGCACCACAGTCTTCTTAGATGTTGTGTTAGCATTAGCAGCTAACACCACAGTCTTCTTAGATGTTGTGTAAGCATTAGCAGCTAACACCACAGTCTTCTTAGATGTTGTGTTAGCATTAGCAGCTAACACCACAGTCTTCTTAGATGTTGTGTTAGCATTAGCAGCTAACACCACAGTCTTCTTAGATGTTGTGTAAGCATTAGCAGCTAACACCACAGTCTTCTTAGATGTTGTGTTAGCATTAGCAGCTAACACCACAGTCTTCTTAGATGTTGTGTTAGCATTAGCAGCTAACACCACAGTCTTCTTAGATGTTGTGTTAGCATTAGCAGCTAACACAACAGTCTTCTTAGATGTTGTGTAAGCATTAGCAGCTAACACCACAGTCTTCTTAGATGTTGTGTTAGCATTAGCAGCTAACACCACAGTCTTCTTAGATGTTGTGTTAGCATTAGCAGCTAACACCACAGTCTTCTTAGATGTTGTGTAAGCATTAGCAGCTAACACCACAGTCTTCTTAGATGTTGTGTTAGCATTAGCAGCTAGCACCACAGTCTTCTTAGATGTTGTGTTAGCATTAGCAGCTAGCACCACAGTCTTCTGAGATGTTGTGTTAGCATTAGCTGCTAGCACCAGTCTTCTTAGATGTTATGTTAGCATTAGCAGCTAGCACCACAGTCTTCTTAGATGTTGTGTTAAGATTAGCAGCTAGCACCACAGTCTTCTTAGATGTTGTGTTAGCATTAGCTGCTAGCACCAGTCTTCTTAGATGTTGTGTTAGCATTAGCAGCTAGCACCACAGTCTTCTTAGATGTTGTGTTAAGATTAGCAGCTAGCACCACAGTCTTCTTAGATGTTATGTTAGCATTAGCAGCTAGCACCACAGTCTTCTTAGATGTATTAGCAGAAGAATTGAATTTAAATAATCTACAAATATAAAATATATAGTTTATGTAGTGTACTATTGGTTATAATGGTATGTGATGATAACATATTTACATTCAGGACTAATTTAATTTACAGAGTGTCTGAAAAGTGAGCTAACAAGCTAACAGCTAAACTCATGACAGCCATAGAGTTTATGATGACAACAAAACAATTGTGTTAAACATTAACACTGCCTTAAATGTAACACACTGCACCAGCCTTAATAACTGTATGTTACTGTATCCAGCTGAGTTACTATTAGTCATGGTATCTAACTGGTGTTAGTAACTAAAATAACTGTTCACAGTTACAAAACATTTCGTTAGCGATTTTGCTAACGTTAGCATGATAAGTGCTGCTACAGTGATTGCTACCATTGAAATGTGTTGTTATGAATATGAAGAAAGTCTGAACTAATATGAAAGACTGCACTTGGAGTTATATGGCACTAACAAACTGTTCTGTTGTCATTTATACTTTATTATTTATGTATACTATCCTACAAAAGTACTATACTGACATATACTGTATACAGTCAGTGGCTCATTGCCGAGGTCAAAGTCAATCGTCTTTGGATCAATATTTCACCAAACGTCCGTCAACAAACACTGTTGAAGGTGAAAGTGACCATTGAAACAAACCCAATGGTATGAAAATGACCCACATGTTTGGTATGAAAATGACCCACATGTTTGGTATGAAAATGACCACATGTCTGGTATGAAAATGACCCACATGTCTGGTATGAAAATGACCCACATGTCTGGTATGAAAATGACCCACATGTCTGGTATGAAAATGACCCACATGTCTGGTATGAAAATGACCCACATGTCTGGTATGAAAATGACCCACATGTCTGGTATGAAAATGACCCACATGTCTGGTATGAAAATGACCCACATGTCTGGTATGAAAATGACCCACATGTCTGGTATGAAAATGACCCACATGTCTGGTATGAAAATGACCCACATGTTTGGTATGAAAATGACCCACATGTCTGGTATGAAAATGACCCACATGTTTGGTATGAAAATGACCCACATGTCTGGTATGAAAATGACCCACATGTCTGGTATGAAAATGACCCACATGTCTGGTATGAAAATGACCCACATGTCTGGTATGAAAATGACCCACATGTCTGGTATGAAAATGACCCACATGTCTGGTATGAAAATGACCCACATGTCTGGTATGAAAATGACCCACATGTCTGGTATGAAAATGACCCACATGTCTGGTATGAAAATGACCCACATGTCTGGTATGAAAATGACCCACATGTTTGGTATGAAAATGACCCACATGTCTGGTATGAAAATGACCCACATGTTTGGTATGAAAATGACCCACATGTCTGGTATGAAAATGACCCACATGTCTGGTATGAAAATGACCCACATGTCTGGTATGAAAATGACCCACATGTCTGGTATGAAAATGACCCACATGTCTGGTATGAAAATGACCCACATGTCTGGTATGAAAATGACCCACATGTCTGGTATGAAAATGACCCACATGTCTGGTATGAAAATGACCCACATGTCTGGTATAAAAATGACCCACATGTCTGGTATGAAAATGACCCACATGTCTGGTATGAAAATGACCCACATGTCTGGTATGAAAATGACCCACATGTCTGGTATGAAAATGACCCACATGTCTGGTATAAAAATGACCCACATGTCTGGTATGAAAATGACCCACATGTCTGGTATGAAAATGACCCACATGTCTGGTATGAAAATGACCCACATGTCTGGTATGAAAATGACCCACATGTCTGGTATGAAAATGACCCACATGTCTGGTATGAAAATGACCCACATGTTTGGTATGAAAATGACCCACATGTCTGGTATGAAAATGACCCACATGTTTGGTATGAAAATGACCCACATGTCTGGTATGAAAATGACCCACATGTCTGGTATGAAAATGACCCACATGTCTGGTATGAAAATGACCCACATGTCTGGTATGAAAATGACCCACATGTCTGGTATGAAAATGACCCACATGTCTGGTATGAAAATGACCCACATGTCTGGTATGAAAATGACCCACATGTCTGGTATGAAAATGACCCACATGTCTGGTATGAAAATGACCCACATGTCTGGTATGAAAATGACCCACATGTCTGGTATGAAAATGACCCACATGTTTGGTATGAAAATGACCCACATGTCTGGTATGAAAATGACCCACATGTTTGGTATGAAAATGACCCACATGTCTGGTATGAAAATGACCCACATGTCTGGTATGAAAATGACCCACATGTCTGGTATGAAAATGACCCACATGTCTGGTATGAAAATGACCCACATGTCTGGTATGAAAATGACCCACATGTCTGGTATGAAAATGACCCACATGTCTGGTATGAAAATGACCCACATGTCTGGTATGAAAATGACCCACATGTCTGGTATGAAAATGACCCACATGTCTGGTATGAAAATGACCCACATGTCTGGTATGAAAATGACCCACATGTCTGGTATGAAAATGACCCACATGTCTGGTATAAAAATGACCCACATGTCTGGTATGAAAATGACCCACATGTCTGGTATGAAAATGACCCACATGTCTGGTATGAAAATGACCCACATGTCTGGTATGAAAATGACCCACATGTCTGGTATGAAAATGACCCACATGTCTGGTATGAAAATGACCCACATGTTTGGTATGAAAATGACCCACATGTCTGGTATGAAAATGACCCACATGTTTGGTATGAAAATGACCCACATGTCTGGTATGAAAATGACCCACATGTCTGGTATGAAAATGACCCACATGTCTGGTATGAAAATGACCCACATGTCTGGTATGAAAATGACCCACATGTCTGGTATGAAAATGACCTCTGGTATGAAAATGACCCACATGTCTGGTATGAAAATGACCCACATGTCTGGTATGAAAATGACCCACATGTCTGGTATGAAAATGACCCACATGTCTGGTATGAAAATGACCCACATGTGTGGTTCATTTAATGATTTTGGTTAATGTCAGTGAAGACACATTTAAATTACATCTAAAATATACATTTTCAAAGTGATCAGTAGTTACAGTCATGTGACTGTCAAGTACAAATACCGATACTGTTGTTAAAGGATAATGATCCAGTGATATGGACTTTTTTGGGGCTGATAATTTATTTTTGCTTGTTTTCTTTTCCATCATCTTTAGCCGATGACGACACACGCCTGAGCCAATACTGTTTTTTTTTTCTCTGTCAAATCTAATTAGTGGCAGTGAAATTAATAAATATTTTATTAGTAAATCATATTTTAATTTTTACAGTTTTTTCTGCTTCTTCCCATTTTTTAACCTTCCCTCTTTTCTCTACCAAATGAAAACAAATGTTAGAAAATCTTGTTTATAAAATAAAAATAGTGAAGCTAATAAATATGAACAATGTCCACCTTCTGTTTCATTTTCTTTTATCTTCATAAATATCGGCCTGCTATATCAGTCTATCTTTAATGTTAGTTCTTTTCTACGTGTCCTCGTTCTACATTCTATAAAGTGTTATTATATATGGATGTAAAGCTCATTGTTTAGTGGACAGTGTCCAGAGCAGACAGACGCTCACCTGGTCTCTGGGTTGTATCCGAGGATGTAGAAGAAGGAGTCGATGCGAGCTTTGAACTCCCTGGCAGCGAATATGTCAGAGAAATGGGAAATGTTGCACTTCCCCCTGTGAGAAACAAGACAGGTTTGATTAGAAACAAAAACAACCAGATGACAAATGCCCCAGCAGCTCAAGCATTTGCCCTCATTAGAAGCTCTCGGGGCGCAGATGCGTCGGCGCTGACACATGCAGCAGCAGGTACGCTCCGCTGTCACCGCCTGCTGACGGAGCAGCTGAACCTGGCAGCGCTGCCTCCACAGCGACTGCAGCTGTGGAAGCTGCGAGACAGACGCCGCTGAGCTTTGCAGACAGGAAGTTCACCTGCGCGTCTTCGCTCCTGACGCCACCTCAATGACCGTGTTTTTAAGATGTTTCCAACAAAACAACGTCACAGGTTGAGACGCATTCTGTAATTAACTGCCCCCACGCATTCTGTGATAATGTTAGCCTAGCCTAGCCTAGCCTAACAGTGCTAACCCTGTTCATTCCATGTATGGGTCTAGTGGTGCTTCATAGTGAGGGGAGGCGGGGCTAAAAGGTTGTCTTTCAAATCCTCTGTATGCAATAGGACGATACTACAACCAATCAGTGTAATCTTTAGGATGACGTAGTTAGAGCGTCTGAAAGTTGACGGAGGAGTCTGGAGAAAGTTAGGAATGACTAAACAAAATGGTGGATTATGGAGCTGAACGACTGTTGTCGCTTCTGTAAAAACAATTTAAAGATTGTTGACGTTTTCTCACATTCTTCACTCATCTGTGATAAAAGGAAATCTACACCTGTTGTTGTTCTTCTTCTATGGTTGTTTACACTTATTTCTCTTGTCGCAGCGTCACATTGTTAGGCCCGCCCTCTGACTCTATACTTCACTGTGATTGGTCGACCAGTTTCAGGGAAATCTAGACAAAAGTTACATTGAGTGAAACTAGGCTACTACGATAGAACATTAGATTTACTGATGCTAGGAGGAGCTAGTGTGGCTGAGCTAGAAACACTGTTTCATAAATTCATCCAAAAGGTCAGAGTGGACCCTGAGCTGGGCTGGGTTTGGCCCCTGGGCCACATGTTTGACACCTATGAAATAGAGCAGTGGTTCTCGAATGGGGGTACGTGTAGCTTTTCCAAATTCTTTTAAATATCCCATTAGTCTCATCCTAATAATAACAATATAACCATTTCTTCTAACAACAGTTTCTATGTAATGAATCCATCCACCATGTTTTTAATTCATACAGTTTTTCACGTCACTCCCATTACATATGTACACTGAAAAAAGCTAAACATTGAATCAACTTGAATTTTTATTGTCACAAAAACATCTACTTGAGTGAACCATATTAAACTGCATGGTTTTTAATTTAATTCACTTTACTAGATGTTTTTATTTGTGACCTATTGAAGAAGAATTTTAAAGTTGATTCAATATTGACTTTTTTCAGTCTAATACGTAGACAATATGACGGGTCAAATGTGTCCATAACTCTGCAGTTGTTTCATGGTGTCATCCGGGTACTTGCAGTACACTTAACTACTGTAAACATTAGACATGGGACCCCCTCTGTACCCGCTCAGTAGGACAGTGGAACACAGGGTATGTCCTGACTGTGGAACAGATGAAAGACCGATGAGCAGGGAAAACTGCAGCGTTCCAGCATCCCAGTGGAATTCCCTTCCATTTATCTAAAGCCTGGAGAATAAGTCAAATCAAAGAGCGCTGTGTGGACGACATGTTGGAGCTAATTTACCCTGAAATGTGTGGTTTGTGGAAGACGAGCTTTGACTGGATGGTTCACACATGGTTTGAGTTAAAGGAGAGAAAAATAAAAAAGAGAGGAGGTGAGAGAGAGGGGGGGGGGGGAGAAGAGAGAGAGGGGGAGGGAAAGAGAGAGAGGGGGGAGAAGAGAGAGAGGGGGAGGGAAAGAGAGAGAGGGGGAGGGAAAGAGAGAGAG
>CM035789.1:47291264-47292876 GCA_020466265.1 Siphamia tubifer | reverse complement strand
TGTGTTAGTGTGTGTGTGTGTGTATCATAACTTACTTGGTGACTGGGTCCCACTCGTATTTCTCCTTGTGTGCTGTTTAAACGTCTGTAAAAACACAAAGAGCAGGTGAAACTAAATATTTCCTTGACTTTAAACTTCAGTGTCTGTGTTGTTTCTGTTGAATTAACTAAATAATAATAACAACAATAATAATAATAACAACAATAATAATAACAATAATAATAATGAGTCCAAATTAATCCAAAGTTCAACGGAAAAGAACCAAAGCAGACGTGTTCAGGACAGATTCTTTTACACTGAAAACATTCGTACATAAACACGTGGGGACGATGAAGACACTGACGTGTTTAGACTCATGTCAGTCTGAGGAGTGTTCACACATGGAAGTCACACTAACGCTCAGAAAATAATAAGATATATGAGAAAAACATTTGTTTTTTTAATGAT
This sequence comes from Siphamia tubifer, assembly GCA_020466265.1. Taxonomy (NCBI): domain Eukaryota; kingdom Metazoa; phylum Chordata; class Actinopteri; order Kurtiformes; family Apogonidae; genus Siphamia; species Siphamia tubifer. The sequence goes on along the minus strand of CM035789.1, from coordinate 47,292,429 downwards.
AAAATCTGCTTTAGGCTGAAGAAATCTAACAATAAAAGCTTAAAGACACTTTTTCTTTAGTTTTCAGATATTATTACAGATATTAACATTTTTATCAATGATTCCCAATTATTTACTATACATTAGCACAAAATGTTAAAATCTGTGAAAAAAGATGCTTTTTAAATGATAAAATCTACCTTATGGTGATCAAATCTAAAATTAAAAAGCTTATTTTTTTATTTTTTTAGTTCAAATACATTGTGGTAAATATAAAAACATGGTATAAAGACCAAGAAGAAGTAAAAGAAAAAAAAGAAAAAGAAACATTAAAATAAAGATTAAAAATGGTGTGAGGATAGTGTGTGATTTTCACTTTCAGATATTGTTACAGATATTAACATTTTTATCAATGATTACCAATCACAGCGTTTGATTTGGAAAAAAGAAAATGATTTGTGAGAATATTCCGGAGCGAGCAGAGCACATTTACAGGCATGATATTGTGGATGCAGTAATAAAACAGAAACCCCTAAAAGAGGGTGTGTGTGTGTGTGGGGTGGGGGGGGGGGGGGGGGGTGGGGGGTGGGGGTGGGGGCTTGGCTGTGGATATGCAGGGAGGAAGAGGAGGAGGAAAAAAAACGGCTGCTGGTACAAATGTTGGTCGCCATAGCAACTGCAATTTAATAACAGTGTTCGGAACCTCCAGCTGCAGTGGATTAAAGAAAATGACAAGATGTTCCTTTTGAAAAAGCCTTTCTCTCCCCCTTCCTGTTGCCTAGGTAACCGTGCTGATTTTCATACAGGCGAGCGGCGGGGCGGCCCAGAATCTGTCAGCGTGATTTGCACCCGGAGAAGCTCGCACTCCATCAGCGCAGACCTGGAAGGAAACCTGAGAAGACGCAACCCTCTGGTGTGTGCGCACACCAACCTCCTGTCTGACCCCCCCACCCCCCACCCCCAGACAGGGAGGAGGGGGACAACAACTGGACGAAGCTCCGCCTCCAAGCCCTAAATTCCAAACACTGGGCGCTCGATAAGACTAAATATAAAACTGCCCCGGTTTGGACAAAACTAAAGTGATGAATAGAGGCCATAAAATTAAAATGTGACCCTCTCGTGCGTCATTAGCCCCCCCCCCAAATGAGCTTGTAACACGCCTAACATTCATGCCCTAATTTAGACA
>CM035789.1:47273764-47286264 GCA_020466265.1 Siphamia tubifer | reverse complement strand
ACTCCCACTCCCACCTATTTCTAGGTGCTCAAAATGGAGAAGCACGCATCCGCTCCTCAGAGGTATTCACTGAGCTTGTGCTGTGACCTCAGCCTGCACGTACAGCGTCGCAAAAGCTGGGCTCGCGCCTCCTGTATAGACACACTACTGAGCATGTGCTGCGACCTCGTACACATACGCGCGCGCGCGCGCCCAGGCAGCCAGACGCGCATGCATGACGCACGGTACGGAATTCATGTGTGCTCGGTATGTCTGCGCCATAATAAACAAGAGTGAAATTGCAAAGGCTGCAGACGAGCTGCTCAGAATACCAAACGAGTGGAGGGGGGAGGGGGGAGGGGGGGGAGGGGGAGAGAGGGGGGGCTCCCAACCGGCAACCCTCATAACACCAGTACAGGGACGTTTCTCTACATGTGACAAACACCAGAATCTGCAGATTTTCTTCTTCTTCTTCTTCAAAAAAAAAAAAAAAAACAACTGAAAAAATCTAGAAACGTGGATGTTATCAGGCAGGTACTGAAGGTCATTTCCAGCAGGAGAAAAACAACATAGAAAGTCAAAATGTTAAGCTAAAAACTATTTTTTTAATATTTATATTTAAAAAATGTTTGTAATAAAAAGTCAAAAATTTTAGATAAAAGTAAATTTTTGATAAAAAGGCCAAATAGTCATATAAAAAGGCTATTTTTGTGATAGGAAAGTCAAAATCGTGTGATAAAAAGTGTTTTTGTTTTAATTTCTTATAATTTTTGATAAAAAATGTAGGCTATTTAGTTTATATTTTAATTGTTCTGGCTTTTCTTTTTAATTCATATTCCATTTTTCTTATTTCATGTTATAAATGTATTTTTATTTATTGATTTATCTTTTTTTTATTGATTTATTTATTTTTATTCATTCATTTTATTTAATTATTTCATGTACATAAGGAGGACAGTCAAAAATATGTTCAGTGTAACAGTCAGTGTTGTACCTGAACGAGTTCATTGAACGATCGTTCACAAACTATATCATATTTTTGACGAACGTGAACGACTCGTTCACTTTTGCCAAATGAACGGGAAGTTGTGAACGCGGTTATTCTGGCATTTATTGAACTGTGCTCTTATTTAGTTCATATTTAGTTCTTATCACGTTGTAATTATTGAGTCCTATAAGGAATAAAATGGGATCAAAACACAGCATTATCATAGATGTCATTTTTGTATTATTCTGAACTAATGTTGGAAATATAATGTTGTGGAAGAAGAGAGAGAGAGAGAGAGTGAGAGAGAGAGAGAGAAAGAGAGAACGAGAGAGAGAGAGTGTGAGAGAGAGAGAGCGAGAGAAAGAGAGCGAGAGGGAGAGAGACAGAGAGAGAGACAGATATATATATATATATATATATAGAGAGAGAGAGAGAGACAGAGAGAGAGACAGAGAGACAGACAGAGAGAGAGAGAGAGAGAGACAGGGAGAGAGAGAGACAGAGAGAGACATAGATAGAGAGAGAGAGAGAGAGAGGGGTGCAGAGAGTTTTTGGGAGCAGAGAAAAAGAGTTAAATGTACAGAGTGTGACCAGAGCAGGTGTTTGTCCCGTTCTTGTAAATAAACATTGAAAACTAAACTCAGTGAAACCACTCCTTGTGTTCTAAGAACCTGCAGAGGGAAGTTAACCCTGGAGGAGGACATTTTCCCCTGATTTACTGACTACAGGATAACGTTAGGAACAGTTAATAATAAGTTTACAATAATAATACAAAAAAACAATGAAAAAGTTCATTTTAGGATCCATGAACTTCTAGTTGATAATTTGTAAGAATGAACGATGAACTGAACTAGTTCATATTGACTAACTAGAACTGAACTTTGAACTAGTTCCTAATTAAGGTCAACTTTCCCAACACTAACAACTATAACAATAAAACAACTGAGGTCACATCCATCTAACATATACCATCAGATTACACAACAAATTACAAATAAAACATGAGTAATAAGTCTTCACTGTTAACAGGACATTTATTGATTAATTATTATTAATTTTAACAGTTCATTTATTGAATTTACAGTTGGACATATCAATATCAATATCAATATCCAAGTCAATACTATGGTACCTCAACTCATGAAAGACCCCGCCAACGAATAATCCAAGTTACGAAACACCTTTACGTCGATTTTTCATGTCTGAATACAAAAGAAAATGTAATTTCTGAAACAAAACTGAAACCCCTGCAGTAGCATTAGCATTAGCATCTACTAGAGCAGACGGCGCCACAGTAGCTGCTGCACAAACTGTAAAAAACTGTTGGATCAAACTGGTTCATGTGTCTCTGTGGAAATAAAGACTGTTTTTTTACTGCACGTTTTCAAAACAAGTGACGTCACCAAACCTAGCTGGATGTTACTCTGGGATGGTAAACACACACAGAGCCAGAGGGGAGGGGGGAGTGTTCCTTCACACATTCTGAGCCAATCACAGACGCCTCATCAGCGCGTCATGGACATGTATGAGGAAGTAGAAGTAAACTGTGTTGTTCCACCTCCAGTCATTTTTCTACCTCTGCATGATATGAACATGGTCACAAGAGCACGAATCACCAAACGACTCTCATAAATAATCTTCCTTCATTATCCAATCACCAGAGGTATCGTCCTGGATATTAAAGATCCACAGTAGCACATGCAAAAACACAAACTGTACCCTAACCCAACATCAGTTTTCAAATGTTCAGTACGAGTACATATACTGTTACGGCCTTAGGAGCTACCCATGATGCTTTTGGTGACCTTTGACCCTCATTCATCACAGAGTTACTGTTGTTTGGTGAGTTGTTCCCAGTGTGTTCATTTAAACTTTATTACAGAACGTATTCATTATTGATCATGAATCAAAGAAAATGATTCTGATGAAAATGAAAAAAAGAAGAAAGAGTTATTAATAGAAGAGAAACAGGGTTAGGGTAAAGGTTAAAGGTCAAGAAGAAGAAAGAGTTATTAATAGAAGAGAAACAGGGTTAGGATGATAAAAAAGGAGGAGGAGCCATCACTCCATCAGCACCAATAAAACACATGCTGGACACATGTCATTAACTTTATGAATTTGTGGGGAAAAAAATCCCCCAAAAAGTCACGAGTCGTGCTATCGGCCAGTTTGATGATGTATGCCTTGTGTATTTTAGGAAGATTATGAAAAGTGGTCACAGTAGTAGTAGTATGTAAGGTATCACACCTTATGAGGTTGTTTTTTTTCTACAGTAGAGAATTTTGCCATAGCGTTCTACTGTCCATCCTGTAGATGGACAGTAATGAAAAGTTTCTAATGTCACCACAGTCTTCTTAGATGTTGTGTTAGCATTAGCAGCTAACACCACAGTCTTCTTAGATGTTGTGTAAGCATTAGCAGCTAACACCACAGTCTTCTTAGATGTTGTGTTAGCATTAGCAGCTAACACCACAGTCTTCTTAGATGTTGTGTTAGCATTAGCAGCTAGCACCACAGTCTTCTTAGATGTTGTGTTAGCATTAGCAGCTAACACCACAGTCTTCTTAGATGTTGTGTTAGCATTAGCAGCTAACACCACAGTCTTCTTAGATGTTGTGTAAGCATTAGCAGCTAACACCACAGTCTTCTTAGATGTTGTGTTAGCATTAGCAGCTAACACCACAGTCTTCTTAGATGTTGTGTTAGCATTAGCAGCTAGCACCACAGTCTTCTTAGATGTTGTGTTAGCATTAGCAGCTAACACCACAGTCTTCTTAGATGTTGTGTTAGCATTAGCAGCTAACACCACAGTCTTCTTAGATGTTGTGTTAGCATTAGCAGCTAGCACCACAGTCTTCTTAGATGTTGTGTTAGCATTAGCAGCTAACACCACAGTCTTCTTAGATGTTGTGTAAGCATTAGCAGCTAACACCACAGTCTTCTTAGATGTTGTGTTAGCATTAGCAGCTAACACCACAGTCTTCTTAGATGTTGTGTTAGCATTAGCAGCTAACACCACAGTCTTCTTAGATGTTGTGTAAGCATTAGCAGCTAACACCACAGTCTTCTTAGATGTTGTGTTAGCATTAGCAGCTAACACCACAGTCTTCTTAGATGTTGTGTTAGCATTAGCAGCTAACACCACAGTCTTCTTAGATGTTGTGTTAGCATTAGCAGCTAACACCACAGTCTTCTTAGATGTTGTGTAAGCATTAGCAGCTAACACCACAGTCTTCTTAGATGTTGTGTTAGCATTAGCAGCTAACACCACAGTCTTCTTAGATGTTGTGTTAGCATTAGCAGCTAACACCACAGTCTTCTTAGATGTTGTGTAAGCATTAGCAGCTAACACCACAGTCTTCTTAGATGTTGTGTTAGCATTAGCAGCTAGCACCACAGTCTTCTTAGATGTTGTGTTAGCATTAGCAGCTAGCACCACAGTCTTCTGAGATGTTGTGTTAGCATTAGCAGCTAGCACCACAGTCTTCTTAGATGTTGTGTTAGCATTAGCTGCTAGCACCAGTCTTCTTAGATGTTATGTTAGCATTAGCAGCTAGCACCACAGTCTTCTTAGATGTTGTGTTAAGATTAGCAGCTAGCACCACAGTCTTCTTAGATGTTGTGTTAGCATTAGCTGCTAGCACCAGTCTTCTTAGATGTTGTGTTAGCATTAGCAGCTAGCACCACAGTCTTCTTAGATGTTGTGTTAAGATTAGCAGCTAGCACCACAGTCTTCTTAGATGTTATGTTAGCATTAGCAGCTAGCACCACAGTCTTCTTAGATGTATTAGCAGAAGAATTGAATTTAAATAATCTACAAATATAAAATATATAGTTTATGTAGTGTACTATTGGTTATAATGGTATGTGATGATAACATATTTACATTCAGGACTAATTTAATTTACAGAGTGTCTGAAAAGTGAGCTAACAAGCTAACAGCTAAACTCATGACAGCCATAGAGTTTATGATGACAACAAAACAATTGTGTTAAACATTAACACTGCCTTAAATGTAACACACTGCACCAGCCTTAATAACTGTATGTTACTGTATCCAGCTGAGTTACTATTAGTCATGGTATCTGGCTGGTGTTAGTAACTAAAATAACTGTTCACAGTTACAAAACATTTCGTTAGCGATTTTGCTAACGTTAGCATGATAAGTGCTGCTACAGTGATTGCTACCATTGAAATGTGTTGTTATGAATATGAAGAAAGTCTGAACTAATATGAAAGACTGCACTTGGAGTTATATGACACTAACAAACTGTTCTGTTGTCATTTATACTTTATTATTTATGTATACTATCCTACAAAAGTACTATACTGACATATACTGTATACAGTCAGTGGCTCATTGCCGAGGTCAAAGTCAATCGTCTTTGGATCAATATTTCACCAAACGTCCGTCAACAAACACTGTTGAAGGTGAAAGTGACCATTGAAACAAACCCAATGGTATGAAAATGACCCACATGTTTGGTATGAAAATGACCCACATGTCTGGTATGAAAATGACCCACATGTCTGGTATGAAAATGACCCACATGTCTGGTATAAAAATGACCCACATGTCTGGTATGAAAATGACCCACATGTCTGGTATGAAAATGACCCACATGTCTGGTATGAAAATGACCCACATGTCTGGTATGAAAATGACCCACATGTCTGGTATGAAAATGACCCACATGTCTGGTATGAAAATGACCCACATGTTTGGTATGAAAATGACCCACATGTCTGGTATGAAAATGACCCACATGTTTGGTATGAAAATGACCCACATGTCTGGTATGAAAATGACCCACATGTCTGGTATGAAAATGACCCACATGTCTGGTATGAAAATGACCCACATGTCTGGTATGAAAATGACCCACATGTCTGGTATGAAAATGACCCACATGTCTGGTATGAAAATGACCCACATGTCTGGTATGAAAATGACCCACATGTCTGGTATGAAAATGACCCACATGTCTGGTATGAAAATGACCCACATGTCTGGTATGAAAATGACCCACATGTCTGGTATGAAAATGACCCACATGTCTGGTATGAAAATGACCCACATGTGTGGTTCATTTAATGATTTTGGTTAATGTCAGTGAAGACACATTTAAATTACATCTAAAATATACATTTTCAAAGTGATCAGTAGTTACAGTCATGTGACTGTCAAGTACAAATACCGATACTGTTGTTAAAGGATAATGATCCAGTGATATGGACTTTTTTGGGGCTGATAATTTATTTTTGCTTGTTTTCTTTTCCACCATCTTTAGCCGATGACGACACACGCCTGAGCCAATACTGTTTTTTTTTTCTCTGTCAAATCTAATTAGTGGCAGTGAAATTAATAAATATTTTATTAGTAAATCATATTTTAATTTTTACAGTTTTTTCTGCTTCTTCCCATTTTTTAACCTTCCCTCTTTTCTCTACCAAATGAAAACAAATGTTAGAAAATCTTGTTTATAAAATAAAAATAGTGAAGCTAATAAATATGAACAATGTCCACCTTCTGTTTCATTTTCTTTTATCTTCATAAATATCGGCCTGCTATATCAGTCTATCTTTAATGTTAGTTCTTTTCTACGTGTCCTCGTTCTACATTCTATAAAGTGTTATTATATATGGATGTAAAGCTCATTGTTTAGTGGACAGTGTCCAGAGCAGACAGACGCTCACCTGGTCTCTGGGTTGTATCCGAGGATGTAGAAGAAGGAGTCGATGCGAGCTTTGAACTCCCTGGCAGCGAATATGTCAGAGAAATGGGAAATGTTGCACTTCCCCCTGTGAGAAACAAGACAGGTTTGATTAGAAACAAAAACAACCAGATGACAAATGCCCCAGCAGCTCAAGCATTTGCCCTCATTAGAAGCTCTCGGGGCGCAGATGCGTCGGCGCTGACACATGCAGCAGCAGGTACGCTCCGCTGTCACCGCCTGCTGACGGAGCAGCTGAACCTGGCAGCGCTGCCTCCACAGCGACTGCAGCTGTGGAAGCTGCGAGACAGACGCCGCTGAGCTTTGCAGACAGGAAGTTCACCTGCGCGTCTTCGCTCCTGACGCCACCTCAATGACCGCGTTTTTAAGATGTTTCCAACAAAACAATGTCACAGGTTGAGACGCATTCTGTAATTAACTGCCCCCACGCATTCTGTGATAATGTTAGCCTAGCCTAGCCTAACAGTGCTAACCCTGTTCATTCCATGTATGGGTCTAGTGGTGCTTCATAGTCAGAGGAGGCGGGGCTAAAAGGTTGTCTTTCAAATCCTCTGTATGCAATAGGACGATACTACAACCAATCAGTGTAATCTTTAGGATGACGTAGTTAGAGCATCTGAAAGTTGACGGAGGAGTCTGGAGAAAGTTAGGAATGACTAAACAAAATGGTGGATTATGGAGCTGAACGACTGTTGTCGCTTCTGTAAAAACAATTTAAAGATTGTTGACGTTTTCTCACATTCTTCACTCATCTGTGATAAAAGGAAATCTACACCTGTTGTTCTTCTTCTATGGCTGTTTACACTTGTTTCTCTTGTCGCAGCGTCACATTGTTAGGCCCGCCCTCTGACTCTATACTTCACTGTGATTGGTCGACCAGTTTCAGGGAAATCTAGACAAAAGTTACATTGAGTGAAACTAGGCTACTACGATAGAACATTAGATTTACTGATGCTAGGAGGAGCTAGCGTGGCTAGGCTACTACGATAGAACATTAGATTTACTGATGCTAGGAGGAGCTAGTGTGGCTAGGCTACTACGATGGAACATTAGATTTACTGATGCTAGGAGGAGCTAGCGTGGCTAGGCTACTACGATAGAACATTAGATTTACTGATGCTAGGAGGAGCTAGCGTGGCTAGGCTACTACGATAGAACATTAGATTTACTGATGCTAGGAGGAGCTAGTGTGGCTGAGCTAGAAACACTGTTTCATAAATTCATCCAAAAGGTCAGAGTGGACCCTGAGCTGGGCTGGGTTTGGCCCCTGGGCCACATGTTTGACACCTATGAAATAGAGCAGTGGTTCTCGAATGGGGGTACGTGTAGCTTTTCCAAATTCTTTTAAATATCCCATTAGTCTCATCCTAATAATAACAATATAACCATTTCTTCTAACAACAGTTTCTATGTAATGAATCCATCCACCATGTTTTTAATTCATACAGTTTTTCACGTCACTCCCATTACGTATGTACACTGAAAAAAGCTAAACACTGAATCAACTTGAATTTTTATTGTCACAAAAACATCTACTTGAGTGAACCATATTAAACTGCATGGTTTTTAATTTAATTCACTTTACTAGATGTTTTTATTTGTGACCTATTGAAGAAGAATTTTAAAGTTGATTCAATATTGACTTTTTTCAGTCTAATACGTAGACAATATGACGGGTCAAATGTGTCCATAACTCTGCAGTTGTTTCATGGTGTCATCCAGGTACTTGCAGTACACTTAACTACTGTAAACATTAGACATGGGACCCCCTCTGTACCCGCTCAGTAGGACAGTGGAACACAGGGTATGTCCTGACTGTGGAACAGATGAAAGACCGATGAGCAGGGAAAACTGCAGCGTTCCAGCATCCCAGTGGAATTCCCTTCCATTTATCTAAAGCCTGGAGAATAAGTCAAATCAAAGAGCGCTGTGTGGACGACATGTTGGAGCTAATTTACCCTGAAATGTGTGGTTTGTGGAAGACGAGCTTTGACTGGATGGTTCACACATGGTTTGAGTTAAAGGAGAGAAAAATAAAAAAGAGAGGAGGTGAGAGAGAGGGGGGGGGAGAAGAGAGAGAGGGGGAGAGAAAGAAGGAGAGGGGGGAGAAGAGAGAGAGGGGGAGGGAAAGAGAGAGAGGGGGAGGGAAAGAGAGAGAGGGGGGAGAAGAGAGAGAGGGGGAGGGAAAGAGAGAGAGGGGGAGGGAAAGAGAGAGAGGGGGAGGGAAAGAGAGAGAGGGGGAGGGAAAGAGAGAGAGGGGGGTGAAGAGAGAGAGGGGGAGGGAAAGAGAGAGAGGGGGAGGGAAAGAGAGAGAGGGGGGAGAAGAGAGAGAGGGGGAGGGAAAGAGAGAGAGGGGGAGGGAAAGAGAGAGAGGGGGGTGAAGAGAGAGAGGGGGAGGGAAAGAGAGAGAGGGGGGTGAAGAGAGAGAGGGGGGGGGGTGAAGAGAGAGAGGGGAAGGGAAAGAAGGAGAGGGGGAGGGAAAGAGAGAGAGGGGGAAGGAAAGAAGGAGAGGGGGAGGGAAAGAGAGAGAGGGGGGGGGTGAAGAGAGAGAGGGGAAGGGAAAGAAGGAGAGGGGGAGGGAAAGAGAGAGAGGGGGAGAGAAAGAAGGAGAGGGGGGAGAAGAGAGAGAGGGGGGAGAAGAGAGAGAGGGGGAGGGAAAGAGAGAGAGGGGGAGGGAAAGAAGGAGAGGGGGAGGGAAAGAGAGAGAGGGGGGAGAAGAGAGAGAGGGGGAGGGAAAGAGAGAGAGGGGGGTGAAGAGAGAGAGGGGGGGGTGAAGAGAGAGAGGGGAAGGGAAAGAAGGAGAGGGGGAGGGAAAGAGAGAGAGGGGGGGGGGGAAGGAGAGGGGGAGGGAAAGAAGGAGAGGGGGAGGGAAAGAGAGAGAGGGGGGTGAAGAGAGAGAGAGGGAGGGAAAGAGAGAGAGGAGGGGGGCAGGGGGGGCTGCACAGTGACATTTAATGATATTTATTCATTTATTCAAACTCTCCTTCTGGTTAGTTGTGGTTTATTTCAAACATGTGACATCGTGTGTTTAAATCATATTGATTCCTTTAAATAAACTAAAGTTCAAACTCTAACAGTTCAGATGATAGTGAACATCTGCCTTCATCCATGATCTACTTTAAAATCTAATAAATGCAGCTGTTCACTGTCGAAACCAAACACTAATTAAAACAGGAGGACGACTGGAAGTTCGATTAATCAGGTTCAATTTATAGGAAAATAAATCAATAAATAAATAAACAAACAGAGGAGATGTTGATGAAATATTTATTTATGAAAACAAATGCTGCAGCGTAGTGAGCCCATAGTTTACTACTGTTCAATTAACATTTAAAGAACAATGATGACATTTAATTACAAACATTTTGGAACATGACAGAACTGCTTCACTACCTGGATTTTTAAAAAAATTTAAATGAAATTCCAGACGTTTTGTTCAAATAATGTAAAATACTTTAGACTCTCAGGCTTTGTTTGTTCATGACGACGCAGAACAAATAAACAAATATTATTTAACACGTCGCACTTCATTCCTGTTTTTAACCAGAGTTTTGAAAATAATGATTTATTAACCTTTATTATTAAATGTATAAACTTGAGTATTTAATAGTAAATAAATGAAGTGTATGTGAAGGTGAAGGTTTTATTATGTTCTACTGCACATGTCACATGGTCAAACATGTGACTACAGATATCAATATGTACGAGTGTATAGTCACATGTCTGCCCCTAAAACAGTTTTTATTTTATTTGTTTATTTACTCATTGATTGGTTTATTTTTTAAATGTATTTATTTTTTCATTTTTTATTGGTTTGTCTTTTTAATTATATTTATTTTTGTATTTATTTATATGAATTTTATTTAATGTATTTATTCATCCATTTATTTATTTTTGTCCTTTTATTATTCATATATTTTTAAATTTTTTTACATTTATTTTTATATTCTTAATTATTTCTGAAAACAATTTCTTTAGACTTACTACCCAATGGGTTTGTTTAAAACATGTGACATGTGTTTAATGAAATTATATAGATTCCTTTAAATAAACTAAACATTAACTTAACAGGTGTGTGTCTCTGTGCGTGTGTCTGTGTGTGTGTGTGTGTCTGTCTGTGTGTGTGTGTGTGTCTGTCTGTGTGTGTGTGTGTGTCTGTCTGTGTGTGTGTGCGTGTGTGTGTGTGTGTGTGTGTGTGTGTCTCTGTGTGTGTGTGTGTGTCTGTCTGTGTGTGTGTGCGTGTGTGTGTGTCTGTGTGTGTGTGTGTGTCTGTCTGTGTGTGTGTGCGTGTGTGTGTGTCTGTGTGTGTGTGTGTGTCTGTCTGTGTGTGTGTGCGTGTGTGTGTGTCTGTGTGTGTGTGTGTGTCTGTCTGTGCGTGTGTGTGTGTCTGTGTGTGTGTGTGTGTCTCTGTGTGTGTGTGTGTGTGTCTCTGTGCGTGTGTCTGTGTCTGTGTGTGTGTGTGTGTGTGTGTCTGTCTGTGTGTGTGTGTTTGTGTGTGTGTGTGTGTTTGTGTGTGTGTCTCTGTGTGTGTGTGTGTGTGTGTCTGTGTGTGTGTGTGTCTGTGTGTGTGTGTGCGTGTGTCTGTGTGTGTCTGTGTGTGTGTGTGTGTCTCTGTGTGTGTTTGTGTGTGTGTGTGTGTGTGTGTGTCTCTGTGTGTGTGTGTGTCTCTGTGTGTGTTTGTGTGTGTGTGTGTGTGTGTGTGTCTCTGTGTGTGTGTGTGTCTCTGTGTGTGTGTGTGTGTGTTTGTGTCTGTGTGTGTGTGTGTGTGTCTCTGTGTGTGTTTGTGTGTGTTTGTGTGTGTGTGTGTGTGTTGTTCACCTGAGAGCAGCAGCATGGTAAGTGTCCACGTAGTCAGAGATGAAGAGTTCTCGACTCCTGACCACAGGGTCAGTGATCACCAACTCCCGGCCAGAATCTGCAAGAAGGACCGAAAAACACCAGTTACAAACGAACATCATCATCATCTTCATCATCATCATCTGTGACGAACACAGACGTGTGTTTACAGTAAACTTCATTCACATCATAGACGTCCTCCTGCTACACCTGCAGTAAAGGTCAATAAAACAACAAATAATTATTTAATAATGCTGGGGGGGGGGATTGGGTAAAAATAACTTCATAAATACAAATTTTACTATCTTACTATTTTACTATTTTTTGCACTAACTTTCATCCATCCTGCTCCTTATTTTTTTATTAATAATTTTCTTATTTTGTTCATTTTTCACACATTTTGAAGCAAATATTATTTTTCACTGATTTTGATGATTATGTTTGTCCAGTTTTTAACATTTTTACCTTATTTTCTTTATTTCTTTACTCATATCAATGTATTTATTTTAAAACAAATCTAATCTATGGTTTAAAGTCAACAAACAGAAGTGAGTGTGTGTGTGTGTGTGTGTGTGTGTGTGTGTGTGTGTGTGTGGACAACACGTCACTGCAGGAAATAGTCAAATAAAGACCAAAAAGAAAAGGTAATAAAGTATTAAATCTGTCTTTAGATAAAACAAATGTTTAAATAAATACTGTAGTTGGACTTGAATATAATGAATAGTTTGGATCGTTGTGTATTCTTTTCAAAAACTAATTTCTTTGAGTTAAAACGGTGTCGAAGGATCCTTAATGTTATTTCTACCAACAATTTGATAGACGTAGAAAAACTGTGTTAATGTTTTACATTTTTATTTTATTTTTATTTATGACCAGGAAACAAATCGATGCACAGTTTAATTTAACAAGAAATGATGTGGTTCTTAAAAACATGCACGGAACATCAACTTGGGAACGTTCCC
>CM035789.1:47258764-47263764 GCA_020466265.1 Siphamia tubifer | reverse complement strand
AAAACACAATGATACTGAACCAGAAAAAATCTGAAAGGTTTCAAAAGTAACTCAAATTAATCCTTTAAAAGTGAGTTAGTGTGAAGATGATGTGTTCGATCTGAGGTTAGTGGATATGGACCAGAAATGAAAAAGGAAAAAAAGTCACAATTGAGATAAAAAAGTCATTTAACTATATATATAAAGTCAGTTTCTCTGCTCCACTGAGTTTCTTTCTGAAGTGAATTATTTTTTATACTTAGTTTGAAAAAGTAATGAGTCTATTTTTGAGAATATAAAGAGTATAAAGTACATATTTCATATAAATGTAAAGAGTATAAAGTACATATATTTATATAAATGTAAAGAGTATAAAGTACAAATATTTATATAATGTAGGTAGTAAAAGTAAAAAGTTGCCAAAAAAATAAATAGTCAAGTAAAGTACAGATACCTAAAAATTCTACTTAAGTACTTTTACTGAGTAACTTTCCACCTCTGTCTGGGACCCTCCCACAAACGATCTGTTTTCAAAGGAGGGGTCTGATCTAAAATCATTGCATGTGATTTGATGAAGTATCTGTCCGTCATCTGACTGACGCGTCACTTCAGTCACTCAAGTTGAACTGGAGCTGTGTCGTACTGAGACACACACACACACACACACACACACACACACACACACACACACATACACACGTGCTACACCTGTGGTTTGGGCTGGAGTTACAACATTCCCTGATATTCCCCTTAACATTCCGTACAAAATGATAAAATTCACTGATATTCCAGAAAGTGTGGAGTAAATATAGTTCTACCCAAGTACAGGAAGAAGCCAAATGCATCAGAAATAAGTCAATGAAACTGAAGGCATCCATTCAGTACTGTTCTAAACATGGCCCAGCACTGTGGCCATTGTGCATGTGGGTTAATCTCCCTCCTCACCCGCTGAAGGTAGCTGGCCTCTTGATCATAAAGGCTGTGCACATTTCTTTGTGTCGCTGCATGTGTGTGCAGTCGACTTTGGAGCCGGGGCCCCGGTGTTCGACCACACCGCTACAAAGGCCGCGTACAAAGAGGGAAACATGGAGGGCAGAAACTTTATATGAGGCGAAAAAAAGTGTGGATGTGAACACGAAAAGACAGGACAGGACTCTGGAGTGCAAATAAATGACACGCTAATGCCTCCTTCCACTGCCTAGGGTTGGTCATTTAGTCTATGGTTGGTCATTTGTGTTAGGGTTGGTCATTTGTTCTATGGTTGGTCATTTGTTCTAGGGTTGGTCATTCGTTCTATGGTTGGTCATTTGTTCTATGGTTGTTCTAAGATTTGTGTATTTTATAATTCAACACCTTTATGTGGATGTTTATTATTATTATTATTATTTTATTATTATTATTATTATTATTATTATTATTATTATTATTATTATTATTATTATTATTATTATTTACATGGACACTCAAAGCGTAAGTGTGTGTGGTATAAAAGCCCAAACACTAATGTGAAGAACCCTTGTGGTTCAGGGTCGTTAGCTAATGCTGTCATGTTCATATTCCAGATGTGATGATGTTAAATGTTTGGAAAAAATACAACTGGTAAAAAAAAAAACATGTGACTCGTGGCTTTAACTGTAGCTTTTATATGTTTGACGTCCTGAAGCAGAGCTGAGACTAAACTAAAAACTGTTACAACCTGGAACCCTCAAACCTCATGCCCTGCTCCTTCTTCCTCCTTCCTTCTTCCTCTTCCTCCTTCTTCCTCCTTCTCCCTTTTCCTCCTTCCTCTTCCTCTTCCTCTTCCTCCTCTTCCTCTTCCTCCTCCTCCTCTTCCTCCTCCTCCTCTTCCTCACACTGTAACACTATAGCTTTGCTTAAAACAAAACCAGACCCTCCTGCTCCCACACGACAGGCCCCCAGTGCACCTCGTTAACAGGAAACCTCTGTTTATTTTCGCTGCCTTTCAAACACTCTCTTCTTCCTCTGCTAACCCTGTTAGTGACCCCCCCCCCATATCCAGCCCTCTAGCAGTGACATCAACAGCTAGGATCTATGACTTCCTTCTGGAGATGGCGGCCAGAAGTAAAGGAAGGAAAGACAGATCCCCAAACACACAGACAAAGGAGACAGCGGGGGGGGGGGTAAAGCAGACAAGAGCAGCAGCTCAGTGTTAGCAAGGAATGTCAAACAGTTGAGCTAAGCTAGCAGGCCAGTGGAGCTAACAGCTTAGTTAGCTAAGACCCCAGAGGTAGGGGAGGGTTGTGTGTGTGTGTGTGTGTGTGTGTGTGTGTGTGTGTGTGTGTGTGTGTGTGTGTGTGTGTGTATATAATGGTGTGACATTGACAGGCAGAGGCTCAAAATGGCACAGAGGGTGGATTTGGGGAGTGTTCATCTCAGCTGCCGCAAGGGGAAGAGGAAGAGAAAAAGGAAGAGGAAGATAAAAGGAAGAGGAAAAGGAAGAGGAAGAGAAAAAGGAAGAGGAAGAGGAAGAGGAAAAAGAAGAGGAAGAGGAAGAGAAAAAGGAAGAGGAAGAAAGAACAAAAGGCTGACTGTGGCGTTTGGAGGCAGAGATGGGATCTGGGATGACTAATCTGCTGCTCCGACATGATAAGATTAGAGAGAGGGGAGGCAGGAAGAGCTGGCTGGGAAGATCACACATGCACAACTGGCATAAACACACACACACACACACACACACACACACACACACACACACACACACACACACACACACACACACATGATGGATCTGATTGGAAGGGTTTTCCACTTCTTTTTCTCTCTTTCTCATTTTCCTCAGTTCTTCCTTATTTTCTGCTCCTCACCTCTGACACACAGACCTGCCAACACACCAGCACTCAATAAGCACTTCCATCTGCTCCACACACACACAAAACTGTGTGTGTGTGTGTGTGTGTGTGTGTGTGTGTGTGTGTGTACACTGGCGAGGTACACCAGATCTGCTGTGCTCACGCAATCTTCAACATCTCAGTGACTGACAAAGGAGGTTGTTAAAAAGAAATGCCAGCATGCTGTGTGAGCAAACACACACACACACACACACACACACACACACACACATATAAGCCAATGCACTCTGTTTCACACACACACGTATACCCGTTTACATGTCTCATGAGGTCCAAGTTTGTAATCAAGTAGTGGTTGGGTAGTTATATATATATATATATATATATATATATATATATATATATATATATATATATATATATATATATATATATATATATATATATATATATATATTCTAATAGTAAAAACAATTATAACATTTTTTAATTGCATTAAAGTGTTAAAAAATAAATATGGATGAATAAATACAAAACAATAATTTTAAAATAAATAAATATGTAATATTTAAAAACAATAATAAACATAAAAATAATTGTAAAAAAAAATACATAAAAAGTAAGACTTTTTGGTTTTTAAACTAAATACATCTTCAAACCTTTCACTTTACACCTGTTTCCGTCATGCTTTATGGGGACTTCTGGGAAAAAAATGAACTAAAGTATTCTTAAAGCCACATCATTTCCATTTTACTAGTGGGGAACTTCATTCATATTTAACCCTTGTGGGGACCTGAATTTTGGTGCCCTTTAGTGTCAGAGGTCCCCATGGTGCAACTGTGTAAACATATCAATGTCCCCATAAAGGTAGGAATACACACACAGACCTATGTCGCAGTGGAACAGTGTCAGAAGCACCATTCCACTCTGCAAACCTCCACTGCTTATGGCTTCACCCTCAGTACTTGGTGTGTTTTGGGGTGGGGGGGTGGAGGGGGGTAACCTGCCCCTCAAACCTATTTGTCTGTTTCTTTCTAAGGCAGAAATAATAACTCTCTGATTATAATGTTTGTGGAGAACGCTTCAGCGCTTGGAAAAAGAACAAAATGGAAAGAGCGTGTGTGTGTGTGTGTGGGGGGGGTTACGGGTTAGGGGGGTCCCAGCTGTGGCGGGGGGCTGGCAGGACCTTTACACCGTACCTACACAGGGGTGTCTCTCTCTCTGCCCGTCTTTGGTTTGACCTGTTTGGATATTAAATGTGCGCCCTCTGCTTTCTACACACTGGGCCCATCTGTCCATATGTCCATCTGTCCATCTGTCCATATGTCCATCTGTCCATCTGTCCATCTGTCCATCTGTCCATCTGTCCATCTGTCCATCTGTCCATATGTCCATATGTCCATCTGTCATCTGTCCATATGTCCATCTGTCCATATGTCCATCTGTCCATATGTCCATATGTCCATATGTCCATCTGTCCATCTGTCCATATGTCCATATGTCCATCTGTCCATCTGTCCATATGTCCATCTGTCTGCCCACGCCATATTGGATTGGGATGAACATTAGCCGTTTCAAAGTGGGCAGATTTGCTCTTGTTGCTCTGTTTGTGTTTGTGTGTTTGTATTCCTACCTTTATGGGGACATTGATATGTTTACATAATCACACCATGGGGACCAAAATTCAGGTCCCCACGAGGGTTAAAAATAAGGTCCCCACTAGTAAAATAGAAATGATATGGCCCTATGAATACATTAATTTGTTTTTTCCAGAAGTCCCCATAAAGCATGAGGGAAAGAGGCGTAAATCAAAACGTGTGTTTTTCCAAAGGTTTGAAGATGTGTTTTTAAAAATGTAAATATATTTTTGTTTATTTTTTTTAATGATTTAGATTTTTATATAAATATTTTAAAACTTTATTATTAAAATATTGTTTATCATTTTTTTAAATTTTTTTCATTATTTATTTAACATTTAATTTAAAAAATATTATTTATTTATTTTACTTTTTTTGAAGCATTTTTAATGTTATTTTATTTAAAACAAACAAACAAAACAAAACAAAACACTCACTACCCAATGGTTACTTGATTACAAACTTGGTCCCCGTTAGACATGTAAATGAGTATGTATGTGTGTGTGTGTGTGTGTGTGTGTGTGTGTGTTGGACACATATGTGCCTTGAACGTGAACGTTGACGCCCATCCTAA
>CM035789.1:47224092-47253664 GCA_020466265.1 Siphamia tubifer | reverse complement strand
ATCCTTACATTTAGACTTAGTATTGTTTATAAATTACTGTTCTAAAACCTGAGTGAAAATGACCATGATCCATAAAACATATGTTTCTAAAATGAGATTAAGATGTGATTTGACAGTAAATGCAGTTGTTTGTTTCCCACAGGGGACACGTCACAGGTGAATATTTAATGGATGAATGGATGAGACATAGTGAGAGCATTTAAGAGTAAACATGATGAATTATTGTTTGTGTTGTTGTGTGAACTGCAGCCTGTCAGGACATGGTGTTGATCATTTTCTTCGTACAAACAGCCACAACTTTAGTTCAGATGCAGACAGTGGACGACACTGGTCCTTTTACTGGAGTGTTTTCATCCTGGGGACGTGATGGAGGACACCATGGTTTGATGTGGACTACGTACTAGCATTAGCTGCAGTGACAGCCTGTTGCCATAGTAACAGAGCACTTAACTATGTTCAAAGTATGTGTAAAGTCATGATGGTTGTTCAACTATTGAGTGGATGAAGACATTAAACATGTTTAGGTGTGTAAATGGGACGGATACAAACTGCCAAGTCCCTGTCTGGAAGTAGCATCAGCAACTGGCTAAGTGCTGCAATAACTGTCTGAGAGTCACAGCTACATAAGTGTGTACTGAAAAAACCCTGGAAGTATTCACCATAACAGAATATTTACGATACTAGGAAGGTAAACATGCCGATGTAAACTCATAGCATTAGCCACTATGCTACTACTGCATTAGCCACTATGCTGCTACTGCATTAGCCACGATGCTACTACTGCATTAGCCACTATGCTGCTACTGCATTAGCCACTATGCTGCTACTGCATTAGCCACTATGCTACTACTGCATTAGCCACTATGCTGCTACTGCATTAGCCACTATGCTGCTACTGCATTAGCCACTATGCTACTACTGCATTAGCCACTATGCTGCTACTGCATTAGCCACTATGCTGCTACTGCATTAGCCACTATGCTGCTACTGCATTAGCCACTATGCTGCTACTGCATTAGCCACTATGCTACTACTGCATTAGCCACTATGCTACTACTGCATTAGCCACTATGCTGCTACTGCATTAGCCACTATGCTACTACTGCATTAGCCACTATGCTACTACTGCATTAGCCACTATGCTACTACTGCATTAGCCACTATGCTACTACTGCATTAGCCGCTTTGCTACTACTGCATTCACCATGTATTTTAGCCAATTTCACCACTTATTGTGAAACTAGCTCCCTCCTTTGCCCATCATTACTGCATCTACCTCTCTCTGTTGCCCTGGCCTCTCTCTCTATTGCCCTACCCCTCTCTCTATTGTCCTGGCCTCTCTGTCTATTGCCCTACTCCTCTCTCTATTGCCCTGGCCTCTCTCTCTATTGCCCTACCCCTCTCTCTATTGCCCTGGCCTCTCTGTCTATTGCCCTACCCCTCTCTCTATTGTCCTGGCCTCTCTCTCTATTGCCCTACCCCTCTCTCTATTGTCCTGGCCTCTCTCTCTATTGCCCTACCCCTCTCTCTATTGTCCTGGCCTCTCTCACTTTTGCCCTACCCCTCTCTCTATTGCCCTGGCCTCTCTGTCTATCGCCCTACCCCTCTCTCTATTGTCCTGGCCTCTCTCTCTATTGCCCTACCCCTCTCTCTATTGTCCTGGCCTCTCTGTCTATTGCCCTACCCCTCTCTCTATTGTCCTGGCCTCTCTCTCTATTGCCCTACCCCTCTCTCTATTGTCCTGGCCTCTCTGTCTATTGCCCTGGCCTCTCTCTCTATTGCCCTACCCCTCTCTCTATTGCCCTACCCCTCTCTCTCTCCGCTGTGCTCCATCATAAACACTCTCTGCTCTCGTCTCCTCCATGTTGTCAGTTTACACACTCTCGTTAGCTTGACCTTGTGGGGACCCCCTCCTGCTACGTAACTTCCAGCCACTCCCTGTTTTTAGACAGGGACGTTATTTCTTCACATTTTTGGTTAAAAAAGGGTTTATTGAGATGTTGAATTGCAGTTTCATTGTCGACATCCTAATATTTTATCATTTATACAGACTCTGGTTCATCTTTGTGTCTGACTTTTAACTTCTGTAAAAATAATTTAAAGATTGTTTTTGTGTATTTTAACTGAATTTATCTGAATTAAAATGAGTTTGACACCCCTGATTTAATAGGTTATTATGCTCTCCATCCCACAGGCCGCATTGGAACCATTTGCCGGCCCGCATTTGTCCCGCGGGCCACAGGTTTAGAAACCCCTGATTTAGCTTCAGATAAAACGAAGTGTTTTGGTTTGTTCTAAAAACCACAGTAAAAAAAGTAAGACCATGACAAGGTAATATTCTAATATTTCTGGCTGCACCTCCAGATGTTACTAATGGACCAGTCACACTGTCACCACAGCTTGTTTCTGCCTTTTTTATAAAAGGGGTGGGGGTGGGGGGTGACTAATTAATTCATTATCCAAATATGCAAATGAGCTGCACAGCCTCAGCAGCACTCAATCGCCTCCCTCTTGTGTATTTTCCATCCAATGCAAAACCCGTCAGGTTTTCACTTCAATTCAGTGACCTCTATGTGTACGCCAAGATGGGGGGGGGGGGGGGGTAGCACTGAAACGTGGCATTGAAAACACTGTTAATGTGAAGGTAAAGAAAGGTGGGATGTTAATTCATTATGCACATCAGGAAGGAGATTATTATTCTTTTAAATTATTTTTATTAGGACACATTTTCAAAATAAACATTTTAATTTTTCCAAATAAAAAAATAAATCAATTAAAGAGATACAAACAAAAAAATGAACCCAAAAAAACCAAAGGGAGAAAGTAGTACCGTTTTTTCATTCACAATTATTCAATCGGAATAAAATAAATCAATATTAAAGCAATTTCTTTCATGTTTATGTTCACGTGTTAATTGTGATTAAAGGTTTCCATGGAAACCAGTGTATTCTGCTCTAGTTAATGAATTAGTCTTTCTGAGCCGGAGGTACAGATGGTTCTGATTGGACAGAACGGATGCTTAAATGTCTACTGGAGGAAAACCATGGCGTCCACTTCCTGTTTTGCGTTGGTTTCAACCATCAGTGAGTTTCCACTAATCTGCTTCTAGAACAATTACAATCAACCGCTGAGCGACAGCTGTTTTTAAATCTGTTAAAAACATATTTATTTCAGCAAGTGTTTGACATGTAGCCGACCGCCCGTGTTGGTGCTCTGGTTTTATAACTTGTTTTATCGTAGTTTTTTTTTTTTTAGGGATGGGACATAATTGTCAAATATTCGTGACACTTGACTTTCTAATGTTGCATTACTTGTACTGTGTTTAATTTGGACAGAATGTCGTATGGACTGTCATTGTACGGTGGCCAACATCGACAAAATGCTACAAATATAAAAGTAATGCAAGACAAAAATGTTGTAATAACAGAAACGAAGCAGAGAGCGTACGTACGTCTGTGTGAACGCAACGTCTGTGCCGTCGGAGCGCGTGTTCTCGGATTAATAGTAAATACGTGCACACGCCTCCACCCTGAACATGTGGATAGAATTAAAAAAATCAAAACCTGTCGTAGATTCACGTGACTATTGTTGTTAAATCTGTTGGACATTGTAGCTGTTTGACCTGGTTCCACTGAGAGCGTTAAGTGACATCTAGAGTTGGCTGTGGTTATTGGGATTTAAAAATGAAAAGCTTTTACTCGTTTGATGCAGAAGATCCGCTGAGTCACTCAGGGAAGATCAACATGTCAATATGGGTTTAGTTTTGAAAACTGTGTCAAAAAGATATTATGTCAAAATGGAAAAAGTTTTAGTGAAAAATCTGTGTCAGCATGAGGACGAAACGCTGCTGAAAATGATGCAAGTCACATGACACGCCACTATGAGCGCTGTACGCTAGCCCCGCCTCCAAACTCTAAAATATCATGTCAATGGAGCTAGTGTGGACGGGATTACTTTCTACCTTTTTGTCTTTTGTTTTTTCTTTTTTTATGTGTTTTTAGTTTGTTTTTGTTAAACTATAAAAGTAGACGTGTTTATACCAGTGTTTACTGAAAATGTTTCCTCATAAAAAGATGTCTTTCAAAAAACAGCTCCAACAGTAGTTTAATAATCTGCTTCCTAATGAATTAACATCACAGCTTTGTTAAATAATTAGAAATTCTAAGACATCATGTAAATAAACCTATGGATTGGTTTTATGATGGACACACACACACACACACACACACACACACACACACACACACACACACTGTAAACATGTTTCCCTATGGGGGCTGCCATCAATCAACAGCCCCATTGGTGACCCCCCCCTCTCTCTCTCTCTCCACCCTTTTGTCCCTCGCGATTATTTGAATCCAGTCCATGTTTTTTGTTACGCTCTGACCCCCCCCCCCTCTCTTTTTTTTATTATTTATTTATTTATTATTTGTTGGAGTGTGGTGCTAATTCTCCTTCACTAGTGTGTGGATAAAGAAAGACTAGGTCAGCCATGTGGATGCGTCTGTTGAACAGCTGAAGAGGAGGAGGAGGAGGAAGGGGGGTTTACAGACACGGAGAGAGGGAGAGAGAGAGAGCGTGGAGTGGAGTGTGTGTGCAGAAGAGAGAGAGAGAGAGAGAGAGGGAGAGCGCGCGTGTGTGCGTGTGTGTGCGTAAAAAGGAAGCGGCTCTTGTAAACGGTGAACTCACTGGTTTCCTCAGCCTCCAAACAACTACCAGCCCCGCGGTACTTTTTTCGTGGACACTATCATCGACAACACGGCCGAAGGGAATACACATACACACGGTTTTGGATCTTGCTTTTTTTTCGGGGGGAACCAGCGGACCCAGCGCGCGCGTTCCGGTGCCTTTTTTTTTACGCAAGCGATTACGGACGCGAACAGTCTATCAGTAAAGTGAAACCGTCTTTTGTTGAGAGGCAAGTGCTCGCCTGAGCCCTCCTCCTCCTCCTCCTCCTCCTTCTTCTTCTCCTTGCAGGCAAAACGGAGGGATAAAAAAAGAAGTGTGCCGTTCCATTCGTCTACCGTTTATTTTTTTCTTCTTCTTGTTCCCGGTTCTTGGATTTTAGCCCAGCTTGGCTCGGTTTGTTTTCTGTTAAGTTCCGTGGGTCATCTCGGGCAAAGGATCGCGCCCCCCCTCCTCCCTCCTCTAACTTGTTTGCAGCAGTCTGTGGGACTCCCAAGAATTTACCAGACTGGCGGGTGAGTAAAGTGAGTGAGTGAGTAATGAGTGAATACACAGCAAAGAGAGAGAGAGAGAGAGAGAGAGAGAGAGAAGGAAAAAGAGAAAGCGATTACATGCAGGATGGTTGTTGTTGGAGATGTTGCATAAATAGGCGTGTGCAGATTTGAGCCAGTTTGTGCAGAAGTGTCATGATTGAGTATTTTTAAAGCAGAGCAGGAAATATGTGTGATGTGTGATCCACCCCCCATCCCCCATCCCATCCTCCTCCCAGAGTTAAATGTTTCTGAAAAGTTGGCTGCATTGTTGTAAAAACTTGGCTGATCTCACTTGAGTACAGAAGACCCCTCCTGCACAAAAACCTCCATGACCTGCTCACAGACCAGCACCACCTCCAGCAGCTTTGAAAGTGTAGAGTAGACTTTTATTCCAGAGCATTGTGGGGACATTCCACTGTTAACAGCAGAAACATGATCAAATATAGGAAATGTTTTTTATTGATTTGATTTATTTGGCTGAAAATGTACGAGTGGTTCAAAACTAACTGTCTCTGAATGTTAGAAAATAATAATTTGATTGTTTTTGTGGGTAACAATAATAATAATAAAAATGCCCAAAGGAAAACATTCAGATTTTCATAAACAACAACCTTATTTTTTTTCCAGTGACTCGTAGTGGTTTTCTAAGTGTGATTTAATAATGAAAAATTAACCTGCAAAAATGACATCAAATCTCATTTGTAAAAAATTATACAGAAATATTTGATCCTCTACCATGTTTATTACTCTACACTATAGTCTTGTCTATCTCTATCTTCTTGTAATAAAGTATGGGTCAGTACATTCACACTCTTTGTTTCAAAAACAGTTTGTCAGAATAGCATCAAAGGTTTCATTCATTTTCGCTAGTGTTTAAAAAACTATAAATACTGACCATATATGACAGAAACACACCACACACACGAGTCTTTGGATGTATGACATAATAAATAAATGTTGTCTTCCTGAAATTGACCATCACACCTTCTTATTAAACTCAGATTTCCACCACACAGGACAAATAATGTAAAAATCCAACCAATGACAGTTTACTATCATGTCCAGGAGACACAATGTTTGGAATATTTGGAATAAATCATTGAAATCATGTTCCTTCTTTGCTATTTTCAAAGGTCAAAGGTCAAACTAAAGCTGTATTTATAAGTAACACCTCATTTTTCAGAGTTTTTTTAATTTCTTTTTATTATTTGTCCTTAAAGTCTTATGTAACTCGTGTCCATGTGTTATTCTAGTAATGGACATTTCTTTACTATTTGTGTTTCTATTGTATTGTTGACTTTTTAAAGTTACTTTTCACATTTGATTCATTTTGAGGGTTAATTAAGTTAAAGGGAGGATCTATAGAAGCAGATGAAGCTTTTCTTACACTGTGTTTTTTGTAATTTTACTGCTAATGTATTTATCTTTTATATTGTGTAAATAAAATGCAAAACGTGAGCAGCATTAAAAAAACAGGGATAACAGAAAAAGCATAAAAGCTGGTTACCATTGTGGTCCCTTTAACGTAACTTAATGTAACGTTGTATACATTTACAATGCAAACAAACAGAGGTAATAAAAGTACGACAACCTACAAAAGATGGGAACACAAACGCTGTCAATAATCAGTGGTCTTTGAGGAAAAAGAAGTTGGGTTTTGACAGAGGAAAAAAATGTGGAAATGGATCTTGATGAGTCAGTGGCACATAAATTTGATGGGTGGGATTTCCCCCCCAAAGTTTTACATAAAGGACTGTGTGTTGGATTTACAGCCTCTGCTCGTGTCATAAAGTGATTATCAGGTTGTAATAATTAATAATGGGAAGTAGTCGAGTGTTTTTGAAAGATAGGGTGAGGGGTAACGTGTAGAAAAGGGGTAGTAGTGGTGGTGGGGGTGGGGGGTTCATCTGGACCATGTGTGGGAGCCCAGCTGAACCAGTTGCAAACTGTTGAAGGACCACCAAATTAACTTGACCCCTCCCCCCTCCCTCCCTCTTCAAGCACCACCAGAGGCTGTGAACTCTGGCCTAAGCACATGCAGCTCTCACTGTGGGGGTGAAGAGGAGAGAGAGAGAGAGAGGGAGGGGGTGGAGATCTATGCCTGTTGTTAAAAAGAGCAAGGGGGGGTGTAATGTGTGTTTGTGTGTGTTTTAAGAGGGGGGGGGGGGCTTAGGATTTGAAAGCAGACTACAGTTATTTGTCTGAAAGGCGGCTTATCTAATGTTTTCCAGTTATAGTAGAGAGAGAGAGGGGGGGGGGGTGAGAGAGAGAGAGAGAGGGGGGGGTGTTGTTTACTTAAATGGCTGTAAAATTGGTCATAGTAAGTTTTCATGTGACTCCAGTCAGAAGCTTGAATCCTCAGGGTAATGTGTCCAACATAAGTAACAAAGAAAGCTTCAACCCTTTTAACAAGATTCAAAAAGAGGAGGAAAAAAAGGGCGTAGGGTGGGGGTGGGGGTGGGGGGGGGCACTGATTGCCTTTAGTCTTCCTCATATAAAAACAATCCCCTTCCTTTTACATTCGGCCATTTTACGCTGTTTTACAGATGTTAACGTTGCTAATTGTTAGCGGCTAATCTTCACGGTGTCCAGCTTCCTGTCTGTGGCATTTATTTATTTTATTAATTTTTTTTTTTCCTCCTCTTCCTCCTCCTCCTCCTCCTCCTGTCCCCCTGCTGACTGAGAAGTGACCTCTAGCTTAATGATTCATATGTGATTAATCCGCTTGAGTGGGACGGACACTGCATGAGCTGATGTATGGCAGACGTACTGCAGGTAATGGATGAGTGTTAGTATTAAAGGACATTTACCTCTGGAAGAGTCTGTCTGTGAGGGTTTGAACAGTCGCACTTTTAAAGAACAAGAAGAGAAAAAAATAGAAAAGGCTCACAGAGGAATGCAGATAAGTGACATTGTGTGAATTATGTTCCCGGAAAAATGATACTAAAACAAGCGAGTGTATCTGAAACTGCCAGCTCTCATTTCCTAGTGTTCAGATTGGTTTGTTCTTTTTAGTTTAGATATCATTGACAGGCTGAGTGTTTAAGTGATACAGAAGAGGAGTGTCTTTCCTGCTCACGCTAACGTATCTGCACTGGTTCATTTGTGTCAAACGTCTGACAAAAGGCAGATTTGAACACAGTGGGTTTTAACGTTTTTATTGTTATTATGCAAAAAGTACAACCAACCTGAAACATACCCTCGTCATCAGTGTCATTCTAAAAAAAGGATATATATTCTATATCATCCTCAGGACAAAATGTAAAACATTAGGACGTGTGACAGATGTCTGGACAGTTTTACAGCCGTCTGTCCAGACAAAATCTGGATCGTTTGGGTCCACTTTGACCTTCAGTGTTTATCGACCAATAATAACGTGATAATGAACACACTGGAAAAAGTGACCAAACAACAGTAAAGGTTCTTCCACATTGACTGCGATAAGAACACCCTGACCAATGAGGATCTAAGACACACCAAAAGCATCATGGGTAGCTCCCTCCTAGCCAATGGGAGGCCAGCGGCGTGTTGGGAGATAGCCAATGGTAGAGCGACTCTTGTCATATAGTGAATAAGATGCTACGTACAAGTGGCCATTATGTACATATTTACGTTTCAGGTTTTTTTTTTTTTTAGTAACTTGAATTTTTTGTTCATATTCAGAGATGAAATTTTTACATAAAGTCGTTTCGTAACTTGGGTTAGGTTAACTTGGATTATTCGCTAGTTGGGTCCTGGATAAACTGAGGTATTACTGTACTTGTAAAGTGACCCCCCCCCTCCACCCCCCCAGCCCCCCACAACAAGAAACAAACAAAAATAAATACTGGGTAACAATATGTAAAATAAAGGATCTGTTGATGTATTTGTTCTAAATATGAATGAATGTCACAACAGAAGACAATAAAAAAATGTTTAAAGTCGAGACATGACTCGTGTAATCCATGTTTGAAAAAGAGTGAGAAGAAGCAGATCTTATTCCAAACTCCCCCACTCCTTCTCCTTAAATAATTAATAATAATATTCTTCTTAGTCTGAGCAGATCTATACTACCTATACACTGGAGAACAGGTGTCAAACATAAGGTCCAGGGACTAAATGCGGCCCACCAAAGGGTCCAGTTTGGCCCGTAGGATAAATGACACTGAATATATAAACAATCACTGTTGTAAAAATAATTTAAATTCAGCTTCTACATAGAGAATAATTACATCTCCATTGGGTCAGTCCAATAAAATATGATCATAATAACCTAGAAATAATAAACTGTAGATTTTAATCCCTCATCTTTATACTGACAAACTATCTTTTTACAAAAAATATGAATAAACTGAACTGTCTTAGAAGTAAAGTGTAATTTTATTAATATTCTGCCTGTGACTAAGTGTGCTGTGTATTTAGAATTGATATGTTAATTGTAATTGAGGCAAAATATTGTTAAAATTGCACTTAAGGTATTGATATATTTCAAGTTAAAGATCATGTTCAGATTTTTCAGGAAACATTGCAGATGTAAACACTGTCATAATATAATTTAGGTTTTTTTTCCACTGTTATTATTTCATAGAATTGACCCATTTCAGATCATATTGGGCTAAATGTGGTTCCTGAACTAAAATATGAGTTTGACACCCCTACACTAGAGGTTATATGTTACTATCATTAAATAATTTAGTTTATGGCTTCATAAAAAAAAAAAAAACGGCTTGTTCACTCAATCTTATCTGTGATTTAATGTTGTAAAATGTGCTTGTGTTTGCCACAGCTGTGTGAAACGGCATCATCCTGGCTTCCCCCAGAGGTCAGGATATCCATTTAGTTTCACTACTTGTGGATTGAGTGAAAGAGGAAGTGGTCACTCCTCTTAATGGAGTTGTACACAAGAGCTGGAGTCGTTCTGCAGTGTGGGTTTGTTTTGTTTGTACAGGAAAGACAGGACAGCAGTGGGTGTTTTCACAGTAGTGTGTGGGGGGGGGGGCTGCTATCGGAGAAAAAAAAAGCCCCTCAAATCTTAATTACGCTACCCCTTTTCTGCCTTTCTCTTTATCGCTCGGCAGCATCTCCACTTTTGCGGCTACGTCATATTGGAAATTAAATCGTAGATTTGATCTCGGGGTCTTGAGTCCGCAGTCTGCGTTTGTCGATTCATGTAAAAGCGACGGGTGGTGGTGCTGGGGGAGGGGGGGGTAGCCGTAGTAGCGTCGATGTGAGTCACTCCCCTTTGCAAACATAAGTCTCACTGCTGACAAGGTACAGAGAAGCTGGTCGACATTCAGGCGTGTGTACGAGTGTCACCTCTGAGGAATCTGAGGGGTGATATCCGGATCAAAGATGCTGTTTCTGACCACGGAGAGAGAGAGAGAGAGAGTCAGAGAGAGAGAGAGAGCGAGACAGAGAGAAGGGATGCTTCATAGAGTGAGGCTGTAACGGCTGTCGAGCTGCTCAGAGGCAGCTGAATGTTTGACAGGGCATTGGAAAAACGTTATTTAATCTGCTCACATGATGGCCCTCACTGGAATTGCACCACGCTGCGTCTCTACAACACACCCCCACCCTTTTTTTTCACTCCTCCCTGTGTCAGGATGAAGGCCGATAGAAAAAAAACAAAACACTGAAGAGCTGTCTGTCTGTCTGTCTGTCTGTGGTTTGTTTTTTAACAGTGTGATGTAATGCATAAAGAATCAGAGGAAGGCGAGTTGTAATTGATGCAGTGTTGGCGAGCCTCTCATTTTCTTTCTAATGAGTGAGTCTGCTGGGGTCTGGATATCTTTTTCATTTGGGTAATAGCCTGAATGACTCAACTGTACGCCGTCGTAATTACAAAGGAATGACCCAGTTGTTATAATAAGCTACGTGAATGAAAACAGATGTGATGTTTGACCCCGTTTAACAAAATAAAAACTATCTGGGAATCGGGTTTGTTAAGGTGCGTTTACACTAGTACAGACTCTACTCGATTCTACTCGCTTCGGGGGGGGGTTTCCGCTATGAATAACGACCCCGTTCGTTGAGGATCCAAGTGAAGCTATAACGTGACGTGTCATCAGCGTAGACACTGATGAGCGGAGTTGTCTCTGCGTAATTACGTTATTGATGTGCAACTGCCATTTGAACAAAAAAAAACCCTAACCCAACTAGTATGGGATGAACTGTATTCTACTCGGTTTGGGGTACTTCCGCTATGAAAAAGAACCCGGTCTTAGATTTTAGGTATCTACTCCACTGAGGTTCCAAGCGATACTATAAAGTGACGTGTCATCAGCGTAGACACTAATTGTAAAAACTAATAATAAAAAATAATTAAAACACCTTTATCTCCAACAACACAGGTGTCAAACATAAGGCCCGGGGGCCGGGGCTGGGGCCGGCCTACCAAGGGGTCCAGTCTGGCCCCTAGGATGAATTACACTAAATATCTTAACACTCAATGGTGTAAAAATCATTGGCATGATAATCTGTATATTAAGAAACTATCTTTCAACAAAAAATGTGAATAACCTGAAAAAATATGAACAACCTGTAATGTTTTAACAGAAGTCAGTGTAATTTGAGCAATATTCTGCCTGTTATTAAATATTTTGTATATTTGTAATTATAATGTAAGCTGTAATTGAGACACAGTCTTATTAAAATTTAACTTATTTATTTAAGACTTTTCAAGTTTTTCATATAATTCAGATTTTTAAGGACATTTTGTAGACTTTTTAAATATTATCATAATGTAATAAAAAATGTTCTCACTATTATTTTACTGGTTTATTCATCAGTAAAACCCATTGACTTAGCTCAATAACAGTGGATTTATGTTCATTTATTGATAGATTTTATTTAATAAAGTCCCTTTTTTGTCAATAATATCCATTATTGACAAAATGGATACCCTAATTAACAATTAACATTCCTGTCCTACAGATCATAAACACTGTGTCCTCATTCTTTATTCTAGTTTATCGTAACACTGTCTTCTACGTCCTATGTCATTGTTGAATTCAGTGGTTAAAGAAAACTTCACTGGGGTGGACATTAGTGTCCCATAGTTTCTACTGCCCTGTTGGAATGCAAACCCCAGGGTCCCTAGGAACCATATAGTTCTAAGAACTATTTAGTTCCTATAACTAAGTTGTTAGAACTACTCTGTGGAAAAGCATCTTTTAATTAGTATAAATGGTGACGAGTCACATAAGAAAATGTAGAAACACACAAACTCTTTTGGGAACTACCACAGAAGTAGCACTGGGCCTTGATGCGTTAAGTAATTTGGCTTTTTTTTGCACATGGACTTTAGAACTTCATATATTCCTCACATTTGCCCTCCCACTTCTGCCCCCAAACAAAACCCCAAATGTGAGGTCCGCCTTGTCACAAAGCCAGGCGGAAAATCAATGAGAAGTCATGGCTTCTATAGCATTGTTGGTTCATTTTCCATCACCCCCCCCCCCCCTCTCTCTTACACAGAGGCAGACCAGGGAGTTTTCAGTTGGGAAGATGGATCTTGGTGGAACCTTGTTGATCTTTCAGACAGGTTTAATTTCCAAATGGAACATTTGAACTATTGTCCTCATAGACCGTGTCGTACAAGTGACTCATTTCGAATACATTAGCCAAAGGATTGACATAGTGCGTAAGAATCAGGAGGGAGAACCCTCTGGTGGGTGTCTACCAAAATAGACAGGGTCTCTGTGGATCCTTAAAAAGTCTTATTTAATATATGTGGTTTTTAAAGTCTTAAAAAGAATTATATTTTGCAATTTTTTTAAGTATGTCATATTTCTCATAGGAGGTATTAAATTTAATCTGTGTAGCCTACGGTTAATGACAAACACATGTCTGCGCTAGTTATATATTTAGCTAGTGTCGTTTGTTATGAAGATGCTGAAAAGGTAGATGTTTGTTCTATCATAGAGCTGTATCTACTAGAACAGGAATCACACTGCAGGGGGCAGTGTGTCCTTTTATCAGCATTTATGTCATTGAGTCGAACAGATGAAGAAGAAGTGTTTGGAACAAACATACGTGAACATGAACCCAGACCAGGAAGTGACAGTTCAGTGATAAGTTCAGTGACAAGTGTTGTCCGTTGTTGTCTGACTAGCAGCATCGTGTGTATGCTTTAATACACACGATGCTGCTAGTCAGACAACAACGGTCCCCATAACAACGGTCCCCACAACGCTCACAAATAACAACAGCTTTGACTTTAGTGTCTGTGGGTCCAAAAACAAGTTCTTTAGCTGCATTCACCCCAACTGCTATGCTAAAGGTAAAAATACTGTGGGTTCAACCGCTATGCTAAAGGTAGAAATACTGTGGGTTCAACCGCTAGCTCAAGGTAGAAATACTGTGGGTTCAACCGCTAGCTCAAGGTAGAAATACTGTGGGTTCAACCGCTAGCTCAAGGTAGAAATACTGTGGGTTCAACTGCTATGCTAAAGGTAAAAATACTGTGGGTTCAACCGCTAGCTCAAGGTAGAAATACTGTGGGTTCAACTGCTATGCTAAAGGTAGAAATACTGTGGGTTCAACTGCTATGCTAAAGGTAGAAATACTGTGGGTTCAACCGCTATGCTAAAGGTAGAAATACTGTGGGTTCAACCGCTAGCTCAAGGTAGAAATACTGTGGGTTCAACTGCTATGCTAAAGGTAGAAATACTGTGGGTTCAACCGCTAGCTCAAGGTAGAAATACTGTCGGTTCAACTGCTATGCTAAAGGTAGAAATAGTGTGGGTTCTTTGAGTGTGTTTTTTTTACTGTACGTACATGTTCTGTGGTAGTGGTCTTAAAAAGAATTCTATTTGTTTGTCAGACATGTGCACAGACCCTGGCCTTGCTCTTCCTGTCCTATTGTCCTCATACAGTTGTTGTACAAGTGACTCATTTCAAATACATTAGCCAAAAGATTGACATGGTGCGTAAGAATCAGGAGGGAGTACCCTCTGGTGGGTGACTACCGAAATAGAGAGAACGACGATGGACTGCCGAGGTGCCTTTGATTGTTTGTAGAAAAATTCCATCTAATTTGTTGTGTGCGTAGAGGAAGGACTGATATCTTTAATTAACATAAACCTCAGGAGCAAACCAAGAGTGAGAAATTGGGATAATTGAAAATGCGTCCTATCTGTCTCTCTCACCCCCCTCCCCTCCACCCCCTAGTTCTCTCTGTCTGTACATCCTTAATGCAGCTGAGCCCATCGGAGGGCACTTTCACACATGTTAAGTGGGGGGGGGGGCATCTGGCCTTGTTAATTCAGTGCATGGTCATAAAGTGGAATGGCGGTCCCCACAGAGACGCTCGGATCGCCTGCCCTTAACACCGTCAGATGGAGACGGCATCGTCCTCGCCGCCTTCTCGTCCTCCTTGTTGACTCTTCCCTATGACACCGTCGATCCTCTTGGCCGTCCCGCTATGATACTTAAACACACACACACGGCGACGGTCTTTGAGGCAGATAAAACGACAATGAAAGACACGGCTTCGGCCTTGTTTTCCTCGTCTAATCACAACAAAGGAACCAGATCCTCCATTCACATATCAGCCCCCACAGCATAGATTGGATATCAGCGAGTCTGTGTCCATTTTCTATGTGTTTGATGATGAGTGGGTCTTGTCGAACGTCTTATAACCCCCCCCCCCCTCTTCCGCATCCCTGGCAGTGTTGCAAAATAACCGAGCGACAGCAGCGGGGAAGGAGGCATGCCGAGCGTTCATATCCTATTTTAGCAAGTAAACATTTAATGTGTTTAAATGTATCACAGCTTTATTTATGCATAGAATCTGCTGTTAAGTCTGAATTATACATTAGCTGATGAATAATGCATCAGTGCCATTCCTTAATGATTACTTGCCAGGCAGCGAATGGTAATATTTGCTGATAAATTTGCCCATTGATCTCGCTTGTGTTTAACCAGCCTTGTAGAAATGATGTTTTTTTGTGTGTGTGTGTGTGTGTGTGTGTGTGTGTGTGTGTGTGTGTGTGTGTGTTAGGGACATTTTTAGTCAAGGATGCAATCAAACTCAAGCTAATTCTATGTTGTGTGTGTGTTTTTTTTCTTCCCTTTTTTCCCTCATTTAAAAAAAAAGTCTTTTAAAATTGACGGCTGCGCCCCAAGGACATGTAATGCAGAATAGATGCACTCAGAATTACCCCCCCCCCCCCCCCCAAGTATAGTGGAGTTGGTAGTGCAGGGTTCCCACAGAACCTTAAAAGGCATTGAATTCATTGTTCTAAATATAAGGAAGGCCTTAATTGGCATTAAAATGTCTTAAATCAAAATCAGCCTAAATGTTACCAAATGCTTTTTATTTCACATTTGTAAGATGTGAAATAAAAAGCATTTGGTAACATTTAGGCTGTCTATTACAAAAATAATGTGGGGTCAGTAGGAAGTGAGGACACATCATTCTGTGGGTGTAGTATTCCTTTAACTATACAGTGGTACCTTTATTTACGAAATTAATTCATTACAGAAGTGTTATTGTCCTGTGAATTTTTCGTAAATAGTCACATTTTAGATGTAAAAGGACTGATTCATTCTAAGGCCCCGAATACTACCCCCGTAAACCTTTAAAAAAATTAACAATTTTGTAATAAATGTGAGTTTTGAGTTTTATAAACAATATATTTTAGATGTAATGTATTAGTGGGTAAATGTGTCTTCACTGACTGAACATTAAACATTAAACCATTAAATGAACCAGACATGTGGGTCATTTTCATACCAGACATGTGGGTCATTTTCATACCAGACATGTGGGTCATTTTCATACCAGACATGTGGGTCATTTTCATACCAGACATGTGGGTCATTTTATACCAGACATGTGGGTCATTTCATACCAGACATGTGGGTCATTTTATACCAGACATATGGGTCATTTTCATACCAGACATGTGGGTCATTTTCATACCAGACATGTGGGTCATTTTATACCAGACATATGGGTCATTTTATACCAGACATATGGGTCATTTTCATACCAGACATGTGGGTCATTTTATACCAGACATATGGGTCATTTTATACCAGACATATGGGTCATTTTCATACCAGACATGTGGGTCATTTTCATACCAGACATGTGGGTCATTTTCATACCAGACATGTGGGTCATTTTCATACCAGACATGTGGGTCATTTCATACCAGACATGTGGGTCATTTCATACCAGACATGTGGGTCATTTTATACCAGACATGTGGGTCATTTTATACCAGACATATGGGTCATTTTATACCAGACATATGGGTCATTTTCATACCAGACATGTGGGTCATTTTATACCAGACATATGGGTCATTTTATACCAGACATATGGGTCATTTTCATACCAGACATGTGGGTCATTTTCATACCAGACATGTGGGTCATTTTCATACCAGACATGTGGGTCATTTTCATACCAGACATGTGGGTCATTTCATACCAGACATGTGGGTCATTTCATACCAGACATGTGGGTCATTTTATACCAGACATGTGGGTCATTTTATACCAGACATGTGGGTCATTTTCATACCAGACATGTGGGTCATTTTCATACCAGACATGTGGGTCATTTTCATACCAGACATGTGGGTCATTTCATACCAGACATGTGGGTCATTTTATACCAGACATATGGGTCATTTTATACCAGACATATGGGTCATTTTCATACCAGACATGTGGGTCATTTTCATACCAGACATGTGGGTCATTTTCATACCAGACATGTGGGTCATTTTATACCAGACATATGGGTCATTTTATACCAGACATATGGGTCATTTTCATACCAGACATGTGGGTCATTTTCATACCAGACATGTGGGTCATTTTCATACCAGACATGTGGGTCATTTTCATACCAGACATGTGGGTCATTTTATACCAGACATATGGGTCATTTTCATACCAGACATGTGGGTCATTTTATACCAGACATATGGGTCATTTTATACCAGACATATGGGTCATTTTCATACCAGACATGTGGGTCATTTTCATACCAGACATGTGGGTCATTTTCATACCAGACATGTGGGTCATTTTCATACCAGACATGTGGGTCATTTCATACCAGACATGTGGGTCATTTCATACCAGACATGTGGGTCATTTCATACCAGACATGTGGGTCATTTTATACCAGACATGTGGGTCATTTTCATACCAGACATGTGGGTCATTTTCATACCAGACATGTGGGTCATTTTCATACCAGACATGTGGGTCATTTCATACCAGACATGTGGGTCATTTTATACCAGACATATGGGTCATTTTATACCAGACATATGGGTCATTTTCATACCAGACATGTGGGTCATTTTCATACCAGACATGTGGGTCATTTTCATACCAGACATGTGGGTCATTTTCATACCAGACATGTGGGTCATTTCATACCAGACATGTGGGTCATTTCATACCAGACATGTGGGTCATTTTATACCAGACATGTGGGTCATTTTATACCAGACATGTGGGTCATTTTCATACCAGACATGTGGGTCATTTTCATACCAGACATGTGGGTCATTTTCATACCAGACATGTGGGTCATTTCATACCAGACATGTGGGTCATTTCATACCAGACATGTGGGTCATTTTATACCAGACATGTGGGTCATTTTCATACCATTGGGTTTGTTTTGTCACTTGGTGTTTGTTGACAGACGTTTGGTGGGTGTAGAACCAGGGACCATTGACTTTGATGATTTTTCATGGTCTTCCTGGGGTGTGCGGGGCGTGTCCAACGTTGGGGTGTTGGCACAGCTCTTGGACATTTTTTCGGGGTGTTTTTTTTCCCACAGGTTTGGGGGGTTGTGGGGTTTCGCTGGCATGGTGCTGGTGGAGTGATGCCGCCTCCTGCTTTTTTTTTTTGTCGTCTCCTGTTTGGCTTCTGTTGGTGGTGCGGTGGGCGCTGTGATGTAAGAGGGTCAAAGGCTCATGAAAAGCATCATGGGTAGCTCCCTCATAGTCAATGGGATGCTACGTACAGAACGTACATGACGTATTGCATATTACGTAGTTGTGTACAGTACGTACAGTAATTCCGTTTCCTTTAGTAAATAGAATTTTCTTTCATATTCCGAGACAAAAAAAATGAAGGTAAAGGTTTTTCGTGATGTGAGTTATTTATTAGCTGGGTCTTTCGCAAGTACAGATACCACTGTACTAGTATTTTGCGAGTGTGTGTTTATATGGTGTGTGTGTGTGTGTGTGTGTGTGTTATATA
The DNA here is from genome assembly GCA_020466265.1 of Siphamia tubifer. Taxonomy (NCBI): domain Eukaryota; kingdom Metazoa; phylum Chordata; class Actinopteri; order Kurtiformes; family Apogonidae; genus Siphamia; species Siphamia tubifer. The sequence goes on along the minus strand of CM035789.1, from coordinate 47,235,224 downwards.
TTAAAGATTTCAAAGTTATGCTTCTTGATGTAAATGGTTCATAAATGTAGCAGCAACTGGACCAAAACATCCTGTTCTATTCAAAATAAACATTTGGTAAAACTGCCCCCAGGTAATTCATCAGGTGTTTTTTTTCTTCTCTTTTCAATTTTGGTTCATTGTCGACTTGGTCTGAATTTTTTTTATTTCAAATGGGATTAAAAAAAGTCTTAAAAAGTCTTGAATTGAACTTCCCTGAGCTGGAGGAAGCCTGTAGTATTTGATGACTATTTTGCTATTTTCACCAACATCTTGGTATGTTTCTTTTCCTGGCTTCTCCGAGGATGAGTTGTTTATCCTTAGACCTCAACAGATCAATGTCCAATTACAGTTTTGTCTTCGTTGGCTTGTAGCCATTGCGTGATAGAGTGTGTTTGAAGTACAGAGTCTAGACATTGTCTAGTGAGTTGGTGATTTAGCCCATACTTGGTAAAGGTTGTCTTTTTGATACTAGGTTTTTTTTGGCACTAGTCTCAACAGCCGCACTGAGCCAGATTATTGGCACATTATCCCTATAATGCTGTGAGCCTAGTGTCGCCTAAGCCTTGAAGCAGAGACTGTTATTGTGCAGATGTATTGCTTGTCCACACAATGAGAAAATATTGACTTGTTGTCACTCACTCATTTGATTAGTTGTGCGGGTGATTCTGCTTTTCATTTGTCACCTTGGCAACATAAATAGGAAAACACAGCAACACAACTGGGGTCTATGCAGTAATGAAGCCACTGGAGCACTGCAGACTTTTTTCACATCTGGAAAACCTCACTGTAAGCACGAATGAATGTCTTTATCACTCATAGTGTATCATTGCCACTTGTCAGCTCAGCTAGTATCCACAAAAAAAGCCAACATTTGACAGCTTTTCTCGCTGCAGAATGTGCAGCAGCGTGGGAGTGATGTACTCTAACAATTCCACTTTGATTTTACAGCTTAGTTGCGAGAGATTTATCTGTATATTTACAGCACTGTTTCTTTTGTCTGTAAGAAGAGCAGCTTAAATGAGTCTACTGCTGCTGCTGCTGTGTGTAAGCCAGGTCATAATGAGAGCACCTAATATTTAATCCAACAGGATTCATCAGTGGCCTTGTTCTTCCAAAAATAATGAGGTAGACAGTAAGGGCTGCCCCAGGCTGCATGTAGGGAGATGATCTCTGTGAACCGGCAAATCATTCCTGTTTTTTTTTATGCTAAAAAGACAGGCTAATGACTATTCTTGATGTGTGTCAGTGCTTTAAGTTAACTAGCGTTAATTCACACAAAGATCTAATGGGCTTGATTGTCAAGCTGCGTCGAGGCAGCCAGTGAGAGCTTTGTGCGCGGGTGGGGGGTGGAGGGGGAGGGGAGTGTAATTGTTTTTGCTGGCGGTGATTCTCTGTGGAAAGGATGACTGCACAATCCAGATATGTAAACAAGAAGGAAACTGAAAGGCAATATGTTGATACCTTGTCTGTTTCCTCTTCATCAACGTAGGTTTTTCAAATGAAATCTCGAAGCCCTGCCCAAACATTCTTTGGCTCGGTCTTGGCAGTAAATGGTTGCGTTACAAACCTGTATCTGCTCAACTAAGCATTTCAAACATGTAAATCATATGTGGAAAATGGAGATCTTGAGGAAATCATTAACTGTGACTGCACACAATAAAACAAAGAGAGAGAGAGAGAGAGAGAGAGAGAGAGAGAGAGAGAGTTAAAGACAACAGATGCTCAAAGGGTTTGAATCTGCTTATTGGAGCATGACACTTATTTAGCGTAGCGGAGTATCTCACTGCATTCGTGGTAGACAATAATGCTGTGTGTTGCCAATGCTCTGCCAGTCATCTGTTCTCTAGAGGCATTCGCAATATTCATTTAATGTTTATGCATTTATCCAAACCTCACAGTTCTTTGTTCGCTCAATGCCCGGTGTCTTTTTTTTTTTTTTTAGCATTGAGGTTGCTCAATTGCCTGCACAAGACATCTTGTAATGTTTATCAGACTGTAGCAGAGTAGACTTCCACCTCTTATGTTACATAAATAACAAAGCGAGCGGCAGCCGTGCACTATAGTGAAAGAGGAAGGGCTACGTTGATAAAGTGAGCTCCTGCTATCGGTCTGATAAAGATCAACTTAAAACCTAGCAGGAAGCATTCCAGTTTGCAAACACATGGTTTTCGGGGGTTAGCATTTGAGTCAGCGTTAGGGCAAGACTGGACATCTGTCTCCTAGTGATCTATAACGCCCACAATCCCTCCCACAGACTGTTGGCTTTGGCACTCGAGCAGTACACCGGTTGCTGTTGTACACCCAGCTACCCACAACAGTGGCTTATCTCGCTAGCATAACAAACAACCGGCTAACAAAGAGGATTGAAACCAATGGGAGACACGCATGCACACACACACAACAACAGAAGACCTTAAGAGCCCTGTTGCCATCATAACTCCACTTCAAACTGGCCTTTTGTTCTCAGATTGTTGGAGAGGACATCATAGTAAAGGTAGCAGCACATCTTTTCATCCTCAAACACACTCACTCCCACTCAGTCACTCTGCTGTCGGTAAAGGAGATCCTCTGCCTGATAAGGCTTCACAGAAAAGGTATTCCTCTGGGACTGTTGTTGAGGCATTTCTACACTTCTGCCACGCACTGATTAAAGGAACACTTGTAGATAATCCCTTTTAAAAATAGGTCTTTGTTGCAGCAGCCGTGGAACGAGGCGGGGGTGCAAGGGGCAGAAAAAAAGCCCTGGATTTGGGATTTTTAAATGGTTATCACCTCGGTATGATGTGCCACTCTTCCTAAGATAAATATTTAATGACAGGGCGGCTGAAATAGAGCTGTTACAGACTGCTGGTGAGAAATGGAGCTTCTATTTAGAGCCCATACTGTTCCATAAAGTCATGGCATTGGTAGACAGCCCAAGGTTATTAGTGTGGTATGAATAGTGCGTCTGTGGCGTGTCCATGCGTTGCTGAAGAGCTCTCACTCTTTTCTTGCTGCAGTGATATGAAGGAGAGAGAGAGGAATGTACTCGCTCGCTCATGAATCCTTGATGGATTACGCGTGTGCAGCAGTATAGTTAACGCACGACAGCAGTACTGTTCAGGCACACTTAAGTTGAACTATTTCCACAAGGGAAACAGCTGTATATTTTGCCCTTTACTACCTTGGTTTTTGCTCTGTTTCATTTCACATGCTCCCTGCCCTCTGGGTTCTTGTTTGATGGCGGTCGTGTCATGCAAAATTGATTGCGAAGGCTTGCATCAATGCTGCTGCGATGAAGTTATCACAGCGTAGACAGATTTCCTCACACTGATTCTTCTGACTTCAACAGGGGACGGAAGTGACGCATTGTAATTACAGTTGTTACTGTAATTTAGGGGTTTTTGGTGGTGGGGTTTTTTTTGTCTTGTGGCACATTTGTGACCCTCCAGCACAAAACCAGTCACTTGGGTCAAATTTAATAAATTCAGATTTTATATTTATCTTAAAGTTTATTATAAATGTTTGTGTGACACTAATTCAACCAATCAGAGGCTGTTTTTCAACATCGCCATAGCAACAAGGGCTTTAGTTTAGTGCAGAAGGTTTTGTTCTGAGGCCTCCCATTGGTTCAAATCTATAATTATGTAGATTTCTATTTAAGGGTTGTCTAGAGGGAATCCCCATCTTTCCAACGGTACCAAACATGACGGGGAAATACCTAACGCCAGCGCCAAGGAAAGTCATGTTTGGAGTCGATTTGTCTTAGTTTTAGACTTAATTACTGTCAGAGTCAGTTGTTGTTCTTCCTAAAAGACATGATTTGAAGAAGTTACGCTAGAAATTTAACAAACACTCATAGTTAGAAGTGTTCAGGAGACATTTTACTGGGATTTTATCAATAAACTTCAATAATTTTGACCCATATAACGTATTTGAGGCTAAAGTTAGAAAAACTGCAGTGACTGAACCACTGCTTTAATGATGGACGGACACACATGGTAAAAAGACCTCCCACCGTCCCACCTATGAGTTGGAAGAAAAACATTCTGTAGAAGTGTCTGCAAAATAAAAATCGATTTAGTATAAAATGAGTGGATACAAATAAGACATAACATGCATTAAAAACATACAGACTCATAGAACAAATAATTATATTTCAGTAGTTGTTTAGGTCATTATGCTAGAAAACCACCTTTTTAATACTAATTTAAAACTGTTATTGGATGCCATATGTTTTAATATGTCCAGGTAGTTTGTTCCATTGGACTGCCCCTGAATTAAAAAAAAAATAAAATAAATCTATATAACACAAGGTCAGTGAAGCTTCTCTTTGTGGAGTAGCTATGCATGCCATTTACTCTGTGAAAATAATAATTAAGGTAACCTGGAGTGTGACAGTTGATAATTCTATGCTCCATAGCCAGGTTAATATATGCTCCTCTATCTTCCACAGTTAGACATTTAATGCTTCTCAAAAGGCAGGGGAACCAAACCAACGTCAAGCTAAAGAAAGGTGACTTTTAAATGTTTTTTTTACAGTATGACCCTTGTTTGCTTCCTAAAGAAGTCTGTGTCAGACCTGTAAAAACAAATTTGTCATTTATCCGTAGCAACAGCAGCAGCCAGTGTGTGCAAACTTAGTGGTCTAGCAAACGTTAGCCAGTTTGGTTTTCTCCACTTTTAACTATATCCATACTAGAAACAGGACTATTCTGGCTAATGTTCTATTTATTTAATGTCAAATGTAACCACGGAGGAGCATAAATGATGTGCAATATTCTAATGCAACCAAAAGTAGTAAAGAAAGTAACTGAGTTGTATTAATAGAAAGTAATAGTACATGTTTGTAATGGATGGATGGATTAAAAGAAATTGTCCAAACATGTATAAAATAGGTGAAAAATGGACCAACATGAGTGGCAAAAAAGGAAATAATTAAAAACAAAACAAAAAAATAGGCAAAATAAACAGATTGCTGGAAGGATTAAAAATGAGTAAATGTACAAAATAAGGGAAAAATGGACAAACATACAGAAAATGTTATGAAAAATGAGAGAAAAATAATAAAAACTGAAGAAAATAGGCAAGAAAATGGATAATAGACAAAATACTTTATTCATCCCAAGATTTTAGTATATTTTATAATAATATATTTATTACATATTTATCACAGATCCTCAGGATCTATTTTCATTGTTTTCTGTGACTTGAATGACAATAAACCTTCTTCAATCCTTAAATGAGTCGAACAGTTTTCTAGTGTGTGGCAGGACAGACTTCCTGTATAGAAAAGAACCTTTGTCTTCATCTGAACCACCACCCTTTTACACTTGTAGGCTTTTGGGCCAGATTCTGAAGTGAGGTCTCTACTGGGTGTTGCCTCTTTTTTTTTTTTTTTTTTTTTTACAAACATTTATTTAAACACTGATTTGACCTGATTCATCCTGTTTACTCATTACATGATAGCTGTGGCCAGGGGCAATTACTTTAGCTTACAAGTACCTTACTTTCAGTCGCACTGTTTATTTCATTGGCGCTTCTGAGGTCCAGTGGCTTCCAATCAGTCCAGTAGTGAGTGGCGTGCACCAACATCTTACTTCTCTGTGTAGGAAATAGGTGGGTAAACACAGCAGAGTCCTTGAAGCACTTCCCATCCCTGCTATTGGATTACCAGCTGCCTTTTCCGGGCCTCATCTGCGCAGATGAGTGCCAAGATCAATGGAGCTCTTAGTGCAAAGCTAATTCGATCAAGACTGGCTTTGCTACTGCTGATCAGAGATTATTCTTTTCTGACGTGAAACAAAAAACTTAATCAAGTCAAGCCTATGTCCAATAGCCTGTATTTTCAGCCGCTGCAACTCCCATAGACATCAATTAGGAGGCATTTCATATTCATTATTGAATTGTTGGGTCGGCATGCTGAGAAGAGGTGTGGAGATGGAGAGTAGCGAAGTGCTGCGTAAAGTGATCCGTCCAGTTTTGCTGAGAGTAGCAGGAATGCCGCCTTTTCTCCCAGCAGAGCAACTGGCATCATAAATAAGCTAAGGGGTTTTTTTAGAGGGATGAGGTGTCTGGCGCTTTGACGGCGAGCAGAAAGAAAAGGGGTTGAAGGGCATATTGACCCTCTTGTTCCGGAAAGCGAAAAGCAGACTCTTTAGTGGCCCTTGTTCCCCATTAATTATTGTTTGATGCTAATAAAGGAGGTGGGGGGATGGGGTATGTTATGAAACATAATTATTCATTGCAGCATTTCCCCTCGATGAAACCCCCCCCCCCATCCCTTGTGCTTACAGAGGAGGCTGCCAATGCTGTCAGTTGAGTACAGCAAGCAAAGATGTCCCCTCAGCCTTTTAAGGAGGGGACAGGAGGGAGCAGGGTGAAGGGCGCCATTTGCCCGAGTGATATATGAGGAGAGACAGCAATATATGTAAGGAGCTGCTGAAAGAAAGATAGAAGGTCAAGGCACATTACACTCCAGCCATTTATTGGCTGAGCACATAGTCTGACCTGGACTGCAAATACAGTTGCTCGGCAGCGGTAGCCGTTTTTTTTGGTGTTTATATTATGTGTGTGTGTGTGCATGCATGCATGCGTGCAGTGTGTGTGTGTCAATGGTCTACACATTTTAGATTGACACGTGTGTGTATACACATAGATGAATGCCGTAGTGTAGTGAATATGCACTGAGTGGCTTTTTATAAGCTTACTGATGCAGTGGGAAGCTATTTTAACAAGCTCCACAAACCTGCCCTCCTAGATTTCCACTGAGAGACAAGCGATGGCACATGCACAACAGACCCATTTCCTATGCAAGAACACAGCATATGGTGGCTTTCAAACACAATGGAAGCCAGGGATTAGTCAACAATTGTCTCTTCCCATTGTTGTAATTGAGTACACGTCTCCCCGAACTGTTAACGTGACATTTGTGATTTGCAATAAAATCGATCTAAAAAAAAAAACCCCAAACCTTCAGTCCCTCACATCAGAACCCTGTAACTCCATTCAGCTCTTGTGTTCCATTTGTTTTGTGTCGCTGCTTGTCAATGGCATCTGAATTACTTTCACAGAGACCAGTATTTCTGTCACAGTACATATACTTTTACTACATTCCTGCTGTTTTGCCACACAGTAATCCAGCGGAGACATAATATTAAATATCACTTCTGTTTATTCTGACATGCAACGATGTAGCGCTCACAGCGAATTTACCTTTTCCAATGAGTCAAATTGCAAAGCGAATAAATACTTTTCTGTCTTGTTATTAACTGTCGCATAGATCATTATTTGCAACGCAGCTGGAAAAAAAAAAGAAAAAACGGCACCTACAGTGATATGTTTTATTTAATTGTTTGGATTAAGAGACCAGCGTTGACAGAAATAACACTTAAGTGCTTTGAGGATGGATTGCAAACGAGTGTTTTTCTTGACTTTAAAGCGTATGCGAATGCCACGAGGCCTGAGTAGTATTTTCATTATCATTAATGGCCCAGTAACAGGAGGAGTAGACGTGTGCGAGGCTACCACGGTCAAAGCCTAACATTAACATTCCATGAATATCTGAGGCTTATTCACAGCAGCTCGGCCACACAGCCCTGCTCCGCTTCACCTTTGCTTTACAAAGAACACCCAGCCCAAGTGTAGGTTTGGTCAGAGCGCTGTTTTTTTGACGACGCTTTGTTGTTCCGCACTTCAGGATGCATCGTGTAATCCAATATATTGCAGTTGTGTCGGCGAAGATTAAAAATATGCAGCCTGCGTTTGTGCTGGGAGGCACTGCACACTATCAGTTAGAGATCAAGTCTCCATTTGGTGAACGGGGCTGCGTTAGTCTGTGGATCACTCCTGTTCACTGCAAGGAATCAACACTCTATTCATGTGTTTTATTTTATTTTATTTTATTTTTATTTCCCCCCAGAAGCAATTTTCTTCTTTAGTTGGTGCTTAAGGTTTAGGAAAATAGTAGTGGTTTTGTGTCTGAGGTGTATTTTCGGGGCGTGTGTTGAGGTCCAAGTAGTAAACCACGCTGGTTTTACTCCTTCAGACTCTTTTAAAATTAATTGTGTGTGTTTGTTGCCTACCTGTGTGTGTGTGGCCTGTGTGTTTGTGGCAGGCAGCACTAAAATGCCACTGCTGTCGGAGGCCCAGGCTCAGCCACTGCATGTTTTATGAGCCGTCCTCAGAGGATATGGGAGCCCTGAGCTCAGATCCTTCTTGTTCCAGCAGCGTTTTCATCGCTTTCTACCCCCCCCCCCCCCTCCCCTCAGGTTTTTTTTTTCCTTTTTCTGGAGGAGAAAAAAAGGAAATGCGTGGAGAATTAGGCAATATTTACAACACAGGCCTGTTTTGTGGCTGTAGTTTTAAAGAGCGTGGCTAGCTGCACACAGACCTGGCAGACTCATGATTCATATTATTCTCCTCATGCGCACTGCAGAGGGTGCTTTCCCTTCTGTCTAGAATCACTGGCCCGCACGACTGAGATGGTGGATGACAAGGCTGAACGCTACACTGAATATCCCACTCCCCTTCGTCACCTCAACCGATGACTGCTCTCTAAAGCTGTCCTTTTCCTTGAACAAACAAATCTCCAACTGTGGAGCGCTCACTGACGGCGTCTATTTGCAGCGGCTGCACATCGACGTGTCAGTTATAACTGCAGTTGTGAGTCTGAGGAAATTAGCCTTGGAGGGTAATAAACTGAAGGGGGCGTCGCTCTTCAATGACACAGTGTTTGTTTTAGGTTATGTCGACACGGAAATGAAGTGGTGGTGTTTTTTTTTGGACCGGTGTTCTGTCAAAACCATCAGCCAAAATTGACAATAATCTTTACAAATTCACATTATTCCATTAAAATACTGTTACTTTACATTTGGAAACACTACTATCGATATCATAAACTGCTCTCATTATAGGGAGAGCTTTTTAATATTTTAGTTTCAGAATCTATATTTAGATTTAGTTACTCAAAAGGTAGACTATTGTTTGTGTTTGTTGAACTAATATGAACAATAACACACAGACCACTCGTGTGCGTAACGTTTATATTAGGGGTGTGACGAGATCTAGTGAGATGTAATTTGGTGAGACTGCTTGTTGCATTAAAATCGTCTGGAGAGATTTGTTATCCAGCAGCAGCCAGAATGACGTCAGACAATACAGGTTTGACTGTTGACCACGCCCCCTCCACGTAAGTTTGACTGTTGACCACGCCCCCTCCACATAAGTTTTACTGTTGACCATGCCCCCTCCACATAGGTTTTACTGTTGACCACGCCCCCTCCACACATGTTTTACTGTTGACCACGCCCTCTCCACACATGTTTTACTGTTGACCACGCCCCCTCCACTTTAAATAGTTTGTTTGGCAGCATTTTGGGTTCATGACAGAAATGATAAATGACAAGAGAGTGAGTGATAAGATACTGACAATATACAGACCTTTGACCTTTAACCCTAACCACAGCTCAGTACTCACTAACCTTTGACCTTTAACCCTAACCACAGCTCAGTACTCACTAACCTTTGACCTTTAACCCTAACCACAGCTCAGTACTCACTAACCTTTGACCTTTAACCCTAACCACAGCTCAGTACTCACTAACCTTTGACCTTTAAACCTAACCACAGCTCAGTACTCACTAACCTTTGACCTTTAACCCTAACCACAGCTCAGTACTCAAATAAACACCTTCACCTGCCAAGAAAACACCAACAAACTACACAACAATGACAAACACAGTCACAGCTCAACTTCCACAGTCAAACACCAGATTTGATTTAGAAAAAAATGGAGATATATATCATTTTATTTATTTTATTGTGACTTTTATAACATCTTATTTTAGTTTAAATTTGTAGAGGAAGAAGTTCATTAAAATTAACGCTTACAGAGTTATAAAATCCATGTCTAAGTCAGTTAAGTCTGTTGTCCAGTCATATAATTCATAATTATTTTTTTTAAATTTGGTCTTGATCTCATGAGCCGAGTGTCTCATCACACACCTAGTTCATATCATACAAAACATACTTAAAACTTACGTCAATATCCAATCTATCGTACATATGCTTATATGTTTACTGGTCAAAGACATGATAAAATAAATATACTTTCAAAGTATTACTTGCGTCCAGCGTCAAAGTCAATTCCACATGAGGATGACAGAGCTGACAGGCTTGGTGGTTATGAGCATGCTCAGAAGTGTGACATGATGACCATTTTGACAGAACACCAACAAAACATTTGTTTTCTTTTCTCGGTGACAGACTTGAACCGGTTAATGAGGCTCGGTGATCGACCAAGATTTTTTTTTTTTATAACTTTCTCCGTCCCTATTCCTGTTGTTCTGCACATGCTCGTGGTGTCGTCATGATGACGCACATATTTAATGTTGATGATGCACATATATTCCGCTGCTGGCATTAGTATGTTCAGTCTTATGGTTGATTCAGTCGAGCTGTTGCCTCATAATTATCGCAGAAGTCACATGGTTTTAATTTTGAACATCTGGTCTTCCATGTTGATAGTTGAAATGAAAGAAAAACAGGAAGTGGACACGATCGTTTCTTTCCAGGAGACATCCAGATGTTAAGCGGCCATTCTGTCCAATCAGAACCCTCTGTACCTCCACCTCTGAAGACCAATTAACTAGAGTGAAATACACCTGTTTCCATGGAAACCTTTATTTGGAATTGACATGTCCATGTAAACACAAAGGAAATAGCTTTAATACTGATAAATTGTTTTCAGAATAAATAATTCTGAATTAAAAAAACAAATCGTGTAAACGTAGCTGTTGTGTGTCTGTGCTTTTTATGGTGGAGAATTAACTCCGACCACCAACTCTTTACCCAGAGGCGATGTTCAACTCCCAATCTGTTGACGTTAACATGATGGTTTTAGTTGCGAAGGGCATATTTATAAGTTGTTCATTATTACTGCAGTCGTATTTTCTATTCTTGGGTTTTTATTAATGTCATGTCTACCCTCTGCTGCTTTTGTTCACCAAGTCTAACAGAGGAACATAATTGCATTTTGTATTTATACACCTCATTATTTTTGTGCCAATAAATGGCTGTTTTCCATGAGATATAGACGTTGTATTAAACTGTTATTTTGCTTGTTTTATCGC
>CM035789.1:47214092-47221592 GCA_020466265.1 Siphamia tubifer | reverse complement strand
AAACGTGGCAGGCAGTCCGTCTGAAAAGTAGCCAGTATTAGGCTGTGAAATGAAGTCCTGTTCGCAGACCCTCTATATAATGGACATGTTGGGTGGAGGAGCGGCCCCCTCAGGGCCATTTCCAGCTCTCATAGAGAGCACACAAACAGGGACTAGAAGAGGATTTAGCCTTCCTTTAGAGGTGGAGTAGAGGCTTAGATCCCGCAGAGCCCAAGAGTCTGATCCTTCTGTCTGTCGTCCAACCGATCCACCGAGTGTCGGAAAGAAAATATGTTTGACTCGGTGGGGAGTAGCGGTTTATACGACAAAACTAAAGCATCCCGTCCAATTGTCAGCCCAGAGATATTAGAAGTAGAATATGTTCCTTGTGCGTCTGCTGCCTTTTTTTTTTCCTTTTACTTATTATTGAAGGTCATGGCTGCACGACCCCATCAGCCTGGGAGGGGTTGGTCAAACTGACATGTCGTTTTGTGTTCCTAGGACACGCAAAATGACAAAGAAAGCTTCTTGATTCTTGATTTCATCAACCATTGCGGTTAATGTTTTCAGGCTACATTTATACGGAGACGATGAAAACAGAAGATGCAAAAGTGTCGTCTCGTCTTGAGTTTTTCATCTGCGTTTAGACGAGTGTATACAAGAGGAAATCCTTGTTTATATGAAGATGCAACAGTAGCCGAAATACGATTGGATAGTCCTGCCAGGTTAGCTGTGTGGTACTGTGAGAGACGCGCCCACATGTCCTGTGGTAGACCCGCCCACATGTCCCGTGGTAGACCCGCCCACATGTCCCGTGGTAGACCCGCCCATGTTTTTTTCTGTTTTTGACATATGTAATTGTCTACCCGTCTGTGTTCATCTATGGTATGTGTGTGATTTCTGTACAATAACTGAAACCACTACTGTACGTTTAATAGAGATGCTAGTGCTAATGCTAATGCTAATGCTAGTGAAGCTGGAAGAGTGCGGCTCTAATCACAGCATAATATTTTAAACTGACAGCATAACATCATGTTTCAGTGGGTTCCAGACGGTCGGGTAGTTCTACGGTAGTCGTTACGTATGACATTCCGTTCCTCCGCAGCAGCACGTTTGCTTTTTTACCACCGGTGTCTCTAGGCAGGTTTAAATGTTGATGTCGAAAGCCCCGGGCTATCTTTTCTTGAGCGTGTCTTTTACCTACCAAACTAACCCCGGATGCTAGGCTAAAAATAGAGCTTTTGTGAGCACAGCTTTAGCAGAGAGAGGGAGAGAGGAGGGAAAAAAGAAAAAAAGATGTGGTGGTTACTCATCAGTGAATTGAAAAACAAGTGGAGCAGACAAGTGTGTGTGTGCCCTGCCAAAGGGAACTAAAACAGAGAAGGCCTGCGAGGATGAAGGCAGCCGTGGTTTCAGCAGGTAAAGACAATGCAGGCGGGTGCAGAGACCACAGAGAATCCTTCTGAAGTGGTCTACCCTGCGCCTCCAGCTGAGCCCCTCATTGTGCTGTTGTTTCTTGGGGGGAGGGGAGGGGAGGGGGGGTAGATTGGATCGCACAGAGTAATGGATTGGAGCCGACGAAAACCCACTGCGGCTGGAACGTCACCGCAACGAGGATCCACGCAGCGGCGAGGATCTGGTTTACTGGGATCATTTGAAGTTGTTAATAACCCTGTGTATATTCATGCTAACATTGTTCTCCTCTAATCTGTATTCATGCCAGTATTTCATTCAATCCCTCTGCAAAGCCGGCCCTAAATCCTTGCCAATCACATTTCGCTACTTCATAATTCTCCAATTGAATATGCCATGAATGACTTCCCAAAAAAAAAACTGTGGATCACTGCACCGCTGCTTCACTGTGGTTACCATTCTGTTTTACATTTAAATGTGAAAATATCTGCTTTAATTCCTTCTGTAAAATCTAACGTTTAACCAGTAATTTTACCAAATTAAATTATTACCAGCCATTATTAGAGCTGCGCAATATATTGTTTGAGCTTCGACATCGCAGGTCCCGCAATCATTTGCTATACATTATTTAAAATGTTTTTTTATTTTGTCTTATTTATTCATTCATTTTTATTACATAAAAAATATGTACTTGTAGTAAATATTTGTTATTTATTATTTTTCATTTCTATATTTTTTAGTGTTTTTTAATTTATTCATTAATTCATTTGTTTAATTTAATTTTATTACATTTTAAATGTTTTATTTATTTATTTAGCCTATTTATTTTATTTGTATTTGTCTTTTTTATTTATTGATTCATTTAATTAATGGAATTTTCTTATTTGTTTATATATTTTTTCATTTATATTTTTCATTTATTTATTTAATTTTATTTATTTATTTATTTAAATCTTTTTCATTTATTTATTTGTTTAATTTTATTATTTTTTTCTTTTTCTTTTTTATGTCTTATTTATTTATTCATGTATTTTAATTAATTAATTAATTAATTAATGTATTTTTATTATGTTTTATTTATTATTTATTCATTTATATGTTTTATTTAATCGTTCATTTTTTTTTTTTTTATTAAATGTTTTAAAAGTTATTCTAATAATTTAAATTATTATTTATTGAATATACCATGAATGTATTCTTACCAGAACAACTGTGTGGATCACTGCACTGGTGCTTCTTTGTGGTTAGGATTACACTTTGCATTTAAATAAAAAAAAATATCTGCTTTAAATTTTTCTGTAAAACGTAGCGTTGAATAAAATGTCCAAATCTTTCATATATCTAAGCTAATATAATTAATTAAAATTTAAATTTCCAGCAATGTGGGAAAACCAACCCCAGCCTTTGAGCAAGACGTTAGCTGTTATAGGTATGATGAAAGCAAAGATAATTAGTTTATTCTTTTGACAGTTTTGTTTAAAATTGCACATATGAGGGTGGATGTGGGAGTGATTGGAATGAATAAAACATGCCTTAAAAACTGAAAATAAAAAAGCACACAGACGAAGCAAAGGGAAGTAAATGTGTGTTTAGTCAAATCAAAGTGTGTCATTTAAACACATGTATTTAAGGTGGTCCCTGCTGGAGGCCCACCCTTCACTCCTTCACACTAATGTAAATGGTGGGCTGGGACCCCCTCAGCCCCCTGTTCAGCCGCTCTGATGCCCCCTCCTTCTCTTTTCCATTAAGACAGCTGGTATCTTTCAAAGGGTCCTGAACCAGTGATTGATGTGTAATAGCTCTGAGCTTCACCTGCTCCTCAACCTTATTCATGGACCACAAACACTGATCTGTTCTGTGGACCAAACACTCCCAGGTAGTGGCTGAGACACTTCTGTCTGTCTGTCTGTCTGTCTCTCTCTCTTCTGTTGGTGTCTCTCTTCTGTCTCTCTCTCTCTCTCCTGTCTGTCTTTCTTCTGTCTTCCTCTCTCTCTCTCTTCTGTCTCTCTCTCTCTCCTGTCTGTCTTTCTTCTGTCTCTCTCTCTCTCTCTCTCTCTTCTGTTGGTGTCTCTCTTCTGTCTCTCTCTCTCTCTCCTGTCTGCCTTTCTTCTGTCTCTCTCTCTCTCTCTCTTCTGTTGGTGTCTCTCTTCTGTCTCTCTCTCTCTCTCCTGTCTGTCTTTCTTCTGTCTTCCTCTCTCTCTCTCTTCTGTCTCTCTCTTTCTCTCTCTCTTCTGTTGGTGTCTCTCTTCTGTCTCTCTCTCTCTCTCCTGTCTGTCTTTCTTCTGTCTTCCTCTCTCTCTCTCTTCTGTCTCTCTCTCTCTCTCTCTCTTCTGTTGGTGTCTCTCTTCTGTCTCTCTCTCTCTCCTGTCTGTCTCTCTTCTGTCTTCCCCTCTCTCTCTCTCTCTCTCTCTCTCTCTCTCTCTGTGTCTCTCTCCCTCTCTCTCTCTCTCTCTCTCTCTCTCTGTCTCTCTCTCCCTCTCTCTCCCCCCTCTCTCTCTCTCTCTCTCTCTCTCGCTCTCTCGCGATGTTCCTAAAATTTCGACAAAGTACATTTGCTCTTTGAGCGTTGTTCTACGCAGGAGCGTCGTAAACTCTCGTTAAATAACATCCTGTAATATTTCACTGATGGAAAATGGACGTCTGAAACCTGTTGTGTCTAAGTGTCGTCATGGTTACGGCGCCCTGTCAGTTTTCAACAGGAGGCCCAGACAACGGTCGATGGTTCATAGATGAAGTCCTTATGTGGGGTCAAAGGGCACGAATCACAGAGAGGATAGTGAACGATGAATTCACTGACGAACTGTGGATCCAAAATTTCAGAATGACTGGAACCACATTCAGTGAGCTGTGTGACGCTGTTGAGCTTGACTTTTCATGCCCTCGGCAAAAATGCTGCCAGAAAAAGTGTTTCCATTGTGGTTTTGTGATATATTAGAATATCAAAACATCTGAAAAACCACCTGATGAAGGAGTAAAAACTTTTGATATTTCAGTGTTCTTTTGAAATTCATCTTCCTCACGGTCGTCAGATACGGTTTTGACTTGGTTGCCGTGGAAACACCTTCATCTTCTACAACATCGATTGACCAGTAATGACAGTGGATGGTGTTCAGTTAATGACTGTAAAAATGTCATCGAACCCAACATTGGTAGAGACAGATGATCGTAATCTGTGTGTGTGTGTCTGTGTGTGTGTGTGTGTCTGTCTGTGTGTGTGTGTCTGTGTGTGTGTGTGTGTCTGTGTGTGTGTGTCCACAGACATATCCTGCTATAACTTAATAAATACTGTAGATATCACCATGACATTACATGTTCATATACATATAGTTAATGCACATCAGATGCAATGATCCATTTGACTAAAGGTCAAGGGTCAATTAAAAATCACATTATGGGTTATAACTGAAGAACAGAGGGTCACAGAACTTTCAGATTGGTACCAAAGGATGCAGAATGAAGATTTATACAATTCTCATAATTGGTGTTATCACCTACGACCAATAGTTTTTGAGATCTTTGGAGGTCAAAGGTGACATGTGGCCAAATTAACTTCTGTGAAACTGTTTCTGTTTATCGCATTATTTTGACTTTTTTTTTTATCTCATTTTTACTTTTTATCGCATTTTAATGTTTTATTGCATCATTTTTACTTTTTATCATGTGATTTTGACTTTTTTTTTCAATATTTTGGTATTTTCTGGCATTATTTTTGACGTTTTCTTGAATTTGACTTTTTTATCTCATGATTTTAACTTTTATTGTGTGATTTAGATTTATTTTTCTAGAGGTCAAAGGTGACATGTGGCCAAATGAACTCTTGTAACACTGTTTGTGTGTATGTGTGTGTCAATATTGGCTCTAATTCAAGAACAGGTTGTCATAGAAACTGGACATTGGCACAGAATAGGCGTGAGATTAGACATTCTGTGAATACTAGTTTGATGTAATTATCCTGAACTTTAATCAGAGCTTTTATGAACATCAACACAGTTAGTGAATTAAATGGTAGAAAACACAGACTGCAGAGGGTCGTGTAAGAAACGGTGGTTAATGTGAAGAACATTTGAACACATGACCTATTTGCATTGGTTAACACCATTGATTTAATCCTTTAATCCTATGATTTTTTAAAATAATTATTATCTTGATGCAAGACCCCCCATCGGTAGAAATGCTTTTTTTTTGTCGTTTGAAGATTTTTTTTTTTTGTTGCTTCTTTGAGATTTAATCCTGAAGGTTATTTTAATGTCAAGGCAGTGATTGAAGATGAACATTTTGGACCGGGGCAGTTGTATAAAGTGTATCCAGATGTAAGCTAATAGCACCTAGATTGTAAAGATACTTAAAGAGGCTTGTGCAGCCCCACAACATCAAAGTAGACACCCCCCCCCCCCCATTTAAAACAGTTTAGAGTCCTGGATGGAAGAGGCTTATGTTACTGATTAGAGCAGAGGAGAGGTGCTTAGCTCATACACAGATTGGAGCAGCCCATAGGATTAGAGAGGTACTATCAAATGGTACCTTCATCTATGTTTTCATGTATTTCACACTTCCTGGAAACCGAAGAAGGGGGAGGGGGAGGGGGAGGGGGAGGGGGGTGTTTCTGAGTTTGTGCTTTTTTCCCTATTTCTGCCTTTCAGAATTGTCTGACTATAAAAGACTTTACCACATTTCCTCATTGAGGCATGAAATATTTAATTTAATTGTACTTTATTTACTTATTTAATATACAGTAGTACCTCAGTTTAAGAAATTCATTCCAGAAGTGGTTTCGTAAAATTATTTTTTTCGTAAGTAGTCACATTTCACATGTAAAGGGAAATGTGCCTAAAACCCCCCTAAACCCCCAATACTACCCCTAAACCCCCAATACTACCCCTAAACCCCCAATACTACCCCTAAACCCCCAATACTACCCCTAAACCCCCAATACTACCCCTAAACCCCCAATACTACCCCTAAACCTTTAAAAATGATAAAAGTATAGACATTTAGTATGAAGACAGACATATCATTGTGGTTGTTTTAATAGTGTTTTAATAGTTTGAGTCAAACTTTCACCTTCAGTGTTTGTTAACAGACCAGGAATCACTTTCTTTTGGTCCATGATGAATAATGAATAATAAAGTTATTATGAACACACTGAAAATTCTGAACTCCCTGACCAATGAGGGTCCCAGACACACCAAAAGCATCATGGGTAGCTCCCTCCTAGCCAACGGGAGAGCAGCTCTATCTAATATGATGCTACGTACAAGTGTACAGTACATACGTATTTACATACAGTACGTACAGTACTGTATTTACGTTTTAGGGGTTTTATTTAGTTTGAATTTTCTTTCATATTCAGAGACTAAAATGTTACGTAAAGGCTTTTCATAACTTGGACTATTCATTAGATGGGTGTATATATATATATATATATATATATATATATATATACTTTTTTTGGGTAACACTGTACCTCCACTCATGAACATTTACAAATAGGTAACAAATAGTTGAATTGTGTTTAGGTTTTCTAAAGTGTTCCCATATTTTCTTTTATTTATTCATTTTAATTTTAAAACTGTCCAGTCCTTGTTCCTTAACAGTCGAATGTTAGTTTGGTTCCAATTGTTGCTAAAGCTAATTAGCTTTAGCTCCTTTTATTGCTAAAGCTAATTAGCTTTGTCAAAGGCAGACTACACACTGTGTATGAGGCTCAGTTTGGTTTAATACTGACTTTATTATAGGTTTGAATTAAACCACAATTCAATATTAGGGTGAAAACAAAACAACCCTCAAGACAATATCAACATAACAAACAACATCAACCGTGATAGTAACAACAACAACCAGATCAAGAACTGGGCAAAAATAAAATAAAAAAATAAAATTATGATTAATAATTTAAACATGAAGCATAATCTAAATCAGCTGTTTCTGTCAGAGGGGTGTTTTTTTTAATAGGGTGGGTGTACGTCCTCGTCTGTCTACACGTCTCCCAAACCCCGGAGCTTTTGTGTGGTGCATCAGTGTGTTCCCGTTGTGTATTTTCTGGCAGCCCAGTGGTCGCCGTGGTAACTCATCATTAGGTGATTAATGGGGCTGTGACGAGGCTGCGGT
>CM035789.1:47186822-47213992 GCA_020466265.1 Siphamia tubifer | reverse complement strand
CACACACACACACACACACACACACACACAGTGCTTATCACTTGAACAATAAGCAGTAGCGGCAGCAGGCGGTCAGTTGTTGAGGTGGAGGATCTTCCATGTTGACAATAGAAGGGAAATGATCTACTAGTGGTTATGTTTACATTAGTTTTTTTTAATTCAGAATGATTTCTTCTGAATTTAAAGATATTTCCTTCCTTTCCTTTATATGGACACGTTCAATTCCCAATAAAGGTTTCCATGGAAACGGGTGTATTCTGCTGTAGTTCAGCTTCCAGAGCTAGAGGTACAGATGGTTGTGATTGGACAGAAGGGCAGTTTAAATATCTACTGGAAGAAAACCACATGTTAGACCAGATACTACATGTGATGTTTGACTGTATTTTTATAATAGTATATATATAGTATATAGCATATAGTACGTGTATGTGTATAAATATATATATTTATTTTTCTCAGTGCAGCCGGCTCATCAGCGTTGGGCGCTGCAGGTGGCTCACTGCCATAAGGTGTCTGCTTCCTTCCTATAACTGACTGACTGGCTGGTCTGTTTTAAAATGGAGAGAGCTAATAGAACCCCCCCCCCACCCACCCACCCATTTACCCACACACACACACACACACACACACACACACACACACACACACACTCTCTCCGTCTGCCCCTCTACCTCCCTGTATGTCATACAACATGGCTGCCACTGCCAGCCCAATGAGTTTCACACACACCGTATCGTCATCACTGGGCGTGAGAGAGAGAGAGAAAGAGAGAGAGGGGAGACAAGATGTGATGTGCAGGCGGTCACTTTATTCTGGGAAAGCTGTAGGTAAGAGCAGTGAGTGTAGTGTTGGTGAGGGTATAATACTGATACATGGCAGGTTAGTGTCAGGAAAAAGTAGCTGGTACATATGAGTGTTGGTGCGGACAGCTGGTGCTTCTTGCCGCAGCCGCCACAGAACCCTGGGGAATGCACACACACACACACACACACACACACACACACACACACACACACACACACACACACACACACACACACACACACACACACAGTAAGCTGTGCAGCAGGAGAATGTAGTGCTGGTTAACCCCCCCCCCCCCCCTTCCCTCTCTTCAAACTCAGGACCAACTGTTGGCAGTCACACGACCAAACCATGTCCTTTATGTTTTCAAGGGCTTCAGCTTTTTTTTTCCTTTTTCTTTCATGAATCTAAAAGCTGTAATTTTGCTTCATCTTGGTAGGGAGCGTACAAATGCCTAGTTTTTACCAGGAAAGGGTATTTAGTATTATAACGTAAAAATAAATCAATGCTCTTAATATAAAACAGGAATTTCCAAACAAAAACTAGTAATGTCAGAGTAAATGACACAGGTTTTAAAGGTTAATTATATCCACAGGACAGACAGGGTTTGTTAAAACAAAGCTAATATAAAAACATTAACATACATCAGTTTTTGTTCCTTTTGGTTTATTTTTGTTTGTGTTTTCTTTTTCCATAAATACATATTATTCTTATTTCATAATTTTGACTTTTTATCTCTTTTTATCCCTTATAATTGTAGTTTTCATGATTCTCATGATTTTAACTTTTTATTTCATGATTTTGACTTTGCTTAATGCGCCTTATAGCCCAGTGCGCCTTATAGTGCGGAAAATTTGGTGTATAAAACAGGAAAGTGATGTCATTTACTAAGAAAATGTAGTAATAGCACAGTAAAACACAGTGCAGTGTAAGAACACAGGTTTTAGAAGTGAACCCTATCCACATGAAAGAGAGGTTTTTTAGATTTTTTTTATGTCCAAATACAGCATCATCATAACCCCCCCCCCCCCCCAAAAAAAAAAAAAACCCAAAACAACAACATAGAAAAATAACAATGAAAGTTGTGTGTGTTTTCCTTCATTCTTTGGGTCAGTGGTATCATCATCATCATCTTCCTCCCTAGAACAAAACAGTTTTCCCTTTTCTTTTCAAATTGTTCCTCATTTTTAGATTTCAAATTGTGTGATACCTTTTCCATGCTGTAAATGTCTTCCATAATACTAAGCCACTGTTCTGAAGGGGGGGGGGGGTGTCTACGTTATACCATGGTCTTGTAATTACTTTCCAGCTGGCTGCTAGTACTGTCGAAACTAAAAGCTGTAATTTAGCTTCGTCTTGGTCGGGAGCGTACAAATGCATAGTTACCAGGAAAGTCTTTGATAGAATAAAAGCAAATCAACGCGCTTTACTTTTATAAAACAGGAAAGTGATATAATTTACTAAGAAAATGTAGTAATGACAGAGTAAACCATAGTACAGTATAAGAATACAGGTTTTAAAGGTCGATCATATCCACAGGAAAGACAGGGTTTTTTTTTCACATATATTTTTATTCCACAAACATGGCGCGTCGTGGACGTGATGGTTCTGCCGCCGCCGCCGCCGCCGCTACAACAGGTCTTCTGTGTTAACGTGATAACTTTTGGATGGATTTGTCCCAAATTTGGTTTGCTAACGCTGGATGTCCGTATGTCCACAAAGGGACATGTTTGTTTATCCTGTCCACCTTCCACTGGTCTGAATACGGCCACACACCCACTCTGTGGAGGCGCTACACTCTGTTTCCCACAATGCACCGGTCTGCTTTCACACCTCCAAAAGATCAGCAGGTCGGTCTCGGTCCACGTGTTTAGTCCAGACCAGAGTTCAGTGGTTTGTATTCAGACCAGCCAAAAGGGTCAAAACCAAAGGAAGTTTGGGGATTTCGGACCGGACCAAACATGCTAGGTGTGAATATGCTCTGAAACAAGTCCTGACACTTTTCTGTGACTGAACTCCCAGAGAAGTAAATGTGTGCATTTTTTGTAGAAAAACTCACTCTAGATTTAATTGATATCCTGATCTACAGTCGAACCAAATGTTGTGAAGGATTGACGTGTACCTGTACCTGTACGTGTAACTGTACCTGTACCTGTATGTGTACCTGTACACAGCATCAACTGTACAACATAAGGTGTGTTTACACTATCAGAACTTAACACTATGTGTGGTTCCACTGACCGACCCGCTCTGACAGAACTGTCCTCTGGGACAGGGACCAGGAGACAATATTAAAGCCTTAACTTCCATCAGTTTGTTTCACTGCTAAATGCTAAATGCTAATGTTAGCTCTGGATCCTGCTGAGCCTAAAGATCCACAAGCCTGTATTTAGTTTATATTATTTGGTTTACGTTACTTAAACACACCAGGGATTAGTTCTGCTAAAAAACACTTTCAAATGTATTCTGTGACAAACTGGAAAGGCTCAGTGTAAATATTTTTACTACTGGACTGTTGAAATAATTAATAGTTGTGTCTTAATCTGGTTCAGTTGAAATGAATCCATTACAACACAAACGTAAACATTAGAACTTTGGAGCAAAAAGACATAAAATTAGGGAACATTGATACGTTAATGGACCACGATGAAGCAGTGAAGGAGCAGTACCCTCCAAATATGGGGGGGGGTAATTCACACACTGGTAAGGGGTGAAATGACATTCAACCTTATAGTCTGAAAAATACGCTATTGATTTCTGTGTAATTTAAAGCTGACACTACCTTAATCTTAACATTATTTATTTCATGTGTGCCTTATGTCCTCTTTTATATTCTATATATATATATATATATATATATATATATATATATATATATATATATATATATATATATATATATATATATATATTTCTTTTATTATATCCTCTATTTTTTAAAATCTTTTTTATTCTTCTATTTGAAACCTAGAGCTGCTACTCAGAATTTCGTTCCTGCATAATGACAATAAAGATTCTTGATTCTTGATTGTCTACGTCAGTAAGGTTTTGGGATCATCCCAACAGTGAAGCGGTGTGTGGAGGTGTTCCAGAGGAGACTATAAAGTGGTTGAGTAAAAACACTGGGCTGCTGCTGTTCCAGCCAACACACCCCAGGCTGCAGCTCCATTAGCATCGCACTTCCCTTCAGCTACAAAGGCTGCTTGTCGATCAGATTTTTGTGTGTGTTTCTAGTCAGGCTAACATGAGGGACAAGTCCTTGGAGTCATCTCATATTGAAACATAGCAGAGTGAATGTGTAGCCTGTCGCTAACTGAACAGATCTATTTTAAAAAGGCCTCTCCTCTCTCTCTCCCCACGCTAGAGACTCTGGGAAAAGGGCTTTTTAGTGAAATCCAACCACCTGCCGACTGCTAAATGAGAAAGCGTGGGCTAGCCGAGAGGGAAAGGGGGGTGCGGGGGGTGGGGGGTGTTGTCAAAGAGCCTCTGTTCTCCCCTAGGAGCTCAGTCAGCTGTAGGCCTGCCCTATTGTAGAGCTGATGCTATCGCCTGCCAGGTATTTCCCACCACTTCCCAGTCAGAAGAAGAGAGGAGAGAGAGGGGAGGGGTCTGGAGTGTCCCCAGAGGTGGTCCCACTACTCATGTTCCGTACTTAAGTACAAGTATAAAATACTGGTGTGGAAAAAATAGAAGTACTGATTCAACTCCTTTACTAAACTAAACTGGTAGATGAATGTGAATGAAACAATACTTATTTAAGCAGGAAAAATGTCAAAAATATCCAAAAATAAAGCCTTTAAAAGTGAATTAACGTGAGATGATAGGTTTTATTGGGACAGTTTAATGGGTGTGGACAGAACATTTAGGAACAATTCAAAAGAAAAGCATAATTATGAGAAAAAAGTCAGAATTATGAGATGAGAAATGGATAATTATGTGATAAAAAGTTATAATTATGAGAAAAAAAAAGATATACTAAGACACAATTTCTTATTTACTGATTTTACAACTTGTTTTTCATACATACATATGTTTAGATTGAAAAAGTAATGTGTATTCTGAGAATACAGAAGTATAAAGTACATATATTTATATACATGTAAAGAGTATAAAGTACATATATTTATATAAATGTAAAGAGTATAAAGTACATATATTTATATAAATGTAAAGAGTATAAAGTACATATATTTATATAAATGTAAAGAGTATAAAGTACATATATTTATATACATGTAAAGAGTATAAAGTACATATATTTATATACATGTAAAGAGTATAAAGTACATATATTTATATAAATGTAAAGAGTATAAAGTACATATATTTATATAAATATAAAGAGTATAAAGTACATATATTTATATAAATGTAAAGAGTATAAAGTACATATATTTATATAAATATAAAGAGTATAAAGTACATATATTTATATAAATGTAAAGAGTATAAAGTACATATATTTATATAAATATAAAGAGTATAAAGTACATATATTTATATACATGTAAAGAGTATAAAGTACATATATTTATATAAATGTAAAGAGTATAAAGTACATATATTTATATAAATGTAAAGAGTATAAAGTACATATATTTATATAAATATAAAGAGTATAAAGTACAAAGTTGGCAGACAAATAAACCTTGGATGCTATTTTACAGATACCTAACAACTGTACTAAAGTACTGTAAAGGACATAGTTTACTTTTGTCCTCAGTTCCTTCCACCTGTGAGTGTCCCAGAGCGTCCAGTCTTTCGGGGACATCCCAGCAGGACGTCTGTGGTCCTCAGCTGGTGTGTGTCTTTCTTCTGTATCACTGTTCCCTCTCCTCTCTAAAGCACTCAGTCCCCTCACACCCCTGTGGTTCCATTATTACATTCCTTGTGCTATTTAATTTTCGGATCAGTACCCTCGAGGGGGGGGTAGTTTTCTTCGAGCCCTCGCGCTCTGCTGTTGATGTGCTCCTTTTGTGCCACTTTGGACCCAGCGCCACTTTTGAACAATGCAGGTGCGCTGTTGGTCGTGGCTAACGCTGCAGCACCTGCCAGCTGGGCTCCAACAAACACTTCCTTTAATCAGCCCAAACACTTCCATCAGACGCACATGTTCCTTCTGTGTTTGACTCGTCTCATTCCACAACACCGTCACTGTTTACAAAACAACCGCTGGAAACCTCCCTGTTCACAATCTGACTTTTCCTGTTGTTACTGGACCTGGAAAATAAAAACGTAACAGTTAGAGGAACGACATGGTAACACACGCGTCTGACATCACAAGTACTGCAAATAATAGTTTTTTATTATTTGTATATATGTGTGTGTATGCATACACACACACACACACACACACACACACGCATATATATATATATATATATATATATATAAAAATTTATCTTAGTGTATTTATTCATTCATTTATTTTGTTTTTGTATTTTTATTTTTCTTTATTCATTTTATTTTTATTTCAACATTTTTTACATTTATTTCTTCTATTCATTTATTTTTATATTTTATTTTATTTTTTTTATTCGTTTGTCTTTATTTATTCATTTATTTTATTTTATTCATTTATTTTTACCACAATAGTTTTATATACGCTCCTTAGTGTTTTTTCGTAACACAATATACTGTATATATCGCAAGGTTAAAAAAAAATAAATTGCAGTGTAATTTTTTTCTTAACTCTAAAGCTCGGGTCACATGATGTCGTGTAATTGCGGTAAATGAAGCAGCGTCTTATTTGCTTGATACAGAACAGAGTAGGACAGTGTATTTTTGTCTGAGGCGAGCTGTGTTTTAGATTAGACATGGTTGGCAGCTGTAAGAGGATGGCTGAGTGAACAATGAGCTACAGCTGAGAACGTGTGTGTGTGTGTGTGTGTGTGTGTGTGTGTGTGTGTGTGTGTGTGTGTGTGTGTGTGTGCCTCAGAAGGTTCTAATAATGAATGTTACGATGCTTGAACACAGCACTGATGATGTAATTGGAGAAAACGG
This sequence comes from Siphamia tubifer, assembly GCA_020466265.1. Classification (NCBI taxonomy): domain Eukaryota; kingdom Metazoa; phylum Chordata; class Actinopteri; order Kurtiformes; family Apogonidae; genus Siphamia; species Siphamia tubifer. The sequence continues at coordinate 47,207,185 of CM035789.1, read as the reverse complement.
TGACTGCTGCGATCAGGTTCCAGTGAAGCTCAGTAGTCGCCTCATCATTATCTTCCTCGTGTCCAACTATTGAACTTTTACTGGATGACTCTGACTATCTGTCTGGGTGGGTGGGTGGGTGGGTGGGTGGGTGGTTGGCGGTCGACAGTGGGTTGCAGGGTAGAGGTCAATGAAAGAAGTTAAACTTTTGGCTGCAGGGTGAGTGAGGACATGTTTCCTTTTTTTGTTTTTAACTCTCATCCTCTTCCACTGGAAACTAGATTCATTCATCTGTCCTGCAGAGATAGAATAGAATAGAATAGAATAGATGTTACACATGTGTCCGTCCATCATTAAAGCAGTGGTTCAGTCACAGCAGTTTTTCTAACTTTAGCCTCAAATACGTTATATGGGTCAAAATGATTTAAAGTTTATTGATAAAATCCCAGTAAAATATCTCCTGAACACTTCTAACTATAGCCTTATAGTCCAGTCCACCTTATAGTCCAGTCCGCCTTATAGTCCAGTCCGCCTTATAGTCCAGTCCACCTTATAGTCCAGTTCGCCTTATAGTCCAGTCCGCCTTATAGTCCAGTCCACCTTATAGTCCAGCCCACCTTATAGTCCAGCTCGCCTTATAGTCCAGCTCGCCTTATAGTCCAGTCTGCCTTATAGTCCAGTCCGCCTTACAGTCCAGTCCGCATTATAGTCCAGTTCGCATTATAGTCCAGTTCGCCTCATAGTCCAGTTCGCCTCATAGTCCAGTCCGCCTTATAGTCCAGTCCGCCTTATAGTCCAGTCCGCCTTATAGTCCAGTCCGCCTTATAGTCCAGTCCACTTTAAGTCCAGTCCACTTTATAGTCCAGTCCACTTTATAGTCCAGTCCGCCTTATAGTCCAGTCCGCCTTATAGTCCTGAACACTTCTAACTATGAGTGTTTGTTAAATTCCTAGCGTAACTTCTTCAAATCATGTCTTTTAGGAAGAACAACAACTGACTCTGACAGTAATTAAGTCTAAAACTAAGACAAATCGACTCCAAACACGACTTTCCTTGGCGCTGGCGTTAGGTATTTCCCCGTCATGTTTGGTACCGTTGGAAAGATGGGGATTCCCTCTAGACAACCCTTAAATAGAAATCTACAGAATTATAGATTTGAACCAATGGGAGGCCTCAGAACAAAGCCTTCTGCACTAAACTAAAGCCCTTGTTGCTATGGTGATGTTGAAAAACAGCCTCTGATTGGTTGAATTAGTGTCACGCAAACATTTTTAATAAACTTTAGATAAATATAAAATCTGAATTTATTAAATTTGACCCAATGACTGTTTTTGTGCTGGAGGGTCACATTTGTCATTGTAACAAATACAACCAAATTAAAATGTAACCCAGTCAATGAATGAGTAAAAACCAGCTTAAAATAAAAAAATATGGAAATTACTCATTTAAAAATAAGCTGAAAATATAATATAATATAATATAATATAATTAAATATAATCTAATATAATTTATATACAGTCGTACGTCAATTTACGAAAGACCCAGCTAACAAATAATCCAAGTAATGAAAAACCTTTTTTTTTGTCTCTGAATACGAAAGAAAATTCAAATTACGAAACGAAACTGAAACCTCTAAGACATAAATACAGTACTGTATGTATTATTCCGTTGGCTAAGAGGGAGCTATCCAGGTATTGTTTTTCAACATAGTCCAGTAAACATATTTACCTGTAAATCAATTGCTTATTAGACGGTAATTTACAGTAATTAACAGTAGTTAGTGTTCTAATGTTGGGTTTTAAATACACGTTTCTTTGCATCAAAACTTAAACACATGTTTTCCAGCTGAGTGGACATTTTTATAACTCCATTAAAATAAGGTCATTAAAGAATTCAATTACATTGGTTTTGTTTTTCAGCCTAAAGATGAATAAAAACAGTTGGGAAACTAGTATTGACAGAATGAACCTGTTCTTGAATTAGAACCAATAATATGATTTTGACCTTTCTGCTAAATGTAAACATCGAAACGTCAAAATAATGCGATAAACACAAACAGTGTTACACAAGTTAATTTGACCACATGTCACCTTTGACCTCCAGAGATCTGAAAAACTATTGGTCATAGGTGATCACAACTATTATGTTCATTCTGCATCGTTTGGTGCCAATCTGAAAGTTCTGTGACCCTCTGGTCCAGAATGAGATTTTGACCTTTTAGTTAATTGTGACCTTGACCTTTGACCTTTACTCAAATGGGTCATTGCATCTGATGTACATTAGCTATATGTATATGAACATGTAATTTCATGGTGATATCGACAGTATTCAATGAGTTATAGAATATGTCTGTCACACACACACACACACAGACACACAGACACACACACACACACACACACACACACACAGACACACACACACAGACACACAGACACACACACACACACACACACACACACACACTGGTTTATATTAAACACATAATAAGCTTGACTAAGGTTCTAATCATTCATGCATCAAAGGGTTACTGATTATTCAAAGTAAACTTCAGTCACAAAACTATAAACCTGACACGACTACGACTGCTGCACTATACCCCCCCCCCCCCCCACACACACACACACACACTGAGGTTCTATTCACGACTGAAGCCCCTCCCACTCCCTCTCCTCCACTTGAGTCAGTAGACCCACTTCTTCCCAACGCCACAAAATGGCAGGAATGTTTAAGAAGCCGTTCAGACCCTGGAGGAGGAAGTGTGTGGACCCCACTGCTTAAGCCCCTCCCCCACCCACCATCCGCCCCCTAAGCCCCGCCCCCACCCAGGCTGCTCCACCAGCAGCACCGTCTACAACTGACTTTTTTTGGGAACCTTTCCCATTCATTGGGGGTTGGTGTTGTAGTCACTTACAGAGAAATGCCCTTGAGGGGAACAGACTCTAAGAACCTGGGAATGAATTCAAAATGTGCTTCAGACGTTGGAAGAATGGACTCACTTTGTGTCTGTGAATGATTAAACTAGATACCTGTCTGCTTTGGCTTTTCTCTCTCTCTCTCTCTCCCTCCACCACCACCTATCATTTTGGCTCTTGCTGTCTGTTCTTCCTGCCTGTTGATGTGCTGTGTGTGTGTGTGTGTGTGTGGGGGGGGGGGGTCCTCAGACAAGCAGATCTGGCCTGTTCTAAATGAATGTGCCCACGAGGTGAAGGGACACTAAACCCTAATTCCCTCGATTTGACTCCTCTGAAACATGTCATCTCATTCAGATTAGTCTCCTTTGTTCTCTGCCCTCCCCCCACACTCCCCTCCCTCGTTCTTTGCTCGCTCTGCCTCTCTCTCTCTCTCTCTCTCTCACACACACATTGTGTCGCTCACAGATCACACAATAGCGCTGATGGATATTTTCATTCATGTTATCTTGTAAATGACTTCCAGGGATGGTGTAGAGGAGGGGAGGGGGGGGGGGGGGCAGAAGAGGACAGTAGAGAGAGAGAGATATAATACGTCACTCAGAGTCAGCAAAGACGATAACCCCCCCCACACACACACCCCCACCCCCACCTTCCACACTCCTCACCCTCTCCTCTTAGAACAGCTCATTCAGACCATAGCAGATAACAAGCCCACCCTGGGGTTACACACACACACACACACACACACACACACACACACACATTTCCATGTCTCATGAGGATGCAGAGTCTTTAATCGTCCCTTGTAGGTAAAGGAGCCACTGGGTAGTGAGCGTAAATACATCTTTCAAAATCTATTTTTTCAAAAAATTATAAAAAAAAACTAAAAAATTGTAAAATTATTACTTAATATTTTTTTTAAATTAATAATTATCTATCTGTATATATGTGTATAATATATATATAATATATATATATATATATATATATATATATATATATATATATAGTACTACTGCCCCCATAACTGACTCAACACCTCAGAACTATATTTATTGATCATACAATAGTCACTTTATCTGTTTTTATTTACTTAGCTCTGTTTATTTATTTATTTGTACAGAGGTTTTTTTTTTATCTTACTTGTACAGTTCAAGAAAGTTTATTTACCTCTCTTATTCCATACTGTAGTGACTTTAACTTTTACCTATAGTATTTTAACTTCTTTATTACATAATATTTGTATTTATTTCCAGTGTACATGTACGTGACACGGTTGTGAACCATTCTGCTCTTATATATTTATGCCTCCCACTCAATGGGATGATATCTGAAGTATTTCCCTTATATACTTTTTTCTTTTCTATTCCTTATTTATGTATTTATTTTTATTTAATTAAATTTATTGAGTTTTTTTTTTTTTCTTTTAAGTGCTTCCATATCGTATAGTTATATGTTTGACAGCCTGCTGTGGTACTATTGCATGATCGTCATCTACATAGTGAACACTTCAATACAAATATTAGAATAAAAACCAAAAACATTAAAAATTTAAACATTAAAAAATACTGAACAAAAAAGGAAACGCATGTTAAACTTGAATGTATTGTATGTAATGTATTTAGTGGGGACATACTCATTCATATTTTAGTAGTTTTGTTTTATCTACGTTTATATTTCACCTGAATTTAAGTCCTCATAATGTCAGAGGTCCCCCGTGGCATGACTGTGTAAACAGATAAATGTCCCCATAAAGATAGGAATACAAGTTGACACACACATACAAAGAAAACAAAGCCCATGATGTCACAGCCTCACTCATACACACCAGCAGCACCTTCTACAAATGCTATCTTGGGTGTCAGAGCCATTTAATATCTTTGCTAGCTCTCTTTTTCCTCTGCAAGCGGTGAGATAAACCACAGCCAGATCGATAACTCTGTTGACACAAACAAATAAATAACAGATGATGCCACTGTCAGTCACTGTGGAAAGGTAGCCGCGCATCTTTTGTCAGTGAAAGTGTGTTGTAGTCGTGTACACACCGCACCGTGTGTTCTGCTCAAATGAGCTCCAGCGGTTTGTGTTCAGTTAAATCCTACATATGGTTCCTTTTTTTTTTTTTTTTTTTATTTCTTCTTCACTTCTTTTTTTTTTAACTTCAAAAGGGGTTGCTATCTTGGTACGCAGCAGTTTTTCTTTCTTTATGGCTTCACATTTGCTGATGTTAGTGAGGATGCTACACTCTGGTGAACCAAAAATACTGCAATAAAATAAAATAAAAAAAACATCCCCACACTAATCTGGGTACGGTTAAATAGTTTGTGCTTTTATAAATAGACACTCAGACATTTGACGACTATGATAACATTTATTTAGTCAAACACTTCGCCCGTTCAGCTAGCTCACAGGTGTCAAACATAAGGCCCGGGGGCCAAATCCAGACCAGTGAAAGGGTCCAATTTGGCCCGTAGGAAGAATATGGTGTGAAACTGATTAGTAGTGTCTGCATAAGGAACCATGGACAACAGGATCTACAGTGACTTACTGGTGTCCTGTGCTGACCTGTGACCCCAGACCTCCTCCTCCCTCACCTGTTTGATGGATGCACCCCCCCCCCCCCCCAGTTTAGTGTCCGATCACCATGGTAACCTAAACTGTGTCTAGTTTAGTGTCCGATCACCATGGTAACCTAAACTCACCATGGCAGTAGATTTGTTGTCGGTGGCTAAAATGAGTCCAGGTGTTCCGAGTCTAAAACATTAATTTACCTGCTACATGATTTAACTTGCCTTTGCTTTCTATAAATATTTAACATTCTCTCACTTCTAGTTTTATTTATTTATTTTAACTTGGTAGACAAATGGAAGACTATTATGCTAATTCATCTTTTCTGAATGTAAATTGTTATTCTCATCATAAATTTCACCCTTTGGCTTTTCTTTCTCAGAAGTGCTGAGCCAGCCTTAACAACAGTAACCATTAGCCATGTGCACTTGGTCCCCTTCCTCCTCCTCCTCCTCCTCCTCCTCCTGTGTGTTTTTTTGTCCTCTACAGCGTGAATGTTTTTGTTAAGGAGATGAGGGTTCATGACCTGGCCATACCACCAGTCACATTCTATTTAACAGCACAGTCGGTCAGGGCCTCCTCCTCCTCTTCCTCCTCCTCCTCCTCCTCACACAAAATGTGAGCAGGCCGTTTTTTTGTACACATGGTTACGTAATTTGGCAGTGATTTAAAACATTAATTAGAGCAGTGTTTCCCAACCTTTGTGAGCCGAGGCTTTTATTTGACATTAGAAACATCACAAGGCACCACCAAAGAAAAAAGTCACAAAAACTATTTTAGAATCAGAATTAGTTAATAGTTGACTATTATTTATATATTTTTATGTTTTATTTTTACTGGTGAGGCCCACTTCTGATCAAATTTAGCTGAATGTGGCCCCTGAACTAAAATGAGTTTGACACCCCTGCCTTAAAACCATGCAAACATGCAATACAAATATACAAATATACAAATATACAACTATACAAATATACAACTATACAAATATACAACTACACAACTATACAACTATACAAATATACAACTACACAACTATACAAATATACAACTATACAAATATACAAATATACAACTATACAAATATACAACTATACAAATATACAACTATACAACTACACAACTATACAACTATACAAATATACAACTACACAACTATACAAATATACAACTATACAACTACACAAATATACAACTATACAACTACACAACTATACAAATATACAAATATACAACTATACAACTACACAACTATACAACTATACAACTATACAACTACACAACTATACAAATATACAACTATACAACTATACAACTGTACAACTATACAACTATACAACTATACAACTACACAACTATACAAATATACAACTACACAACTACACAACTATACAACTACACAACTATACAAATATACAACTATACAACTATACAACTATACAACTATACAACTATACAACTACACAAATATACAACTATACAAATATACAACTATACAACTATACAACTATACAACTACACAACTACACAACTACACAACTACACAACTATACAACTATACAAGTATACAAGTATACAAGTATACAAGTATACAAGTATACAAGTATACAAATATACAACTATACAAATATACAACTATACAACTATACAACTACACAACTATACAAATATACAACTATACAAATATACAACTATACAACTATACAACTATACAACTATACAACTACACAAATATACAACTATACAACTATACAACTATACAACTATACAACTACACAACTACACAACTACACAACTATACAAGTATACAAGTATACAAGTATACAAGTATACAAGTATACAACTATACAAGTATACAACTATACAAGTATACAACTATACAAATATACAACTATACAACTATACAACTATACAAATATACAAATATACAAATATACAAATATACAAATGTAACATTATATTAAATCTACAAGATAAGAAAGACTAGAATAAATTAAATATAAATAAGAATATAGAGAAAAATATTAATAAAATACAGCCTAGAGGGAATATAAATATGTACATGAACATATGACTATATACTGAGCGCTGGTGGTTGGGTTATTTCCTGAAATATAATACAAATCTAGGTGTGAAAACTAGGTGTGTTTAGTTGAACACAAAACTTTACACCACTGTTGGTGAAACACCTTTGATTTTCAAATAATATTCAAATAGTTTCCAGTGAATTTCGAATAATGTTTTGGACCAAAAGTCTCATTCCTAGTGAACACACACGGTGCAGAAACGCCACCGTCTCCAGATATTCCCACTCTGGGACCAAGGATTTTCCAAAGATATGGTTTTGTGGTACTCATGACACCGGCCCATTTTGACAAAAGGCCCATCCGTTAAGAAAGTACGTCAGATTCACACACATTTTTTTTAGTAGGGATTGGGCCTGAATTAGAGGATGGGGCGGGTTGGGGGTTATTATTATTTTTTTATCTCTTTGTTTTATTTCACCACTAACATGTATATGACTACTACGACAGAAGGCGCCGTTTTGTAACAGTGGGTTATAGTCAGTGATGGGGTGGGTGGGGGGTGGTTGGGTTAAAGACAGTATTGCTCACTGGTGTATAAATGGAGTGGAACAATAACATAATTCCCCTTGGGCGTAATGTTTGCTTTGGAAAGGCAACCTTGTAGCGCTCCAAAAGTCCTTAATCCTATTACTCGCATTCCAATTGAATTTGACTCAAGGAGAAAAAATGTCTTTTCAGCAGAGGTAACAGCACACAAAATACTATATTACAGTCTGTGAAGGCTTTGGGGAAGTGTGAACATCTTTCTAACTCACTCTTTTCTTCTCATTTGCAGATTGTGTGTACATCGAGAGTCGGCGGCCCAACACTCCCTACTTCATTTGTAGCATTCAGGATTTCAAGCTGGTAAGTGGACTTACGTTTGTTGTTTTTAGGCTGAATCTCATTTCACCCCTTCCCCTGGGTTTTCTGTGCATCCACATGTAGGGGTAGAGGGGGAGGGGTAGGGCTTTATACCCCTTCAAATGGAGATTTTCCAGATGGAGGGGTACGAGAAATTTCCCAGAATACAATGCAAATCATTTTTAAAAATGGCGGCATCTGTGAAAGAAGTCCACACATGTAGAGTTTTGAATGAAGTGTTTCAGTTGTGGTAAGTGGTCACAGTGTGTAATGAAAGGATGTTTGACCTGTGTCATCAGTCTACTGATACAGTGATTACAGTTTTTTTACAGCGTGTGTTGGCGTGGCGGCAGTGTTACTGCCGAAACCTGGTTGCTAAGTGACTGACGTGACTTTGTCTACGTCTGTTTCAGCCGCTTCTTCATTTGAACAATCAGTTATTTCCTCGTCGTCTTGTTTGAGGCGGCCATGGCTCGGTTGGTAGCTCGGGTCGCTGGCCTATTACATGCAGAGCAGTTTGAAAGACACCGTTGATCCCACCCGTACGCTTACGCACAGTCTATGTTTATATATCGTCTCCAAACTATGAATTCAGATCATAGTCGGTCTTGCCAGGCTAGGCTGTCGAGCACTTGAATGGAATCATTATAAAACTGCATAAGATGAATATGTGGCTGAACCCATAAAACCATCGACTGATGTAAAATCATTAATAATTTCTGATCCATTAATTCTATCAATACGTGTATATCATTGGTGTAAAATGCAGTTTCTCATCTTCATACAGTATGACCCATTTGGATCTTCAGAGGCTCCCAGTTACCATGGAAACACTGCTATCTTCTATTTCCTATTCCTGTTCAGACAGGGTGGGTGGAGTCATGTGACAGGGTGGGTGGAGTCATGTGACAGGGTGGGTGGAGTCATGTGACAGGGTGGGTGGAGTCATGTGACAGGATGGGTGGAGTCATGTGACAGGATGGGTGGAGTCGTGTGACAGGGTGGGTGGAGTCGTGTGACAGGGTGGGTGGAGTCATGTGACAGGGTGGGTGGAGTCATGTGACAGGATGGGTGGAGTCATGTGACAGGATGGGTGGAGTCATGTGACAGGGTGGGTGGAGTCATGTGACAGGGTGGGTGGAGTCATGTGACAGGGTGGGTGGAGTCGTGTGACAGGATTGGTAGAGTCATGTGACAGGATGGCAGAGTCATGTGACAGGGTGGGTGGAGTCATGTGACAGGATGGGTGGAGTCATGTGACAGGATGGGTGGAGTCGTGTGACAGGGTGGGTGGAGTCGTGTGACAGGGTGGGTGGAGTCATGTGACAGGGTGGGTGGAGTCATGTGACAGGATGGGTGGAGTCATGTGACAGGATGGGTGGAGTCATGTGACAGGGTGGGTGGAGTCATGTGACAGGGTGGGTGGAGTCATGTGACAGGGTGGGTGGAGTCGTGTGACAGGATTGGTAGAGTCATGTGACAGGATGGCAGAGTCATGTGACAGGGTGGGTGGAGTCATGTGACTACACTGGCTCCACACAGTCTTACAGGGGAATGAACATATCGTACCAACACACACAGTCAAAACAGACAAAAAAAGACCTTTATTTTATTTTTTAAATTAAATTACTGAATTTACCATCACAGGTAAAATGACGACGGTTATCGTGGGTCATTATCGTTGGTTTATCGACCAAAGTCGTCAGATTCCTGTGCTTCAACACTAACCCTGTCATCTTTTTTTTTCTGTCGCCCACTGCCAACCATCATTCTGTGTCGTTAAGTCACCACACCACAAAATAAAAAATATTTAAAAAAATATCAGGGCTGTTATGTTGTGCAAAGTGTTCCAGTCAAAGACAGCTTGATTTTAAAGTAGTTGAAATAGTTTTTTTTTTCTTTCTTGTTTAAAGGGTCATGTAGAAAAATAATTCCTCTGAGAATCTGCTTTGAATATAAACCAACTTTATAATCCACTAGTGGTCTAATAATGCCTGTAATGGAAATAAAGATGTTTTTCCATGTCCTTAATTGATTTAATGAAAGGGGACCTTCACCGGTTTTCAATTGATTTCCTTTTTTTTCTGCAGCCTAATGTGGCCAAATTGCCTCCTTTTGCTGAATAAAGAGAGAAATTAGTTTTTAATTTGCTACTGAGAATGGTTGATTCATCAGGCTGTGTCAGCTTAGTGAAGTACGACACTGATGTATTGCATCTACATTTGTACACAATTGATTATTTGTGCACTATAAGGCACACTGGACTATAAGGTGCATTAAGGCATAAAATCATGAAATAAAAAGTAAAAATTATGAAATAAAAAGTAAAAATTATGAAATAAAAAGTAAAGATCCTGAGATAAAAGTGAAAATAGTAAGATACAAAGTCAAAATCACGATAAAAAGACAAAATAGTGAGAGAGTCCAAATCACTAAGCACAACCAGAATTGATATAAGGCGCTCTGGATTATAGATATGGATAGATATAGATCTAGATCTAGATAGATTAAATACAGAGGTGCACTGTAGTTTTTGGAGAAAATGAATGTCTTTTAAGTGTGCCTCATAGTCTGGAAAATACGTTAGTTCAAACTCAAATTAAAAATAATACTGTACGACTAGAAAAAAAAAGGAGGGGGGATCTCTGACATTTCCAACACTATAAATAACAGCTCTGTAAGGCTGACAAATTCACATGAACAAAAGCCTCAACACACTTAACTCCAACACATCCACAGTTTTGTACCTTTACAAAGTGAGGCTTGTGTGGCCTCTTCACTGACCTCCAATCATCACCCCGGCTGTTGGCAGCCATTACTCGGCGCCCCCCGGGGCCTGGCTGCTCCACACAAAGCCCAGAGAGCGGCGCTTAGACAACAAATCTGTTAAAAGATGACTAATGCTCGCTGCAGCTCAGCCTCAGATGCTGACTGATCACATACACGGAGCAAACCCACCCCAAATGGTAATAACAACAATAATAGTGTTACAACTATAAATCACAGTTGTTTTGGTGTTTTTCTTTCATAATTTAGCCAGGGGTGTGTCTTATACCTTACCCTATTCAATATTACCTATGGACCACTGAATAACAAATGTCTGAGTTCTTAGTCCCGTGCGAAGGCACATGTTCGTGATTGGCTCAGTAATATTTCTGCTGCAAATGACCCAGTGTGTTTGGGTGAAAGACAGACGTCCAGTGATAATTCAAGTCCAGTGTGAATGAACATGTCTGTGATTTCAACTGCACACCTTTTCTGGAGTGAATAATGGAGGAAGTGGAAGAAATTGTGTCAGTATGTGGTGAATGGAAGATGTGGTCAGGCCATATTTATATTTATATATTTACAACTACCTGCCGTTGTCTCTATAGAGTCAGACGGTTGTTTGTCAGAGGGACAGTCTCTGCTAAGACTGTGGAGCAAATTTACTGCCTGCTTCCTTATCAATGACATTTCCCTCTTTATTTTCATGCATACTTAGTTTTCCTTCTACCTTATTAATGTGTTCACACCAAACTGGATGTTGTGAACATGTAACGACATATCTGCTCATAATGTCTGGAATTTGTGTGAATTACAGACTTTTGTCTGAATGAGCCACGCAATATGGAGGTAACTGTGAATTACCAGTGGTCTACAGATAATACTGATCCAATGTGAATAAAGTAATGTACTCCACAGCGACTTATATGTGAAGTTATTAACACATTATTATATAAGCTTAAAGTGCTTTATATTAATGAAAATAAAATACATACGTCCATAAAAGGCTTAAGATGGAGATAAAATCAAAAATAAAAGTTTTATAAATGTGCATGTGCAGTAAATAATTCTACATAATTATAAAACTTACAGAAGTGCAAGAAAATAAAATACTATGGAATAATAAGAGATTATACATAACTTGAACAATTTTAATCAAATGAGACCTTTAGGGTTAGGGTTTGTAGGCCCATTTTGATCTTCCTTCAAAGGGAATAATAAAAAATAAAAATGTTTGTTCAGTCATCGCACCTTCATGTAATTTAACCAATAATTCTGTCCGTCACCTTGTGTTTTCGGACAGGAAATGGTTTTGCAGGAGCGTTGGAAACCTTGGCTTCAATTAAAACCACTCTCTCCCCGTTTCAAATTGCTCTCAGTCTTCAGCAGCAGGTTCGCCTGCTTGACCTATGACCTGTGAATTTCCTCAGCCAATGGAAACACTTGTTTGGGAGCACTGACCTCTGAGAGAAATCCCCCACGGAGACCACCGTTATTATTGGTAGTGAGGGAAAAAGAAACACAGCGAGGAAAAGACAGATTATGTTTTACTGGACCAGTCTGAAAGGAAGCACATTTTATTAGATTTTTTTAACTCGTGAAGAGTTACGTTTTTTTGATTCTGAATTATTTCTTCTAAAGCAAAAATCTGAATTAAAGCTATTTCTTTGGTGTTTACATGGAAACGTTAAGGCTGAGTAAAGGTTTCCATGGAAACTCATCATTTATTGTCATATTATCCTCTATAACCCTCAAAACCATGTTTTCCTACATTTAATTCACTTGAACATGTAAGTGTTAAAGTTCAGAGTAAATTAAAAAATCATTAGATCAAAACAGAGAAAATATAAGCAGCATTAGCATTAGCAGCAGCATTAGCAGCAGCAGTAGCATTAGTAGCATTGGCATTAACATTAGCAACAGCAGCATGAGCAGTGTTTGCATTAGCAGCAGCATTAGCTTTATCAGCATTAGCATTAGCAGAGGTCTGGGGCCGACAGGGAATTTTCCAGGGACAGGAATAGAGACAGTAACTCCATTAGATGACCTCTGCCTCTCTCTCTCTCTCTCTCTCTCTGTCTCTCGCCCTCTGTAACTCCCTCCCTCATCCATGTGTAATTAATGAGCAGCCATCTGCATGCCTGTGTGTGTTTGAGCACACTCTACCCTTGTCGTCCTATGTTAAAACAACAACTCCCGCTGACTCTCTAAACAACTACAGCACTTCTCACTCCACTCACTCTGTCACCTGTGACAAATCACGCAAGATTGGCACCACGTCTGTTCTGCTCCACACTCCTCACCTCCGTTTACTGTAGAAACACCAAAAATACTGGATAATAAATTAGCATTTTAGCTAGAACACGGCACATGCATATGAATATGACCTCTTTTGTGGAGGTCAATGTTTTTCTATGATAAATTAACTAAACTACCGTATTTTTCAGACTATATGTTGCAGTTTTATTCTTAGGTCGGGGGTGCGACTTGTATGTGAAATTATTAGTACATTATTATTATATAATTTCACTTGTTATTTTCACAACTGTAGGAGGGCGCTCGTTCATACAAAATGCAGCTCAACTTGTAGATTAATATTCTGGTCACATGATTTGCTGAAAATAATCTTGAGTGGGTCATCCATTAACCGAAGGGTTGGTGGTTCAAGTCTCTCTCTGTCCTAGTCAGTCCGTTGTGTCCTTGGGCAAAGACACTTCACTGCCTCCAGTGTCACTCACACTGTGTATGAATGTTCGGTGGTGGGAGGGGCCATAGGCACAAAATGGCTGCCAGTCTTCTGTCAGTCTGCCCCAGGACAACTGTGGATATATATGTAGTTTACCACCACCAGAGGGAGCATGTGAGAGTGAATGAATAATGTAAAGCGCTTTGGTTGCCTTGAAAAATGCGATAGAACTCTACAGAGTCTGCAGCACTTCTCACTCCACTCACTCTGTCACCTGTGATAAACTGGCACATTTGTTCCACACTCCTCACCTCTGTTTACTGTAGGAACACAGAAAATACTCAATAATAAATTAGTATTTTAGCTCGAACCTGGCAGATGCATTTGAATATGACCTCTTTTGTGTCTGTCAATGTTTTTCTCTGATAAATAAACTAATAAAATAAACTACCGTATTTTTCAGACTAGAAGTCACAGTTTTATTCATGGTTTGGTCGGGGGTGTGACTTATATTCCGGAAAATAAAATAAACAAAAAAATACATACAAATAGTAAAAAAATAATGAAATAAAAATAATTTCCGGACCCATCGTGACTTTTGCGTATGTTGCCGTGTCAACGCTCAGACAGTATAACATGCAGCTGTAATGTGTCAGAAGAGTGGAGGATCAGTGGCAGGTAAAAAGAAAAGACGACACGCTGTCAGAGGAGGAAGATAGAAAGAGATGGTGGCGGCAGGTTTCAATCCCCCCCCCCCAACGCCTCTGCCCTCCCACCGCACAGGAGAGATTGATGGCTGCATTCAGGATTTCTACACAGCGCTAATTGGATTCACAGGTCATTAGATGGAGTACAAGAGTGAGACTGTTACAGCCTAAAGACTGAGGGAGGAGGGAAAATAAGAGACAAGAGAAAGAAGGACTGGGGGGGGGGGGCAATATTGATGAGGTTGTTTGGTTCAGGACCAATCAAATCCTCCACCCCTTCTTCTTGTCTCTGCGGTTCTTTGCTTCCAAACCCCCCCCCCCCCCCCCCCCCCCCCCCCCGCACAGAAGGGGGTTGATCGATAATTTGAAGAAAGGGGAGGGACACTGGGGAGGGATGAGCAGAGAGGAAACAAGAGAAAGAGTTGATGTGACGTGTTGTTTCCCACACGTTGAGGCTCCAGCATGTTTTCCTGGAATATTTTTTATTTATATTACTGAGTTGCTTAAACCCCCCCCCCTTCACACCCCAATTACAGCCAATTAATTACTTAATTAATTCATTAATTAAATGCTCCAACACAAGAATAAAAGATATAATCACATGGGAATTAAACACCATCCAATGGTTTTTTTCAGATCCAAATGATTGGATGGTGATATGTCAATCAAACTAAACTGACCCCCCCCCCAGTTCATGCAGGAGGGGCTCTGAACCATCTGACATTACAGAAAATACAGACACAACACAAGACGCATATATATATATATATATATATATATATATATATATATATATATATATATATATGTATATGTAGTTTTTTGTAATATCGTGCAGCCTTAACAGGAAGTAGCTGAAACTAGTTGATCAGGTAAAAACCACAAAAATAATCCAACTTTACAGTGATAATAATTTAACATCACAAATTTATAGTAATTAAAGTCACATCTGTGTGAATGAATAGTGTAGGTGAAAACACACACAGACAATAACACATGCAAAAATAAAAAAATAAATCAAATAATTGTGCAGCATTATTGGGTCATTGTGGACACGGAGGACAATCATTTTTCCCACTTTGTTTACTCAACAGTGGCAGCTGCAGCGCCCACTCTAACCTCTGTGACATATTGATCCAATCGTATAGCCCCCCCCCCCCCCTTCTAACATGTCTGCCCAGAAACAGAGGTGACCAGTAGGAGACCATTTGAACCCACCCACGTACAAAACTCAATTTGGATCCAATACGTGACACAGAGAATTTAATGTAATAGAAAAGCAACAATTAGTATTAACAATGACGAATACAATTATTCACCCCCCCCCCACACACTCACACACACACACACACACACACAGAATGTTTGCATAATGATTTTTGTTTACAATAGATCACTGGGTAAAGGCTCAAATAACGACAGCTTCTGAATGTAAATGTGACCCTCAGGCACTAAACCAGTGACTTGGGTCAAATTTAATGAATTCTGATTTTATATTTATCTTAAAGTTTATTAAAAATGTTTTCCATTGATGTATGGATTGTGCAAATCTGATAATTTTTTCAACATCGCCATAGCAACAAGGGACTTTGTTGGTCTTTGTTTGGTGAAGGCTTTGTTCTGAGGCCTCCCATTGGTTCAAATATGTTTATTCAACATCTTCAACAGTTTCAACAAAACAATTGGTAATGTTAATTTTTTTTACATCAGATTAATCATGTTGATGAATTAATCTAATTTAGTTAATCTGTGCTTTAATAAAAATGTGATGGGTCATTTTATCCACTCGCTCCATTAAAACCCAGTGATATTTTCATGATGATTTTCTCTTTATTTTTAACTTTTCGTATTCTGTTGCAGAACCGAAACAATACAAAGTAGAACCTTATTTTCCTACTTCCTCTACTTTTCTCTTTTCTTATCCCCTTTTTCTTTCTTCCTACTTTTCACCTTTTTATCCAACTTTTTTTTTACCCCCACCTTTTCCCTCTTTTTTTTCGTCCAGCTGATAGTGCTATCGTTAGTGCTCAGCCAATGAACAGCGCTGCCTTCCCGCTACGCACACGCACCTCCCTGAAACCAAATGACAGTTTCCATGGCAACAGCGTGAACACGTGGCCTGAGTATAAACAGAATGGCCGTACCTGTTGTAAGGTTGACATCCACGCTAGCGTACAGCTGGCAGAGCGGCTGCATTACTCTCATCAAATATAGATGGTAAACACATTACAAGGTCACGGCAGCGGTGTAAACTCAAACTAGCTCTGGGGAGGGAACACACTGGAGGATTGTTGGTCCTTGACTTGACCTAATTGTTCACATTAGAGAGTCAAACACTGACACTTAAACATTAATCTCTGTTTTGAAGCCCGCTCGTCATTGTGTCGCTTTAATGCATTTTCACAATATCTTTCCTCGCTTCTAATTAGCGTTCGGACGATATGAGCCCCCCCCCCCCCCCCGACAGCTGATAATGATGACGCTGATTATTTAGAAGCGTCATTTGAAGTGAAGTGTTATTTATCAAGTGGTTGTTAGTGTCTGATCAAACGCTAACTTAATACTAACTGCAAAACTGTAGCGTGTTTTTTCAACGCTGCATCGTCTCCGTCTGCAGTGCATTTTAAACGGGGGGGGGGGGGGGGGGGGATAAATAAATAAATAAATGTTGAGCGCCAGTGTAGTTCTGTTGTATCCATACTGATCAGGCTGCCTGCACTGCAGATGCCTCCAAATTATTGTTAAAAATCATTAACAGAGCGATGATTATTGAACCCATAATGACCCCAAACAACCACTGGTGACTAACATCATCTATTGATATAAAGTGCTGTCAAATGATTAAAAAATGTTTTAATCTGATTAATCCCAGCGCTTTTTAGGATTAATTGTGATTAATAATGATTAAATATTCATTTTTAATCTTTGTGAATTGCTCACTCAAGAAAGAAGGGAATTTATCTGCACTGCATGTGTTTGATGCATTAGCCTAGTGTTAGCATTAGCCTAGTGTTAGCATTAGCCTAGTGTTAGCATTAGCCTAGTGCTATATAAGCTAAATAGTCCTATATATTTTTTACTGAAAAAGCCATTTTCCCTCCATTTTCTCTGTTGTTGATAAACTAATATTGAACTTTAATTTGAGTTTCTATGGACATGATGTGAAAATTAAATATAAGAAAATACCTGATTTACACTGAAGAACACGAAATACTGAGCACTATATTAGAATAAATGGTGATAGATGAAGAGATAAACAAGATAAAAAGGAAGGAAAATGTGAGAAAGTGGGAGAAGAAAAGAAGAGGAGAAAAAGAGGTGGATGTTTGTATTTATTAACTGTCAATGTTTGTATTTTCTATTTGTAAATAAATAAGATTTTCTAACATGTCATTTGACAGAAAAAACAATATTGGTTTATAAATATCAGTATGTATCAGTCATATAGTAAATGTAAGACCCCCCTAGACCCCCCAGTATCAGTCTGTATAGTCTATATATAACCTCAGACCCCCCAGTATCAGTCTGTACAGTCTATATATAACCTCAGACCCCCCAGTATCAGTCTGTATAGTCTATATATAACCTCAGACCCCCCAGTATCAGTCTGTATAGTCTATATATAACCTCAGACCCCCCAGTATCAGTCTGTATAGTCTATATATAACCTCAGACCCCCCAGTATCAGTCTGTATAGTCTATATATAACCTCAGACCCCCCAGTATCAGTCTGTATAGTCTATATATAACCTCAGACCCCCCAGTATCAGTCTGTATAGTCTATATATAACCTCAGACCCCCCAGTATCAGTCTGTATAGTCTATATATAACCTCAGACCGTCTCCTCTCTCTCATTTATTTCTTCACTTCATTCTCTCCTCATCCACACTCCTCTTTATCTGCTGTCACTCAAACGCCCCCCATGTTACAGTCATTGTGTCCATGTCCTCGATGCTCATTGACCCCCCCCCTCACTTGTATCTAACCTCATTTGCTGTTATTGGCCAAGTCAGCTGTGTCCCCCCCCCTCTCTCGTCCTCTGTTTTCTCCCTCCCCTTTTCTTCCACTAATGGAGTGATTGCAGCGTTTTTCCCTCTGGGGAAACAGGGGATTGAACAGACCAGTACGCCAGCACACACCCACGTGCCGCCTCTCACGCTGTCACCCCCCCCCGCCCCCCCACCACACACACACACACACACACACACACACACACATGTTCATCTCTGCTTATTTTCCTCCTGCTTATGGACATTTAATTAGATGCCATGTACAATGCAATTATCTTTCCAGGAGTCCAGCTCATATGTTGCAGTGCTGATCAGCTTAAAAGGATGAGGGGGGGGGGGTCTTTGTCATAGAACCACTATCCTGCATTTCTCTGCCTGTGTGTGTGTGCTGCTTTTTAATTTAAGTGTGTTGTCTTGGCATCAGTTGTAAGTCTCTTCTACATTCATATCAGGGTTTCCATTAGTGAGCAGTTTCAGGGGTGGGTTTTTTTGCAAGGTAATTTGTTTAAAAATTGTGTGTGTATATATATATATATATATATTACAATTACCTATTTCACTAAAGTTAGCATGCTAAGTGCTGCTACAGTGATTGCTACCATTCAGATGTGTTGTTATGAATATGAAGAAAGGAGTTGGAGTTATATGAGCACTAGGTCATATATATGTGGCTCAGTTGGCAGAGTGGGTCGTTAGGGTCAAAGGTTAAAGCTGTGGCTCAGTTGGTAGAGTGGGTCGCCCAATGGCCGAGAGGTTGACGGTTCGCGTCCCAGCTCTGGCTGTCCACATGTGGAAGTGTCCTTGGGCAAGACACTGAACCCTGACTTAGACCCCCAGTAGGACTGACCTTTGACCTCAGAAACCTACTGGTGTATGAGTGTGTGTGTGAATGGGTGAATGTAAAGCGCTTTGAGCACCATGAAGAACATTTGTACTTTATTATTTATGTATAGTATCTACAAAAGTACGATAGTGTGATATATACTGTATACAGTCAGTGGCTCAAATTATACTGGGATATACAGTTTTGGACATAAAACCCATTCCTATTTCAATATTATGTTTAAGAAACAAGTGTTTGGCTTTAAAAACTGAATTGAATCATCTGTCAAAATTCTGGTTAAGATAATAATCAATTCATATATATATATATATATATATATATATATATATATATATATATATATATATATATATATATATATATATATATATATATTGCTTGTATGTGGAGCAGTTTTATTGTTTTTAAGTGGACTGATAATAATTTTCTGTGATATCTTTTTTTAGACAATCCTTTCTTATTTACCCTTATAATTTACTGTCTGAAATAAATAAAGAATTGAATATATATATATATATATATATATATATATATATATATATACTTATTATTGATAGAACAGCAGCACTGCTCTACAGTTGTTTTATAAAGTCTGTTCTTCAGACATTAAATGTGTTAAATCTTCCATATTTTAATCAGATGAATCAGAAAGTAAATGACTTTAGTGTTGGTTTGTTGATGTGTTTAATATATATGATGTGTGTTATTTCATATATATGCTGGTTTATGTACATGTCAGCTGATCGTGTACGTTAGTGATATAAAATGTCATGACAGCGACTCGACAACACATCGTGTCGTCTGGAATATTTACTATAATTAGAATGTTTTTAAAGTCATAATGATGTTTTTTATGATGCGACTTACGGGTCAATCAGGGTGTGCGCTGATCGCATGAGGGCACGGCACCCTTATTACCCTGTTCAGAAAAAAACAGACAGTTCTGTACTGTTGTGGGA
>CM035789.1:47164322-47181822 GCA_020466265.1 Siphamia tubifer | reverse complement strand
CACGCACACACACGCACACACGCACACACACACACACACACGCACACACACACGCACACACACACACCTCCACAGAATGTTAATTGTGTCTTATAAATGTGTCCTGATGGTGTGAGCTGGTGCTTATCATACAGCCTTAGAAAATCGCAGCTATTCAAATCCCCATAATTAAAAATGTTTGATAAAGATGCAAATATATGTGCATAAATACGCATGCTTAACATGAGCACTTATTAGCTTTTTTTCTCAGACCATGAGTACAGTCCTAATGGAATCCAAAGTACTGAGAATTAGCCTAACAATCAGATCCACTAGCTAATTAGCTCTGCACTAGCTCGTCCGCTCATGTTTGTAGCAAAAACATCAGTTAATGCACAATGTGTCGTTGATGAACACACTTCCCTCACACTCATCTCATCTCTTACTCATTTCAGAATTTTATGTAAAGCAGTGGTTTTTAAAGCCAGTCCTCATGTCCCAGTGATTTAGCTTTTTACCTCTTCTATCATCTATGGTTCAATTATTGATCAGCTCTTCAGAAGACTGATGATGATGTAATGCTTTCCATATGTGATAGAAGGAGAGATTTATAAATAATAAAAATATTTTTTTTTAAAAATGAAAAAAATAATGTAAAAAATATTTAAAAATTTTTAAAAAGATTTTTGTTTTAATTTATTTTTTTATTTATTTATTTTACTTTTTATTTTAAGACTTAGTTTTTATTTTAAACTAAATAAAAATAATAAAATAAAAAATAAATGTTATAAATAGTAAAATTTGAAATAAAAACATTGGAAAATGTGAAAAAAAAATATTAATGTAAAAAAAAAAAAAAAAAAAAATATATATATATATATATATATATATATATATATATATATATATAAGCCATTCCATCATTATCAGTCTTCTGAAGGGCTGATCAATATTTGAACGATAGGTGATAGAATATGTAAAACCATCAAACGTACAGAACACGGGGACATGAGGACTAGGTTTATAACCACTGATGTAAAGTGGTGGCAGACAGCGCCAGAGTGTGGTGATGCGTGCGGCGGTAAGTCAATGAAAGTGATGTCGTCATAGCGACGCGTGTTTGTCTGCAGCTGAAAGTGTCCTGTTGGTGCTGAGCTACTGCGATGAGGATGATGATGAGGATGAGGATGATGCTGGGGTGTTGACTAGAAACACTTGACTTGTCTCTTGTCACTGCTTTAGGAGGCTGCCCCCACCCTCACCCCCACCCCCCACATTGAACATTTTGAAATGCAATTATGGATCAGTGAGCTCCGCCATCAGTCGCACTTCTTGTTAATATTTATCGAGTGGAGCAGCCGCCACCATCTCTACAGGGGGGGGGGGGGGGGCTACTGTCATTAGGGGTGATTTTATGTGTGCTGTTTTACTATCTTTATGGGGACATTGATATGTTTACACAGTCACACCACGGGGACCAAAATTCAGGTCCCCACCAGGGTTAAATATAAATAAAGGTCCCCACTAGTAAAATATATAAATATCATATCATTTATTATTTTCTGGACGTCCTCATAAAGCATGAGGGAAACAGGTGCAAAGGAAAACATGGATTTATCAAAGGTTTCAAGATTTGTTTATTTATTTGATCAATTTATTTGATTTTTTATTATTATTATTATTGAACGTGCGTGTGTGAGCAGCTTTGACGAGGGCATCTGAGCGTCTCCAGACGTAGTCGTCCAGTCTGCTGTTTGATTGAAGCGTTGTGCCAGTAACACTCCTTATTGAATAACAGCCTTTAACCAACAGAAGGGCAGTAAGAACAGCCTCTAAACTGAACGACTGCTTCTGTCACAAAAGAAAAAAACACAAACTGCTGCTGACATGATGTTTCTGAGCTGTGGTTCGCAAAGAACACGTTAAGAGATGAAATGGAATCATTTTTTTTCTCCGATCTGGACAAATTAATTCTGCTCACATTACCTGCCTTTATTTGACAAATAGCCCCCTCCCTTTTTTCCCTCCCCCTCGCTGTTGGCTGTGACTACAGCCTGTGAGCAAAAGGATTTTTACTGCTGCTTAGGCAGTATCAGGTGACTCTGCCCATTATGACCGTTTTGATTAATGCTCCTGGATGAAGTATGCACCCCCCCACCCCACACACCCCCACACCCCCTCCCATTCCCTCTCTCCTCCTCTGTCTTTACACACTTGAAATTTCACTGAGGTAAAGCCATTAATGCTGTTCTTTGTAATAACATTAGGTCATTTAAACGGAGGTATTCAGGGTCACTGACTCCAGGAGTTACCGTTTCTTTTCTCGCCGTGTTCTTACTAGAGCTGCGACGATTAGTTATCAAGAAAAAAAATCCATAATAGAAAGTGTAAAATAGAAAACTATGGAATCGACTGAATAAAAGCCAGGGAACAGTTTGCAATTGTTTTGGTTGAGTAGTTTTTATCTCATATTTGAACAGCTGTAACACACTACAAGAACGGCTCAGTTGGTACAATCGTCTAATAACCAAAGGGTTGTCGGTTCAAATCCTGCTCTGTCCTCGTCAGTCCATTGTGTCCTTCACCCTCCGTGCTTCCAGTGTCACTCCCACTGGTGAGTTAATGTTCGGTGGTGGTTAGAGACACAAAATGGCTGCCACGCCTTTGTCAGTCTGTCCCAGGGCAACTGTGGCTACAAATGTAGTTGACCACCACCAGAGGGACAATGTGAGAGTGAATGAATAATGCAAACTAATGCAAAGCGTTTTGATTGGCCAAAAAAGTGCTATGGATTCGTTTATCCAATCCACTAATCAATTATCTGACTAGTCGACAAATGGTTTTTAATCGTCAGTGACCAGTCGACTGTTAAAATAGTGGTTAGTTGTAAATGACTGACGAGTGCTGTTCCTGATCTTTGATTAATGCTCCTGGATGAAATTTGACTGAGTTAAAGTTCTTACTAGAGCTACGACGATTAGTCTGTAATAGAAACTGTAAAAAAAATTTTTTTTATATATATGTATATATATATATATATATATATATATATATATATATATATATATATATATATATATATATATATATATATATATATATATAGTGAGGAAAATAGGTATTTGAACACCTTGCGATTATACAAGTTCTCCAGGTTAGAAATCATGGAGGGGTCTGACATGTTCATGGTAGGTGCATGTCCACAGTGAGAGACATAATCTAAAAAAAATTATCCAGAAATTAGAATGTATGATTTTTTTTTTACTATTTATTTGTAGGATATTGCTGCAAATAAGTATTTGAACACCTGTCTATTGGTTAGAATTATGAGCCTCAGAGACGCGTGGGTGTCCTTTCAACAGTCCACCTCCACCTCCACTTATTCTGCTAAATTAGAAGCACTGATTTGAGGTCATTAGTTGCATACAAACAGCTGTCCACCCCATACAATCAGTAAGACTCGCACTACTAAGATGGCCAAGACCAAAGAGCTGTCCAAAGACACCACAGACAGAACTGTAGACGTCCACAAGGATGGAAAGGGTCACGGGGCAATTGCCAAGCAGATTGGTGAAAAAGATCCACTGTTGGAGCAATTATTAGGAAATGGAAGAAGCTTAACAATGTCCCTCAGACCTGGGGCTCCATGCAAGATCTTACCCCGTGAGGTCTCAATGATCCTAAGAAAGGTGAGGAATCAGACAAGAACCACACGGGTCAATGACCTGAAAAGAGCTGGGACCACTGTTTCCATGGTTACTGATGGTAATGCACTTGTATGGCACGGAAGGTTCCTCTGCTGAAACCTGCACATGTCCATGTCCGTCTGAAGTTGACCAATGACCGTTTGGATGATCCAGAGGAGTCACGGGACTAAGTCATGTGGTCAGATGAGACCAAAATGGAACTTTTAGGTGTAAATTGTAGTCGATGAGTACCATCCCAATAACACCATCCCTACTGTGAAGCATGGGGGTGGTAGCATCATGCTTTTGGGGGTGTTTTTCTGGACATGGGACTGGACGACTGCGCTGTATTAAGGAGAGGATGACCAGGGCCGTGTGCTGTGAGATTTTGGGGAACATGAGGCATAACATCATGTTAACATGCCTCAGCAAAACATAACACAAGACAGACCTGAGAGACGATGAAGCTGCGTTCAGCTTTGCATCATGGGTATAAAAGTAGAACCTACCCACCTCTCTCTCTCTCTCTCTCCTCTCGTTCGTCCCCTCTTTTCATCTTTTTGGACAGATAACACTTTCTTGTCTCACCCTCACTGGCCTCTATGTGCATTTGCTAAATGCTGCTATGGAAACTAGTTGTTCAGCCAATGGGATTATCTCTTTCTCCTAGATAGAAAGCAGGAGGGGGGGGGGTGTGGAGACAGACTGGAATCAAAATGGGGTTTTGTGTGTGTTTTTATGAGGGGTGATTACCTTCCCAGATGGAGAGGGTGCAGCCTCTGGACAGAGGGGGGTCTGGGGAGGGGCTTAAAGGCCAAAGCTAGTGGCCAGAACGTTTTAAAACCTCCATCAATCGCCACCTCTCTGACGACCCCCCCACCCCCACCCCCCCGTCTGGGTACAGCGTACCCTGATTTGTAACTACACTGAAAAAGTAAAACATTGAATCAACTTAACCATTGTTCTTCAACAGGTCACACATAAATACCTCTAGTTGAGTGAATTAAGTTAAAATAACCTTATGCAATTTAATTTGGTTCACTCAACTATATTTTTATGTGTGACCATAAAAAGTCAAAATTGAAGATTTAAGTTGATTCAGTGTTTTTTTTTCCCAGTGTATATTTAGTGTAGATACATGTAGTATTTATTCCTGATGATAATTTCACCTTCAGGGACATCAGTCCAAATGTCTCCTCTGTCGTCGCTAACATCTGAAGCTAATGCAGCGTTCTGTGGCGTGGAGCACTACTGTAGAGCAAACAGACATCACCCCCCCCCCCCCCTTTGTTTTTTGTTTTTTTATTATTGTTTTCCTCAGGTTTTGATGAAAATGTAAGAACACAAATGTAACTAAGTAAATAAATACAGCAGGTAAAAAAAGAACAATTGTTAAAAACGTGTAGGAGAGTCTCAGTCATAATAACAAGGCTGTTTTAATTACCTGACCAGCTCTTTTTCCAGCAGCTTCTCCTCAGGGGGGGTGGGGGGTGCACTAAATTAGAGGTTGAAGGATCCTTTGAAGTCTCTCTTAGTGGCTACGTTTACATGTTTTTTTAAAGCCCAATTATTTATTCTGAATGAAATCATTCTGAATGAAAGCGATTTACTTTGTTTACACCAACATGTTAATTCCAGAATAAAGGTTCCCATGGAAACGGGGGTATTCCGCTCTAGTTATTTGGTCTTTCAGAGGGTTGTGATTGGATGGAACATCTGGATGTCTACTGGAAGGAAACGATGGCATCTACTTCCTGTTTTGCTTTGCTAATCGAAAACAAAAATAAAGGTTTGGAACCAAATTTTCTGCAACTATGGCCGTGTCCGAAATCACTCCTGAAGCATTTTATAGTGACCGTGCCATTTTATAAGGGTGTCTGAATCTGAAAATAGTGAATTAAACTAAAATAATATATCAATAATAACATATATAAAATAATTAAAAATGTCTAATCTCATCCCTATTTTGTTACAATCTCCCGTTACTATGACAACCTGTTTTTGAATTAGAGCCAATAATGTGATTTTGACCTTTCTGCTAATGCGACCTTGACCTTTGACCTTTTGCAATATTGATAATTTCATTACATGTATATATGTGTCAGTGTGTGTAAAATTATGATAATATTTCCAGTATTGATTAAGTTATAGCGTGATATGTCTATGTTTGACACAGTGTTACACACGTTAATTTGGACACATGTGACCTTTGACCTCCAGAGATCTGAAAAACTATTGGTCGTAGGTGATAACGCCTATTATTAGAATTGTAGAAATATTCATTCTGCATCATTTCAGTTATAACCCGAACATGATTTTGACCTTTTAGTTTATTGTGACCTTGACCTTTGACCTTTACTCAAATGGATCATTGCATCTGATGTGCATTATCTATATGTATATGAACATGTAATTTATGGTGATATTTACAGTATTTATTGAGTTATAGCATGATATGTCTCTATGGACACACAGACACACACACACACACTCACACACACAAACAGACACACACACACACACATACACACACACATACAGACACACACAGACACACACAAACACATACACAGACACACACACACACACATACAGACAGACACACACAGACACACACACACACACACACAGTCAGACACACACACACACACAGACACAGACACACACAGACACACACACACACACACACACACATACAGACACACACAGACACACACACACACATACAGACACACACACACACACACACACACATACAGACACACACAGACACACACACACACACACACACACACACACATACAGACACACACACACACACACATACAGACACATACAGACACACACACACACACATACAGACACATACAGACACACACAGACACACACACACACACACACACACAAAAACACATACACAGACACACACACATACAGACACACACACACATACAGACACACACAGAAACACACAAACACATACACAGACACACACACATACAGACAGACACACACACACACACATACAGACACACACACACACACACACATACAGACACACACACACACACATACAGACACACACAGACACACACACACACACACAGACACACACACACACAGACACACACACACACACACATACAGACACATACAGACACACACACATACAGACACATACAGACACACACAGACACACACACACACACACACACACACACACACAGACAGACACACAGACACACAGACACACATACAGACACAGACACACATACAGACACAGACACACACATACAGACACACAGACACACAGACACACCCACACACATACAGACACACACACACAGACAGACACACAGACACACACACACACATACAGACACACACACACACACACACACACACACATACAGACACATACAGACACACACAGACACACACACACACACACAGACAGACACAGACACACAGACACACACACACACATACAGACACACACACACACACACACACACACACATACAGACACATACAGACACACACAGACACACACACACACACACACACACACACACACACACACACAGACACACACAGACACACACACACACATACAGACACACACACACACACACACACACACACACATACAGACACATACAGACACACACACACACACACAGACAGACACACAGACACACACACACACATACAGACACACACACACACACACACATACAGACACATACAGACACACACACACACACACACACACACATACAGACACATACAGACACACACAGACACACACACACACACACACATACAGACACACACAAACACATACACAGACACACACAGTCAGACACACAGACACACACAGTCAGACACACAGACA
The DNA here is from genome assembly GCA_020466265.1 of Siphamia tubifer. NCBI lineage: Eukaryota > Metazoa > Chordata > Actinopteri > Kurtiformes > Apogonidae > Siphamia > Siphamia tubifer. Next base: position 47,174,259 of record CM035789.1, on the reverse strand, counting down.
CACACACACACACACACACACAGACACACAGACACACACACACACATACAGACACACACACACACATACAGACACACACACACACACACATACAGACACACACAGACACACACACACACACACACACAGACAGACACACAGACACACACACACACATACAGACACACACACACACACACACACACACACACATACAGACACATACAGACACATACAGACACACACACACACACAAAGACAGACACACACACACACACACACATACAGACACACACACAGTGTGTTAGGTGTTTCCACAGTTCTTCTGACAGATCATTGAACCTTGGTGTCAGTGCAGCAGCAGTAAACCTCTTCCATACCAGGGTCAGTGTGTCACAGTCCAACCATGTTCTTCACAATCACACGTGTCGTCCTCAGACTGCTTTAGCTTTTCTTGCTCCTTCAGGACATGGTATCTGATCTGAACTCTTGGGAGTATTTTCTTTAGAGACCCTGTGGTGTGTGTGTGCCCCCCACACTGACTGCAGGAACCACACACTAAACACATTTGTGTGGTTGGTCAAGCTTTAATTGGATTGGCCTCTGCTCTGAAAATGGACGGCTAATTTTACCCCCCCCCCCCCTCCTTGTCCTCTCCCACTTTATACCCCCCCCGTCTTCTCTCTCAGCTTAAGTGGGTATCTGGCTCTGGCGTGCCTCGCCGCTGGTTCTCAGCTCAGTGTAATTTCCAGCTTGTCCAATGTGTGACACGCCAATAAAAAAAAGAATGACGGAGAACAGGAAAAGGAGGAGGAGGGGCTGGAGGGGAACGCTGTGGAAGCACAGATTTACAGTGGGATCAGGTTCACACGCTTCCACTAGAGCTGGAATTTTTTTCTTTTTTTTCTTTCTTTGTCCATTAAAAAAAACACATGGTGCAAATTAAGTGTTTGGTGTCGAAGAGAGTGAAGGGAGGAAGGAAGAAGAGAGAGGAGAGAAGGGCGAGGACATCCGTCACATGAAGACAAAAGACACTGGAAGAGGACGCTTCAGGAATAGTTGTGAGGTTTGAGGAATGTCTGCACTTTGTACGACAGAACCTGCTGCTTCACCCTGACCCGTAAAACAATAAGAACTTCATGAGGACCACCAAGCACTGTGAATGTTCTGGACCAGTGTGAATGTTCTGGACCAGTGTGAATGTTCTGGACCACTGTGAATGTTCTGGAACACTGTGAATGTTCTGGACCAGTGTGAATGTTCTGGACCAGTGCGAATGTTCTGGAACACTGTGAATGTTCTGGAACACTGTGAATGTTCTGGACCACTGTGAATGTTCTGGAACACTGTGAATGTTCTGGACCAGTGTGAATGTTCTGGACCAGTGCGAATGTTCTGGACCAGTGTGAATGTTCTGGACCAGTGCGAATGTTCTGGACCACTGTGAATGTTCTGGAACACTGTGAATGTTCTGGACCACTGTGAATGTTCTGGAACACTGTGAATGTTCTGGACCAGTGTGAATGTTCTGGACCAGTGCGAATGTTCTGGAACACTGTGAATGTTCTGGAACACTGTGAATGTTCTGGAACACTGTGAATGTTCTGGACCAGTGTGAATGTTCTGGACCAGTGCGAATGTTCTGGAACACTGTGAATGTTCTGGACCAGTGTGAATGTTCTGGACCAGTGCGAATGTTCTGGAACACTGTGAATGTTCTGGACCAGTGTGAATGTTCTGGACCAGTGTGAATGTTCTGGACCAGTGCGAATGTTCTGGAACACTGTGAATGTTCTGGAACACTGTGAATGTTCTGGACCAGTGTGAATGTTCTGGACCAGTGCGAATGTTCTGGAACACTGTGAATGTTCTGGAACACTGTGAATGTTCTGGACCAGTGCGAATGTTCTGGAACACTGTGAATGTTCTGGACCACTGTGAATGTTCTGGACCACTGTGAATGTTCTGGACCAGTGCGAATGTTCTGGAACACTGTGAATGTTCTGGAACACTGTGAATGTTCTGGACCACTGTGAATGTTCTGGACCACTGTGAACGTTTCTCCAGTCAACATATTTATTCAACACCTTGAACAGTTTGAACAAAACTACTGTAAACAACTGTTTTGTTCAGTTTTATTTTCTTCCCAAATGTCTCGTCCAGAGGTTGTTCCTTTATTATTGTTGTTGTTGTTGTTGTTTTGACTCCTCTTTACTGGCTGCTTCACTTGTTTGTGTGACGACAGTAACTCTACTTGGACAAACTGCACTTATACGTTCAGGTTCCTAAACTGTGAAATTTTGTAATCCGATTAATGACGACGGATTTAATCTGCGTTTATTTGTTTATTTCGTCGGCCGTTAGTTTAATTCTATTAAAGTTATTATTTTTAGTCTTTTATGTATCATCACCGAAGCCTTGATTCGTAGATGGCGTAAAACAAATGTGTGTTAACAAATAGGTAATAAATGGTTAATACATCATGAACAAACATTAACAAAAAGCTAATAAATGTAAAGAGTGTGAATGGGTGAATGGGTGAATGTGAGTCTAATGTAAAGTACTTTGAGCACCATGAAGGTGGAAAACAACTATAAAAGTATAGAACCATTGAATTTACAGTGGATTGTGTGTAGGTATAAAGTGTTACTGATGGTTTTATTTTTCTATTTATTGACAAATGTAGCCTAGCTTTTATTTTTTTCCCTGGTCCACAGACGGAGGATTGTGTGTTTTCCGTTCGCTGCGTCACATTTCCGCCCACAGTGGCTTCGACCGGTGTTGCATGTGCTTTAACAGGGAAGACGAAACTGTGTTTGTCTGTCTGTCACCGCCAATGGATCACATGGACAGAGGAAGCACAGCTGCCAGCGCTCAGAGACGCTTCACCACACATGCACACACACACACACACACTTCATTTATTCTGCACATAGGTGTTTCTGCATTTTTGTGTCGTGCATCCACATGAATCTGTGGAGGTTTTTTTTCTTCTTCTTCCTGTGTCGTTGTGTAACATTCAGTCAGGGGTGTCAAACCCTAGTCTAGTTCAGAGGTCACATTCAGGCCAAATATGATCTGACATAGACCAGAACAGCACATTAATGGTGATTTATTACTATTATATATATATATATATATATATATATATATATATATATATATATATATATATATATATATATATATATATGTATATATATATGTATATGTATATATATATGTATATGTATATGTATATGTATATATATATATATATATATATATATGTATATGTATATATGTATATGTATATATACATATACATATATATATATACATATATATGTATATATATATATATATATATATATATATATATATGTATATATATATATATATATATATATATATATATAGTATATATATATATATGTATATGTATGTATATATATATATATATATATATATATATATATGTATATGTATATATATATGTATATATATGTGTGTGTGTGTGTGTTACGTTATAGCGTGATATGTCTATGATACACACACAGTGTTACACAAGTTAATTTGGCCACATGTCACCTTTGACCTCCGTTCTTGAGTTATAACCCATAATGTGATTTTGACCTTTTAGTTAATTGTGACCTTTGACCTTTACTCAAATAGATCACTCCATCTGATGCACATTAGCTATATGTATATGAACATGTCATTTCAGGGTGATATCTACAGTATTCAATGAGTTATAGCATGATATGTCTGTGTGGACACACACACACACACACACACACACACACACACACACACACACACACACACACACTTATTACAATAATGTAAAATAAAAACCCATCCAGTCCAAAACACTAAAGTCCATTCTACTGCTGTTCTTTAGCACATATCTCAACCCCCTCCCCTCCCCCTCCCCCGTCCCCCTCCTCTCAGCCTCATTCTCTGCTGAACATCATCTCCACTCAGATTTCACGCTACTACCAGTTGATTTTTCGTCAAATGTTTTTTTATATTGTTGCCTGGGATCTTAAAGCGTACACTGCGAAGCGGCGTAAACACTCTCCGCCATGGTAAAGACATTTCCTGGCATCAAAGGGGCCGAGCTGTGCTATCCCCCTCAGTAGCTGTATTCATTTTCTTGCTCCCGCCACGCTCAAACGCTCTTTGTTCTTCTCTTTATAGGAATGTACTTAACAGTTTGGCAGTGTTGTGTTTTGCTGCGAACAGAGCCGCCTTTGTTCCGTCAGGCAGTTAACACTTGTGTACGGAGCAGAAAGACAGAGACAGGAAATTCTGCGTTATTAAGCCGACTGTTAAAACAGCCTTAATGAAATGATTAAGAAAATACAGACCTCCCCTAAGTCCAACCTCTTTTCAGCACAGTTTTCAAATCCCATTGTCTTCTTTTTAAAACATTTTTTATCTAAAGGGGTTTTCTATGACCTGAGTACAGTTGTCAGGCGAGGTTCTGCCCTGCATGGCAATCTGTGTTAGGAGTTTAATCTGACGCACTGTTTTAATTCATTCTCTTACTCACAGCTAATTGAAATAATCAGAGCGTTTTAAATACAACCCCCCCCCCCCCCCCCCCCATGCAGACACAGCCCACCTATGTGTTTTACAGCAGAGACAGTCAGCTTACATAGGCTTTCGCTGCAGCTTCTTGACAAGTTAACCTTGGGCTATTGAGCTTAACAGCCCATTTATAGATCGCCATAATGCCCTCTCCATTTGAGGGTGAATAACTCTTTATAGGCTCCGATCATTTGCACTTTTCATATCTTATGGCATTCTTCACCTTATTCCGTTCTTCTTCTTCCTCCTTTACTGTCTGGTCCGTTATGATAAATCTTACACTTGGAGGCATCATGGGATGGAGAGAGTGAGGGGAGGGGGCACATATTTTTGCCTTATTACACTGTACTATATATATATATATATATATATATATATATATATTTATTTAATATCAGTTTGGTCTTTTCTGTAGTCGGTTACTTGGACTTTTAAACTCTAGTTTGATTCAATTGTAGTCAGATTACAGTGTGTACGTGGCTTTGAAAAGTTAAAACTCTAGGGTATCATGATGATTAAAACATGTCACGTCAGTCCATTGTTGTTCTTTTTAAACTCAAAATTTCCCCCAAAAATACACAAAGATACACTGAGAAACTACAAATGCTGAGCAAACCCCCCCCCTCTCTCTCTCTGTCTCTCTGGCTCTCTCGCTCGCCCTGGCTTTGCTCTCTTCTCCAGGTGAAATGGAATGATTTAATGTGTGACCCTGTCAGAGTGGGTAATGGAGTTGGGAGGATGAGCGCGAGAAGCTCCATCAGCAATTGGAGGGTGTTGGGGGGGGTGGGGGTGATACACTGGAGGTGATATAGACCCCCGTCTTTCTGGGTGTGCACCTGGCATAGACACTGACCTCTGGTCCAGTCGTCCCTGTAGAGCTTAGATACGCACATATAAAACACTGGAACTGGTCTGACCATCGACTTGTGAACACAACCTTTTGGGGACTCACCATTAACAGGATCTTTTGGGGACTCACCATTAACAGGATCTTTTGGGGACTCACCATTAACAAGATCTTTTGGGGACTCACCATTAACAGGATCTTTTGGGGACTCACCATTAACAAGATCTTTTGGGGACTCACCATTAACAAGATCTTTTGGGGACTCACCATTAACAGAATCTTTTGGGGACTCGCCATTAACAAGATCTTTTGGGGACTCGCCATTAACAAGATCTTTTGGGGACTCGCCATTAACAAGATCTTTTGGGGACTCACCATTAACAGGATCTTTTGGGGACTCACCATTAACAGGATCTTTTGGGGACTCGCCATTAACAAGATCTTTTGGGGACTCACTATTAACAGGATCTTTTGGGGACTCACCATTAACAGGATCTTTTGGGGACTCACCATTAACAGGATCTTTTGGGGACTCGCCATTAAAAGGGGGTGTCTCTTAAAGCGTCGCTCTGGCTGGAGACGTTATGGAGGCGTGGCCAAATATGTTTTTAGTGAATCATAAGGACGTGAGGTTCATCCGTGAGACGCCCACGTGGCCTTTATTTTGGCGTCATATTTGAGTATGAAGTCTCATTTTGACCCACTACTGTTTGTTCTACTAAAGACGCTGTGGTGTCCTGTCAAAAACACTGACCAGAGATGCTTTTATTTCTTTCACTGGGGAACATAATTATCCTGCAAAGTTTCCACACGACCTGAAATAGCGAGTCCTGTCACAATAGATGAGTAACACTTATAGACGACTTATCAAAAAAAGTGTTGAAACCACCGGTGCTGTTGCTAAGTTTATGAAGTTAAAACACTAAAACTGTGCTGGTATCCACATTAAATAAACAGCTTCCAGTAGTTTGTTCTTTATCATTTCTCTCACCTGTTTTTTTGGAGTCTGGTTTTTATTTCTTTTTCCTTTCATCCACCTTTTGACGGCTTTTATTACAGACCAAAACTGTGCTGCAGCTTTTTTTGCACCAGTTAATTGAACACTTAGCACACATTAATTTAACACTTTTTCTTCATCAAATCAGCCAAGCCAAATAAAATAATCCTGTGGTTTTGTATGAGGTGTTGTGTTGCAGTTGAATTGAAGCACTAATTCAAGCAGAAAAAGATACTGAGGACGAGTATTGATTACCCTCATGCCCCCCCCCCCCCGTCTCTCTTTGTTTGGCTCGTCCTCACCTGTTCACATTTTTGCATGTCAAAGCAGAAGCCCTTTTTTTTCACTCATCCAAGCCACCTCAGCGACAGAAGCTAAAGCCTGGAGGCATAGATATCAGTTATGCTTAAAGGACTTTAACAAGTCTGCCGCGGTGTGGACGGCAGTTACAGGCGTACGTTCCAGTCGGGACGCGGCAGTAACCGGCCATAATTAGGTGCAGACTGTTTAGCCGCCGCGCTAAAATGCCCTTTAAATGCCAAATAGCAGTACGGGTGTGTTCTAATATGTGGGATCTCTGGCCTGGTGCTGTGGACTCTGCTGCCAGAGAAGAGGTTACACAGAGATAAGTGCTTGTTCTCCAGCCTTTGGCCCACGCCGCCCCTCCCCCCCGGTCCAAAAAAACCCTCACGCAACACCAGCTATTGTTTAGCAGAGATCCAATCTGATCAACGGCAGAGGGAGGGGTATTTGACTAATTAATGTGCACGTGTGCAGAGACCAGCCACAGAAGCCACCATTTGGAAGAGCTTTAGCTGTGGGCGTGGCCTCTGCTCAAACGACCACGGCCAAAAATGACTTTGAAGTGTAGGTAGTACACAGAGATGGGAAACGTGATGACCATATATGGTGATGGATTACACACACACACACACACACACACACACACGTCCACAATCATTCCATTTAGACAAAGTCATTCAGAGCGTCAGTTTGGTTTTCGTGTCGTCCTGCTCCCTTTTTCTTCTCATCTGGTGAAAGTGTGTGTCTGTGTGTGTGTGTGTGTGTGTGTGGGAGGGGGTTCTCACGAAATGTCAAACTATTGCGTTAATGAGAATTGCGGTGATGCGATGACTCAGCACAATAATGCTAATTAGGTATTATGAATTAATTTATTTTTCATATATATATATATATATATATATATATATATATATATATATGTATGTACATAACACATAAATACAGGTATATACCATATATACACACACACAACATAATTGTCCCTATAAATATATATTATATGATGAATGAATTACAATATAAGGTTTATACACACACACCCACTGTTGCGGGTGGAGTCAGAAGAGAGGGGCGGAGTCACTGTATGTGCACCAGAGTAAAGGGGTGGAGTCAGAAGAGAGGGGCGGAGTCACTGTAGGTGCACCAGAGTAAAGGGGTGGAGTCAGAAGAGAGGGGCGGAGTCACTGTAGGTGCACCAGAGTAAAGGGGTGGAGTCAGAAGAGAGGGGCGGAGTCACTGTAGGTGCACCAGAGTAAAGACACTGATGACAAACACATTCATGTGAGAAATACTGAACTGTCCCTTTAAATGTTGTAAATGTTGTGTGTTGTTTACACCTGCAGATGGTTTTAGTTTGTCGCTAAAACTAGGATCAATCATCTCTTCGCTTTGAGATGAATGTATTTGTGCATCATCCCTGACAAACAATAAAGTAAAATAAACTACACAATATGGTTTCAACTGAAATGTAAAATACACTGATGCAGAACAGGATATGACAAACCAAGCTGTGAATGAATTTTTATGCTGAGATCAGAGCAGATTATAAAACAAATGTCAGTGTTGTCAAGTGCATTAAAGGATGTCGTCTTTCAAATAAGAAGAATGCATGCATTTTAGTTTTTCCATCATGTTATTGTTGGCTGTCAGTTACAATGCCTGTTTTTTTAGGGTTTTTTTTGTGTATTAGCATTAGCATCTTTGACAGGCTCTATTTAAAAGCTTTGAATGGAACAGGCAAACGTCTCATTTTCGTTTTTCTCTTTCTTTTGTGAGTGGGACAGTCCAGTTGTACAGGTCCAAATAAGGCCTGGGTATGAGCTGTGTGAACGTCTGCACACACTCAGGCTGTCTGGAACCAACCTGTCAAACACCACCATAGCCATCTGTAGAACACACACACACACACTTCAGCTGATTGATGCGCTATGCTAACTACTGAGCAACAAATATGGAGGTTTTTTGGGAATGATGCAGATTTATTTTTTCCCCCCAAAAAATTAAAACACCACAAAAGACCACAACAGTCGACTATTTCTATTTTTGATTTTTGTCGACAACGTCAACTAATCGTTGCAGCCCTGTATGCTAACATGCTACGAGTCATATTTATTATGGTAATATGTCACGCTGAAGCTGGCAGGCACCGGTAGCCTGGAATGAAAAGCAGCAGCGTTTTCACAGAACAGGCTCAGCAGCGTCTTCTGAGGTTTATGGTCTTAAAAGCAAAAACTGTACACATGGCTACCAAAGACACTAGTGTGTGTGTGTGTGTGTGTAATCACTCCTCACTAGCAGACTCAGAGGGAGAGGAGGAATCAATGCAATGGGCTACGAGGACGAGAGAGAGAGAGAGAGAGAGAGAGAGAGAGAGAGAGAGAGGGGGAGGCTGATCAATATCATAGCAGCAGGGTAGGGTAATATCCACTTCATGCAGGGCTGCCACAAACAGAGAGGATAGTGGGCGCAGTGGGGGGGTGGGGGGTGTGCAGAAGGAACAGCAATCAGCGACAGAAGAGGGAGGGGCGGCGGTAAAAAGATGCAAATCTCCGTGGCGCCGGTAAACAAGAGGCTTTGTGTCAATCACTGGATGAAGTGGAACATTTAGCATTCACCTCAACCCTTCAAACACTTCTGGTGTGTGTGTGTGTGTGTGTGGGGGGGGGGGGGGGGGTTTGCTCGGCAGCTGCCCGCGCATTGGTTGACAACAGCAGAGAGGGGGCGTGGCATGTGGGTAATAATGTATGGGCTGCCATGGCAATGATACCCACTGTTTAAGAGAGTCATCAATAACCCCCCCCTGTTGTGTCCCAGAGACTGTTAGTCAATGTCTTCTGGATCATTCCATCAGCCACCCATCATATCTATAACACACACACACACGCACACACAGACACACACACGCACACACACAGACACACACACGCACACAGACACACACACACACACACACAGACACACACACACAGACACACACACACACACACAGTGTTAGCAGGCATCCACTCAGGTACAAAGAGCACAGATGTAAGAACACCACCTGAATGATCAGCTTAACCAAGGACAGGTGGATGTCAGTCACTAGTCTACAGCAAATGTGTCAAACATAAGGCCCGGGGGCCAAATGTAGCCCGCCAAAAGGGTCCAATCTGGTCCGTAGGATGAAAAATGAAGATATTAACGAGGTACGGTGTAAAAAAAAAAAGATTTTAATTCAGGTTCTACATCCAGAATAA
>CM035789.1:47151822-47154322 GCA_020466265.1 Siphamia tubifer | reverse complement strand
CCAATGGCTACTTGATTACAAACTTGGTCCTCATGACACATGGAAACAAGTGTGTGTGTGTGTGTGTGTGTGTGTGTGTGTGTTTGAATTAAACCAAGGGGGAGATCGATTAGCATTGGCTTAAGCGAACCCTCTCATTTCCTGTCTTCCATTACAGTGCTCAATCAGCCCACAGTTCCTTCCCTGTTATGACCTGCTCAGGAGGCTGCCACTTGTAGTTGCACACACACACATGCACATGCACGCACGCACACACACACACACACACATGCACACGCATGCACACAGGGTCTGGATTAGCTTCCTGGGCCGACATCCAATATGAAAACTACACACACACACATTCAGACACACACACACACACATTCAGACACACACACACACATTCAGACACACACCCACACAGACACACACACACACATTCAGACACACACACACATTCAGACACACACACACACATTCAGACACACACCCACTCAGACACACACACACACACACACACACAGACACACACACACACAGGCTGATATTCATATCCTTTCACGCCCCTCTCTCTCTTTTCCTCCACAGCGGTAGTCCAGCCAGTATTAGAAAGATGTCTTATTAGCTCTCGAGGCTATGCTAACAAGGCTAAGCTAACACTATGAATCACATGTGAGCGGCCTTCCCAAAGTCAACACCTTCCTGGTCATTTAAACACCGCACAAGCACAAAGGAAAAAAAAAACCTCTTTCGCTCAGAAACAAACTGAACGTCCTCAGGAGTGAAGACCATCTGTGTGGGGACGACGCTAACACTCAAACAGGTCGACCACTTTTGTCCTTTAGTAATGTGATGGGTCACCAGAGGAACCAATATGTCCCTCCACTGGATGGACACCAGACCCTCACACACAGCAGTAATCATGATGGTGACATTAGTGGGGACATAATTAGATGACTTCCTGGAGAGACACAGCAACAATAAATAAATAAACAAATAAGAACACGGCTAAAAGAATTAAAATAATGTCTCATTTGGTTTTTATCAACAACAACTAAGAGACATTTTAGGAATGTTTATTTATTTCTAATCCACATTTTGTCTGTTTTTATTGTTCATCTATAACTACATTATATATTTAATTATAGTTATCGTCACTAGACCCACAATTTACGTCTAGTTTATGTCACATGATAAAGGTTCATTAATGACAATATTTAGTCACTATAAGACACACTGTCAATTAATGGATTCTTTTATAGATTCTTCATATATAAGGTGAAGTGGATTATAAAGAACATTAAGTTAAGTTAACATTATTAGAATAAAAACACCAACCAGAGTTAATCCATATATAAGGTGAACTGTGGTCTTTGGATAAAATTAAAGTCTTTTAAATGTCCTTGTCGTCCAGTAGTAAACGCGTCCACTTCCTGTTTTGCGTTGGTTTCAACTATCAACCTGTTTGATCAGAAACATGTGATGTTTGACTTTGTTTTTGTCAGAATTAAGAAGCAGCCGCTCGACTGAATCAACAAACTAATGGCCACAGTAGAATATGTTCCAGAGGAATGGTAACAACTCTGTAGCTGCTAGCTCTAGAATGTTCTGTGACTTCACCTCAGCTTTGGATTTAGTTTATATTTTTAATAAATGTTTAAACTGGTGTGAAACGGTCGAAGCACATCGATGAACTGAGTTTGATGTGAATGAATGTCATCTTGTATTCTACTGTTCAACTGCATTTTGTTTTTTAAAGAAACACTGTGGACACATCACACAGCTTCCCCTTTATAACCTACACTAGAATAATAAAGAGTGGAACCACTGATGCACCATGGGGGTTTTTGTTTCTTTTAAACTGAAGACACTAAATTATGACCGGACAACATTGATGTGGTCAACCATTGGTCAAATGGTCAACGGTTCAAATGGTCGTCGGTCATCGGTCAAACGGTCACTGCTCAAATGGTCATGGGTCAAATGGTCACCGCTCAAACGGTCAAACGGTCAAATAGTCACCGCTCAAACGGTCATGGGTCAAACATTCATGGGTCAAACGGTCAAATGGTCATTGGTCAAACAGTCATGGGTCAAACGGTCAAATGGTCATTGGTCAAACGGTCATGGGTCATGGGTTACCATCCCTCTGGAGCCATGACATAAACGGTACCCCACATACTGCTCAGTTGTAAATTGTACTTAATTGCGTGTACTCCACAGAACACAAACCATCAAACACTAAAACAAATGAGTTCAACAGACGTAAGTTTGAGTTTGTTCTTTACACAAAGAAGTGGAGGTGAAATGCTTCCGTACAGAAGGGAAACGTCATGTCGTCTCTGCTAATGCCTGAGGTTTTACTGAACGACTTGTGTCGCAGCAGCAGTTGGATGGTTTTAATGAACACTGTGTAAATGTGGAAGTTTGGCAACACCTTCATCTGTTCATCTTCATGGCTTTGAACTGTTACTGTCATGTTTTTGATTTATACAAGTTACACTGCTGGTGTTTCCCT
>CM035789.1:47117693-47145193 GCA_020466265.1 Siphamia tubifer | reverse complement strand
CACATCATATGAGATAAACTCACACATTTATCTGCACACGACGCATTTGGCCTCATGTTTTTGACACCTGTGCTTTAGCATTAACGTTAAATTATGAAAATACTTACTATTCTAATCTTTAAAAAAAAGAAAAAAAGACAAAAAGATGTGAACAACCTGAAGTAACTGAAGTTTGTCAAGAAAAATAGGTTCATTTTAAACAATATTCTGCCTCAACACTTATATATGTACACTATGGAACAGATCGATAACAACACTAACACTAACAGAAGAAGAAAACTGTTCCAATTGTACTGATTTCTCCAGATATTTCAGATGCTTCATATTTCTTAGCGCATTTATTCAGGTTTTTGTAAAAGGATGGTTTGTTAATATAAACATTTTCATTTAATTTGACTTTTTTCACATTAAAATCTACAGTTTTCATTATTTATAGATAATTAGGATGATATTTTATTGCTCTGACCCAATGTAGATCTAATTATTCTGGATGTAGAACCTGAATTAAAATCTTTTTTTTTTTACACCGTACCTCGTTAATATCTTCATTTTTCATCCTACGGACCAGATTGGACCCTTTTGGCGGGCTACATTTGGCCCCCGGGCCTTATGTTTGACACATTTGCTGTAGACTAGTGACTGACATCCACCTGTCCTTGGTTAAGCTGATCATTCAGGTGGTGTTCTTACATCTGTGCTCTTTGTACCTGAGTGGATGCCTGCTAACACTGTGTGTGTGTGTGTGTGTCTGTGTGTGTGTGTGTGTGTGTGTCTGTGTGTGTGTGTGTCTGTGTGCGTGTGTGTGTCTGTGTGTGTGCGTGTCTGTGTCTGTGTGTCTGTGTGTGTGTGTGTGTGTGTGTGTCTGTGTGTGTGTGTGTGTGTCTGTGTGTGTGTGTGTGTGTCTGTGTGTGTGTGTGTGTGTCTGTGTGCGTGTGTGTGCGTGTGTGTGTCTGTGTGTGCGTGTGTGTGTGTGTTATAGATATGATGGGCGGCTGATGGAATGATCCAGAAGACATTGACTAACAGTCTCTGGGACACAACAGGGGGGGGTTATTGATGACTCTCTTAAACAGTGGGTATCATTGCCATGGCAGCCCATACATTATTACCCACATGCCACGCCCCCTCTCTGCTGTTGTCAACCAATGCGCGGGCAGCTGCCGAGCAAACCCCCCCCCCCCCCCCCCCCCCCCCCCCACACACACACACACCAGAAGTGTTTGAAGGGTTGAGGTGAATGCTAAATGTTCCACTTCATCCAGTGATTGACACAAAGCCTCTTGTTTACCGGCGCCACGGAGATTTGCATCTTTTTACCGCCGCCCCTCCCTCTTCTGTCGCTGATTGCTGTTCCTTCTGCACACCCCCCACCCCCCCACTGCGCCCACTATCCTCTCTGTTTGTGGCAGCCCTGCATGAAGTGGATATTACCCCACCCTGCTGCTATGATATTGATCAGCCTCCCCCTCTCTCTCTCTCTCTCTCTCTCTCTCTCTCTCTCTCTCTCTCTCTCTCGTCCTCGTAGCCCATTGCATTGATTCCTCCTCTCCCTCTGAGTCTGCCAGTGAGGAGTGATTACACACACACACACACACACTAGTGTCTTTGGTAGCCATGTGTACAGTTTTTGCTTTTAAGACCATAAACCTCAGAAGACGCTGCTGAGCCTGTTCTGTGAAAACGCTGCTGCTTTTCATTCCAGGCTACCGGTGCCTGCCAGCTTCAGCGTGACATATTACCATAATAAATATGACTCGTAGCATGTTAGCATACAGGGCTGCAACGATTAGTTGACGTTGTCGACAAAAATCAAAAATAGAAATAGTCGACTGTTGTCGTCTTTTGTGGTGTTTTAATTTTTTGGGGGGAAAAAATAAATCTGCATCATTCCCAAAAAACCTCCATATTTGTTGCTCAGTAGTTAGCATAGCGCATCAATCAGCTGAAGTGTGTGTGTGTGTGTTCTACAGACGGCTATGGTGGTGTTTGACAGGTTGGTTCCAGACAGCCTGAGTGTGTGCAGACGTTCACACAGCTCATACCCAGGCCTTATTTGGACCTGTACAACTGGACTGTCCCACTCACAAAAGAAAGAGAAAAACGAAAATGAGACGTTTGCCTGTTCAATTCAAAGCTTTTAAATAGAGCCTGTCAAAGATGCTAATGCTAATACACAAAAAAACCCTAAAAAAACAGGCATTGTAACCGACAGCCAACAATAACATGATGGAAAAACTAAAATGCATGCATTCTTCTTATTTGAAAGACGACATCCTTTAATGCACTTGACAACAATGACATTTGTTTTATAATCTGCTCTGATCTCAGCATAAAAATTCATTCACAGCTTGGTTTGTCATATCCTGTTCTGCATCAGTGTATTTTACATTTCAGTTGAAACCATATCGTGTAGTTTATTTTACTTTATTGTTTGTCAGGGATGATGCACAAATACATTCATCTCAAAGCGAAGAGATGATTGATCCTAGTTTTAGCGACAAACTAAAACCATCTGCAGGTGTAAACAACACACAACATTTACAACATTTAAAGGGACAGTTCAGTATTTCTCACATGAATGTGTTTGTCATCAGTGTCTTTACTCTGGTGCACCTACAGTGACTCCGCCCCTCTCTTCTGACTCCACCCCTTTACTCTGGTGCACCTACAGTGACTCCGCCCCTCTCTTCTGACTCCACCCCTTTACTCTGGTGCACATACAGTGACTCCGCCCCTCTCTTCTGACTCCACCCGCAACAGTGGGTGTGTGTGTATAAACCTTATATTGTAATTCATTCATCATATAATATATATTTATAGGGACAATTATGTTGTGTGTGTGTATATATGGTATATACCTGTATTTATGTGTTATGTACATACATATATATATATATATATATATATATATATATATATATATATATATATATATATATATATATATATATATATGAAAAATAAATTAATTCATAATACCTAATTAGCATTATTGTGCTGAGTCATCGCATCACCGCAATTCTCATTAACGCAATAGTTTGACATTTCGTGAGAACCCCCTCCCACACACACACACACACACACACAGACACACACTTTCACCAGATGAGAAGAAAAAGGGAGCAGGACGACACGAAAACCAAACTGACGCTCTGAATGACTTTGTCTAAATGGAATGATTGTGGACGTGTGTGTGTGTGTGTGTGTGTGTGTGTGTAATCCATCACCATATATGGTCATCACGTTTCCCATCTCTGTGTACTACCTACACTTCAAAGTCATTTTTGGCCGTGGTCGTTTGAGCAGAGGCCACGCCCACAGCTAAAGCTCTTCCAAATGGTGGCTTCTGTGGCTGGTCTCTGCACACGTGCACATTAATTAGTCAAATACCCCTCCCTCTGCCGTTGATCAGATTGGATCTCTGCTAAACAATAGCTGGTGTTGCGTGAGGGTTTTTTTGGACCGGGGGGGAGGGGCGGCGTGGGCCAAAGGCTGGAGAACAAGCACTTATCTCTGTGTAACCTCTTCTCTGGCAGCAGAGTCCACAGCACCAGGCCAGAGATCCCACATATTAGAACACACCCGCACTGCTATTTGGCATTTAAAGGGCATTTTAGCGCGGCGGCTAAACAGTCTGCACCTAATTATGGCCGGTTACTGCCGCGTCCCGACTGGAACGTACGCCTGTAACTGCCGTCCACACCGCGGCAGACTTGTTAAAGTCCTTTAAGCATAACTGATATCTATGCCTCCAGGCTTTAGCTTCTGTCGCTGAGGTGGCTTGGATGAGTGAAAAAAAAAAGGGCTTCTGCTTTGACATGCAAAAATGTGAACAGGTGAGGACGAGCCAAACAAAGAGAGACGAGGGGGGGGGGGGGGGGGGCATGAGGGTAATCAATACTCGTCCTCAGTATCTTTTTCTGCTTGAATTAGTGCTTCAATTCAACTGCAACACAACACCTCATACAAAACCACAGGATTATTTTATTTGGCTTGGCTGATTTGATGAAGAAAAAGTGTTAAATTAATGTGTGCTAAGTGTTCAATTAACTGGTGCAAAAAAAGCTGCAGCACAGTTTTGGTCTGTAATAAAAGCCGTCAAAAGGTGGATGAAAGGAAAAAGAAATAAAAACCAGACTCCAAAAAAACAGGTGAGAGAAATGATAAAGAACAAACTACTGGAAGCTGTTTATTTAATGTGGATACCAGCACAGTTTTAGTGTTTTAACTTCATAAACTTAGAAACAGCACCGGTGGTTTCAACACTTTTTTTGATAAGTCGTCTATAAGTGTTACTCATCTATTGTGACAGGACTCGCTATTTCAGGTCGTGTGGAAACTTTGCAGGATAATTATGTTCCCCAGTGAAAGAAATAAAAGCATCTCTGGTCAGTGTTTTTGACAGGACACCACAGCGTCTTTAGTAGAACAAACAGTAGTGGGTCAAAATGAGACTTCATACTCAAATATGACGCCAAAATAAAGGCCACGTGGGCGTCTCACGGATGAACCTCACGTCCTTATGATTCACTAAAAACATATTTGGCCACGCCTCCATAACGTCTCCAGCCAGAGCGACGCTTTAAGAGACACCCCCTTTTAATGGCGAGTCCCCAAAAGATCCTGTTAATGGTGAGTCCCCAAAAGATCCTGTTAATGGTGAGTCCCCAAAAGATCCTGTTAATAGTGAGTCCCCAAAAGATCTTGTTAATGGCGAGTCTCCAAAAGATCCTGTTAATGGTGAGTCCCCAAAAGATCTTGTTAATGGCGAGTCCCCAAAAGATCTTGTTAATGGCGAGTCCCCAAAAGATCTTGTTAATGGCGAGTCCCCAAAAGACTCTGTTAATGGTGAGTCCCCAAAAGATCTTGTTAATGGTGAGTCCCCAAAAGATCTTGTTAATGGTGAGTCCCCAAAAGATCCTGTTAATGGTGAGTCCCCAAAAGATCTTGTTAATGGTGAGTCCCCAAAAGATCCTGTTAATGGTGAGTCCCCAAAAGATCCTGTTAATGGTGAGTCCCCAAAAGGTTGTGTTCACAAGTCGATGGTCAGACCAGTTCCAGTGTTTTATATGTGCGTATCTAAGCTCTACAGGGACGACTGGACCAGAGGTCAGTGTCTATGCCAGGTGCACACCCAGAAAGACGGGGGTCTATATCACCTCCAGTGTATCACCCCCACCCCCCCCAACACCCTCCAATTGCTGATGGAGCTTCTCGCGCTCATCCTCCCAACTCCATTACCCACTCTGACAGGGTCACACATTAAATCATTCCATTTCACCTGGAGAAGAGAGCAAAGCCAGGGCGAGCGAGAGAGACAGAGAGAGAGGGGGGGGGGGGTTTGCTCAGCATTTGTAGTTTCTCAGTGTATCTTTGTGTATTTTTGGGGGAAATTTTGAGTTTAAAAAGAACAACAATGGACTGACGTGACATGTTTTAATCATCATGATACCCTAGAGTTTTAACTTTTCAAAGCCACGTACACACTGTAATCTGACTACAATTGAATCAAACTAGGGTTTAAAAGTCCAAGTAACCGACTACAGAAAAGACCAAACTGATATTAAATATATATATATATATATATATATATATATATATATATATATATATATATATAGTACAGTGTAATAAGGCAAAAATATGTGCCCCCTCCCCTCACTCTCTCCATCCCATGATGCCTCCAAGTGTAAGATTTATCATAACGGACCAGACAGTAAAGGAGGAAGAAGAAGAACGGAATAAGGTGAAGAATGCCATAAGATATGAAAAGTGCAAATGATCGGAGCCTATAAAGAGTTATTCACCCTCAAATGGAGAGGGCATTATGGCGATCTATAAATGGGCTGTTAAGCTCAATAGCCCAAGGTTAACTTGTCAAGAAGCTGCAGCGAAAGCCTATGTAAGCTGACTGTCTCTGCTGTAAAACACATAGGTGGGCTGTGTCTGCATGGGGGGGGGTTGTATTTAAAACGCTCTGATTATTTCAATTAGCTGTGAGTAAGAGAATGAATTAAAACAGTGCGTCAGATTAAACTCCTAACACAGATTGCCATGCAGGGCAGAACCTCGCCTGACAACTGTACTCAGGTCATAGAAAACCCTTTAGATAAAAAATGTTTTAAAAAGAAGACAATGGGATTTGAAAACTGTGCTGAAAAGAGGTTGGACTTAGGGGAGGTCTGTATTTTCTTAATCATTTCATTAAGGCTGTTTTAACAGTCGGCTTAATAACGCAGAATTTCCTGTCTCTGTCTTTCTGCTCCGTACACAAGTGTTAACTGCCTGACGGAACAAAGGCGGCTCTGTTCGCAGCAAAACACAACACTGCCAAACTGTTAAGTACATTCCTATAAAGAGAAGAACAAAGAGCGTTTGAGCGTGGCGGGAGCAAGAAAATGAATACAGCTACTGAGGGGGATAGCACAGCTCGGCCCCTTTGATGCCAGGAAATGTCTTTACCATGGCGGAGAGTGTTTACGCCGCTTCGCAGTGTACGCTTTAAGATCCCAGGCAACAATATAAAAAAACATTTGACGAAAAATCAACTGGTAGTAGCGTGAAATCTGAGTGGAGATGATGTTCAGCAGAGAATGAGGCTGAGAGGAGGGGGAGGGGAGGGGGTTGAGATATGTGCTAAAGAACAGCAGTAGAATGGACTTTAGTGTTTTGGACTGGATGGGTTTTTATTTTACATTATTGTAATAAGTGTGTGTGTGTGTGTGTGTGTGTGTGTGTGTGTGTGTGTGTGTGTGTGTGTGTGTGTGTGTGTGTGTCCACGCAGACATATCATGCTATAACTCATTGAATACTGTAGATATCACCCTGAAATGACATGTTCATATACATATAGCTAATGTGCATCAGATGGAGTGATCTATTTGAGTAAAGGTCAAAGGTCACAATTAACTAAAAGGTCAAAATCACATTATGGGTTATAACTCAAGAACGGAGGTCAAAGGTGACATGTGGCCAAATTAACTTGTGTAACACTGTGTGTGTATCATAGACATATCACGCTATAACGTAACACACACACACACACACATATATATACATATATATATATACATATATATATATATATATATATATATACATATATATATACATATACATATACATATATATATACATATACATATACATATACATATATATACATATACATATATATATATATATACATATACATATACATATATATATATATATATATATATATATATATATATACATATACATATACATATATATATACATATACATATATATATATATATATATATATATAATAGTAATAAATCACCATTAATGTGCTGTTCTGGTCTATGTCAGATCATATTTGGCCTGAATGTGACCTCTGAACTAGACTAGGGTTTGACACCCCTGACTGAATGTTACACAACGACACAGGAAGAAGAAGAAAAAAAACCTCCACAGATTCATGTGGATGCACGACACAAAAATGCAGAAACACCTATGTGCAGAATAAATGAAGTGTGTGTGTGTGTGTGTGTGCATGTGTGGTGAAGCGTCTCTGAGCGCTGGCAGCTGTGCTTCCTCTGTCCATGTGATCCATTGGCGGTGACAGACAGACAAACACAGTTTCGTCTTCCCTGTTAAAGCACATGCAACACCGGTCGAAGCCACTGTGGGCGGAAATGTGACGCAGCGAACGGAAAACACACAATCCTCCGTCTGTGGACCAGGGAAAAAAATAAAAGCTAGGCTACATTTGTCAATAAATAGAAAAATAAAACCATCAGTAACACTTTATACCTACACACAATCCACTGTAAATTCAATGGTTCTATACTTTTATAGTTGTTTTCCACCTTCATGGTGCTCAAAGTACTTTACATTAGACTCACATTCACCCATTCACCCATTCACACTCTTTACATTTATTAGCTTTTTGTTAATGTTTGTTCATGATGTATTAACCATTTATTACCTATTTGTTAACACACATTTGTTTTACGCCATCTACGAATCAAGGCTTCGGTGATGATACATAAAAGACTAAAAATAATAACTTTAATAGAATTAAACTAACGGCCGACGAAATAAACAAATAAACGCAGATTAAATCCGTCGTCATTAATCGGATTACAAAATTTCACAGTTTAGGAACCTGAACGTATAAGTGCAGTTTGTCCAAGTAGAGTTACTGTCGTCACACAAACAAGTGAAGCAGCCAGTAAAGAGGAGTCAAAACAACAACAACAACAACAACAATAATAAAGGAACAACCTCTGGACGAGACATTTGGGAAGAAAATAAAACTGAACAAAACAGTTGTTTACAGTAGTTTTGTTCAAACTGTTCAAGGTGTTGAATAAATATGTTGACTGGAGAAACGTTCACAGTGGTCCAGAACATTCACAGTGGTCCAGAACATTCACAGTGGTCCAGAACATTCACAGTGTTCCAGAACATTCGCACTGGTCCAGAACATTCACAGTGGTCCAGAACATTCACAGTGTTCCAGAACATTCGCACTGGTCCAGAACATTCACAGTGGTCCAGAACATTCACAGTGGTCCAGAACATTCACAGTGTTCCAGAACATTCACAGTGTTCCAGAACATTCGCACTGGTCCAGAACATTCACACTGGTCCAGAACATTCACAGTGTTCCAGAACATTCACAGTGTTCCAGAACATTCGCACTGGTCCAGAACATTCACACTGGTCCAGAACATTCACAGTGTTCCAGAACATTCACAGTGTTCCAGAACATTCGCACTGGTCCAGAACATTCACACTGGTCCAGAACATTCACACTGGTCCAGAACATTCACAGTGTTCCAGAACATTCGCACTGGTCCAGAACATTCACACTGGTCCAGAACATTCACAGTGTTCCAGAACATTCGCACTGGTCCAGAACATTCACACTGGTCCAGAACATTCACAGTGTTCCAGAACATTCACAGTGTTCCAGAACATTCGCACTGGTCCAGAACATTCACACTGGTCCAGAACATTCACAGTGTTCCAGAACATTCACAGTGGTCCAGAACATTCACAGTGGTCCAGAACATTCACAGTGTTCCAGAACATTCGCACTGGTCCAGAACATTCACAGTGGTCCAGAACATTCACAGTGTTCCAGAACATTCGCACTGGTCCAGAACATTCACAGTGGTCCAGAACATTCACAGTGTTCCAGAACATTCACAGTGTTCCAGAACATTCGCACTGGTCCAGAACATTCACACTGGTCCAGAACATTCACAGTGTTCCAGAACATTCACAGTGTTCCAGAACATTCGCACTGGTCCAGAACATTCACACTGGTCCAGAACATTCACAGTGTTCCAGAACATTCACAGTGTTCCAGAACATTCGCACTGGTCCAGAACATTCACACTGGTCCAGAACATTCACACTGGTCCAGAACATTCACAGTGTTCCAGAACATTCGCACTGGTCCAGAACATTCACAGTGGTCCAGAACATTCACAGTGTTCCAGAACATTCACAGTGTTCCAGAACATTCGCACTGGTCCAGAACATTCACAGTGGTCCAGAACATTCACAGTGTTCCAGAACATTCACAGTGTTCCAGAACATTCGCACTGGTCCAGAACATTCACACTGGTCCAGAACATTCACAGTGTTCCAGAACATTCACAGTGTTCCAGAACATTCGCACTGGTCCAGAACATTCACACTGGTCCAGAACATTCACACTGGTCCAGAACATTCACAGTGTTCCAGAACATTCGCACTGGTCCAGAACATTCACACTGGTCCAGAACATTCACAGTGTTCCAGAACATTCGCACTGGTCCAGAACATTCACACTGGTCCAGAACATTCACAGTGTTCCAGAACATTCACAGTGTTCCAGAACATTCACAGTGTTCCAGAACATTCACAGTGTTCCAGAACATTCACAGTGTTCCAGAACATTCGCACTGGTCCAGAACATTCACACTGGTCCAGAACATTCACAGTGTTCCAGAACATTCACAGTGTTCCAGAACATTCACAGTGGTCCAGAACATTCGCACTGGTCCAGAACATTCACAGTGCTTGGTGGTCCTCATGAAGTTCTTATTGTTTTACGGGTCAGGGTGAAGCAGCAGGTTCTGTCGTACAAAGTGCAGACATTCCTCAAACCTCACAAGTATTCCTGAAGCGTCCTCTTCCAGTGTCTTTTGTCTTCATGTGACGGACGTCCTCGCCCTTCTCTCCTCTCTCTTCTTCCTTCCTCCCTTCACTCTCTTCGACACCAAACACTTAATTTGCACCATGTGTTTTTTTTAATGGACAAAGAAAGAAAAAAAAGAAAAAAATTCCAGCTCTAGTGGAAGCGTGTGAACCTGATCCCACTGTAAATCTGTGCTTCCACAGCGTTCCCCTCCAGCCCCTCCTCCTCCTTTTCCTGTTCTCCGTCATTCTTTTTTTTATTGGCGTGTTACACATTGGACAAGCTGGAAATTACACTGAGCTGAGAACCAGCGGCGAGGCACGCCAGAGCCAGATACCCACTTAAGCTGAGAGAGAAGACGGGGGGGGTATAAAGTGGGAGAGGACAAGGAGGGGGGGGGGGTAAAATTAGCCGTCCATTTTCAGAGCAGAGGCCAATCCAATTAAAGCTTGACCAACCACACAAATGTGTTTAGTGTGTGGTTCCTGCAGTCAGTGTGGGGGGCACACACACACCACAGGGTCTCTAAAGAAAATACTCCCAAGAGTTCAGATCAGATACCATGTCCTGAAGGAGCAAGAAAAGCTAAAGCAGTCTGAGGACGACACGTGTGATTGTGAAGAACATGGTTGGACTGTGACACACTGACCCTGGTATGGAAGAGGTTTACTGCTGCTGCACTGACACCAAGGTTCAATGATCTGTCAGAAGAACTGTGAAAACACCTAACACACTGTGTGTGTGTCTGTATGTGTGTGTGTGTGTCTGTATGTGTGTGTGTGTGTGTGTGTGTGTCTGTATGTGTCTGTATGTGTCTGTATGTGTGTGTGTGTGTGTGTGTGTGTGTGTCTGTATGTGTGTGTGTGTGTCTGTGTGTCTGTCTGTGTGTGTGTGTGTGTGTCTGTATGTGTCTGTATGTGTGTGTGTGTGTGTGTGTGTGTGTCTGTATGTGTGTGTGTGTGTCTGTGTCTGTATGTGTGTGTGTGTGTGTGTGTCTGTATGTGTCTGTATGTGTGTGTGTGTGTGTGTCTGTGTGTGTGTGTGTCTGTGTGTCTGTCTGTGTGTGTGTGTGTGTGTGTGTCTGTGTGTGTCTGTATGTGTGTGTGTGTGTGTGTCTGTATGTGTGTGTGTGTGTGTGTGTCTGTGTGTGTCTGTCTGTGTGTCTGACTGTGTGTGTGTGTGTCTGTCTGTATGTGTGTGTGTCTGTGTATGTGTTTGTGTGTTTCTGTGTGTGTCTGTATGTGTGTGTGTGTCTGTGTATGTGTTTGTGTGTGTGTGTGTCTGTGTGTGTCTGTATGTGTCTGTATGTGTGTGTGTGTGTGTCTGTATGTGTGTGTGTGTGTGTGTGTGTGTCTGTATGTGTGTGTGTGTGTCTGTGTGTCTGTCTGTGTGTGTGTGTGTGTGTGTCTGTGTGTGTCTGTATGTGTGTGTGTGTGTGTGTGTGTGTGTGTCTGTATGTGTGTGTGTGTGTGTGTCTGTGTGTGTCTGTATGTGTGTGTGTGTGTGTCTGTGTGTGTGTGTGTCTGTGTGTGTGTGTGTGTCTGACTGTGTGTGTGTGTGTGTGTGTGTCTGTGTGTGTCTGTGTGTGTCTGTATGTGTGTGTGTGTCTGAATGTGTGTGTGTCTGTGTATGTGTTTGTGTGTGTCTGTGTGTGTCTGTATGTGTGTGTGTATGTGTGTGTGTGTGTGTCTGTGTGTGTGAGTGTGTGTGTGTGTGTGTCTGTGTGTCCATAGAGACATATCATGCTATAACTCAATAAATACTGTAAATATCACCATAAATTACATGTTCATATACATATAGATAATGCACATCAGATGCAATGATCCATTTGAGTAAAGGTCAAAGGTCAAGGTCACAATAAACTAAAAGGTCAAAATCATGTTCGGGTTATAACTGAAATGATGCAGAATGAATATTTCTACAATTCTAATAATAGGCGTTATCACCTACGACCAATAGTTTTTCAGATCTCTGGAGGTCAAAGGTCACATGTGTCCAAATTAACGTGTGTAACACTGTATCAAACATAGACATATCACGCTATAACTTAATCAATACTGGAAATATTATCATAATTTTACACACACTGACACATATATACATGTAATGAAATTATCAATATTGCAAAAGGTCAAAGGTCAAGGTCGCATTAGCAGAAAGGTCAAAATCACATTATTGGCTCTAATTCAAAAACAGGTTGTCATAGTAACGGGAGATTGTAACAAAATAGGGATGAGATTAGACATTTTTAATTATTTTATATATGTTATTATTGATATATTATTTTAGTTTAATTCACTATTTTCAGATTCAGACACCCTTATAAAATGGCACGGTCACTATAAAATGCTTCAGGAGTGATTTCGGACACGGCCATAGTTGCAGAAAATTTGGTTCCAAACCTTTATTTTTGTTTTCGATTAGCAAAGCAAAACAGGAAGTAGATGCCATCGTTTCCTTCCAGTAGACATCCAGATGTTCCATCCAATCACAACCCTCTGAAAGACCAAATAACTAGAGCGGAATACCCCCGTTTCCATGGGAACCTTTATTCTGGAATTAACATGTTGGTGTAAACAAAGTAAATAGCTTTCATTCAGAATTTCATTCAGAATAAATAATTGGGCTTTAAAAAAACATGTAAACGTAGCCACTAAGAGAGACTTCAAAGGATCCTTCAACCTCTAATTTAGTGCACCCCCCCACCCCCCCTGAGGAGAAGCTGCTGGAAAAAGAGCTGGTCAGGTAATTAAAACAGCCTTGTTATTATGACTGAGACTCTCCTACACGTTTTTAACAATTGTTCTTTTTTTACCTGCTGTATTTATTTACTTAGTTACATTTGTGTTCTTACATTTTCATCAAAACCTGAGGAAAACAATAATAAAAAAAACAAAAAACAAAGGGGGGGGGGTGATGTCTGTTTGCTCTACAGTAGTGCTCCACGCCATAGAACGCTGCATTAGCTTCAGATGTTAGCGACGACAGAGGAGACATTTGGACTGATGTCCCTGAAGGTGAAATTATCATCAGGAATAAATACTACATGTATCTACACTAAATATACACTGGGAAAAAAAAACACTGAATCAACTTAAATCTTCAATTTTGACTTTTTATGGTCACACATAAAAATATAGTTGAGTGAACCAAATTAAATTGCATAAGGTTATTTTAACTTAATTCACTCAACTAGAGGTTTTTATGTGTGACCTGTTGAAGAACAATGGTTAAGTTGATTCAATGTTTTACTTTTTCAGTGTAGTTACAAATCAGGGTACGCTGTACGCAGACGGGGGGGTGGGGGTGGGGGGGTCGTCAGAGAGGTGGCGATTGATGGAGGTTTTAAAACGTTCTGGCCACTAGCTTTGGCCTTTAAGCCCCTCCCCAGACCCCCCTCTGTCCAGAGGCTGCACCCTCTCCATCTGGGAAGGTAATCACCCCTCATAAAAACACACACAAAACCCCATTTTGATTCCAGTCTGTCTCCACACACCCCCCCCTCCTGCTTTCTATCTAGGAGAAAGAGATAATCCCATTGGCTGAACAACTAGTTTCCATAGCAGCATTTAGCAAATGCACATAGAGGCCAGTGAGGGTGAGACAAGAAAGTGTTATCTGTCCAAAAAGATGAAAAGAGGGGACGAACGAGAGGAGAGAGAGAGAGAGAGGTGGGTAGGTTCTACTTTTATACCCATGATGCAAAGCTGAACGCAGCTTCATCGTCTCTCAGGTCTGTCTTGTGTTATGTTTTGCTGAGGCATGTTAACATGATGTTATGCCTCATGTTCCCCAAAATCTCACAGCACACGGCCCTGGTCATCCTCTCCTTAATACAGCGCAGTCGTCCAGTCCCATGTCCAGAAAAACACCCCCAAAAGCATGATGCTACCACCCCCATGCTTCACAGTAGGGATGGTGTTATTGGGATGGTACTCATCGACTACAATTTACACCTAAAAGTTCCATTTTGGTCTCATCTGACCACATGACTTAGTCCCGTGACTCCTCTGGATCATCCAAACGGTCATTGGTCAACTTCAGACGGACATGGACATGTGCAGGTTTCAGCAGAGGAACCTTCCATGCCATACAAGTGCATTACCATCAGTAACCATGGAAACAGTGGTCCCAGCTCTTTTCAGGTCATTGACCCGTGTGGTTCTTGTCTGATTCCTCACCTTTCTTAGGATCATTGAGACCCCACGGGGTAAGATCTTGCATGGAGCCCCAGGTCTGAGGGGCATTGACCGTCATGTTAAGCTTCTTCCATTTCCTAATAATTGCTCCAACAGTGGATCTTTTTCACCAATCTGCTTGGCAATTGCCCCGTGACCCTTTCCATCCTTGTGGATGTCTACAGTTCTGTCTGTGGTGTCTTTGGACAGCTCTTTGGTCTTGGCCATCTTAGTAGTGGGAGTCGTACTGATTGTATGGGGTGGACAGCTGTTTGTATGCAACTAATGACCTCAAATCAGTGCTTCTAATTTAGCAGAATAAGTGGAGGTGGAGGTGGACTGTTGAAAGGACACCCACGGGTCTCTGAGGCTCATAATTCTAACCAATAGACAGGTGTTCAAATACTTATTTGCAGCAATATCCTACAAATAAATAGTAAAAAAAAAATCATACATTCTAATTTCTGGATAATTTTTTTTAGATTATGTCTCTCACAGTGGACATGCACCTACCATGAACATGTCAGACCCCTCCATGATTTCTAACCTGGAGAACTTGTATAATCGCAAGGTGTTCAAATACCTATTTTCCTCACTATATATATATATATATATATATATATATATATGTATATATATATATATATATACATATATATACATATATATACATATATATATATATATATATATATATATATATATATATATATATATATACATACATATATATATATATATATATATACATACATATATATATATATATATACATATATATATATATATATATAAAAAATTTTTTTTTTACAGTTTCTATTACAGACTAATCGTCGTAGCTCTAGTAAGAACTTTAACTCAGTCAAATTTCATCCAGGAGCATTAATCAAAGATCAGGAACAGCACTCGTCAGTCATTTACAACTAACCACTATTTTAACAGTCGACTGGTCACTGACGATTAAAAACCATTTGTCGACTAGTCAGATAATTGATTAGTGGATTGGATAAACGAATCCATAGCACTTTTTTGGCCAATCAAAACGCTTTGCATTAGTGTTCCATTATTCATTCACTCTCACATTGTCCCTCTGGTGGTGGTCAACTACATTTGTAGCCACAGTTGCCCTGGGACAGACTGACAAAGGCGTGGCAGCCATTTTGTGTCTCTAACCACCACCGAACATTAACTCACCAGTGGGAGTGACACTGGAAGCATGGAGGGTGAAGGACACAACGGACTGACGAGGACAGAGCAGGATTTGAACCGACAACCCTTTGGTTATTAGACGATTGTACCAACTGAGCCGTTCTTGTAGTGTGTTACAGCTGTTCAAATATGAGATAAAAACTACTCAACCAAAACAATTGCAAACTGTTCCCTGGCTTTTATTCAGTCGATTCCATAGTTTTCTATTTTACACTTTCTATTATGGATTTTTTTTCTTGATAACTAATCGTCGCAGCTCTAGTAAGAACACGGCGAGAAAAGAAACGGTAACTCCTGGAGTCAGTGACCCTGAATACCTCCGTTTAAATGACCTAATGTTATTACAAAGAACAGCATTAATGGCTTTACCTCAGTGAAATTTCAAGTGTGTAAAGACAGAGGAGGAAAGAGGGAATGGGAGGGTGTGTGGGGGGGTGGGGGGTGCATACTTCATCCAGGAGCATTAATCAAAACGGTCATAATGGGCAGAGTCACCTGATACTGCCTAAGCAGCAGTAAAAATCCTTTTGCTCACAGGCTGTAGTCACAGCCAACAGCGAGGGGGAGGGAAAAAAGGGAGGGGGCTATTTGTCAAATAAAGGCAGGTAATGTGAGCAGAATTAATTTGTCCAGATCGGAGAAAAAAAATGATTCCATTTCATCTCTTAACGTGTTCTTTGCGAACCACAGCTCAGAAACATCATGTCAGCAGCAGTTTGTGTTTTTTTTCTTTTGTGACAGAAGCAGTCGTTCAGTTTAGAGGCTGTTCTTACTGCCCTTCTGTTGGTTAAAGGCTGTTATTCAATAAGGAGTGTTACTGGCACAACGCTTCAATCAAACAGCAGACTGGACGACTACGTCTGGAGACGCTCAGATGCCCTCGTCAAAGCTGCTCACACACGCACGTTCAATAATAAAAAATCAAATAAATTGATCAAATAAATAAACAAATCTTGAAACCTTTGATAAATCCATGTTTTGCTTTGCACCTGTTTCCCTCATGCTTTATGAGGACGTCCAGAAAATAATAAATGATAAGATATTTATATATTTTACTAGTGGGGACCTTTATTTATATTTAACCCTGGTGGGGACCTGAATTTTGGTCCCCGTGGTGTGACTGTGTAAACATATCAATGTCCCCATAAAGATAGTAAAACAGCACACATAAAATCACCCCTAATGACAGTAGCCCCCCCCCCCCCCCCCTGTAGAGATGGTGGCGGCTGCTCCACTCGATAAATATTAACAAGAAGTGCGACTGATGGCGGAGCTCACTGATCCATAATTGCATTTCAAAATGTTCAATGTGGGGGGTGGGGGTGAGGGTGGGGGCAGCCTCCTAAAGCAGTGACAAGAGACAAGTCAAGTGTTTCTAGTCAACACCCCAGCATCATCCTCATCCTCATCATCATCCTCATCGCAGTAGCTCAGCACCAACAGGACACTTTCAGCTGCAGACAAACACGCGTCGCTATGACGACATCACTTTCATTGACTTACCGCCGCACGCATCACCACACTCTGGCGCTGTCTGCCACCACTTTACATCAGTGGTTTTAAACCTAGTCCTCATGTCCCCGTGTTCTGTACGTTTCTATCACCTATCGTTCAAATATTGATCAGCCCTTCAGAAGACTGATAATGATGGAATGGCTTATATATATATATATTTATTTATTTATTTTTTTTTTTTACATTAATATTTTTTTTTCACATTTTCCAATGTTTTTATTTCAAATTTTACTATTTATAACATTTATTTTTTATTTTATTATTTTTATTTAGTTTAAAATAAAAACTAAGTCTTAAAATAAAAAGTAAAATAAATAAATAAAAAAATAAATTAAAACAAAAATCTTTTTAAAAATTTTTAAATATTTTTTACATTATTTTTTTCATTTTTTAAAAAAAATATTTTTATTATTTATAAATCTCTCCTATCACATATGGAAAGCATTACATCATCATCAGTCTTCTGAAGAGCTGATCAATAATTGAACCATAGATGATAGAAGAGGTAAAAAGCTAAAACACTGGGACATGAGGACTGGCTTTAAAAACCACTGCTTTACATAAAATTCTGAAATGAGTAAGAGATGAGATGAGTGTGAGGGAAGTGTGTTCATCAACGACACATTGTGCATTAACTGATGTTTTTGCTACAAACATGAGCGGACGAGCTAGTGCAGAGCTAATTAGCTAGTGGATCTGATTGTTAGGCTAATTCTCAGTACTTTGGATTCCATTAGGACTGTACTCATGGTCTGAGAAAAAAAGCTAATAAGTGCTCATGTTAAGCATGCGTATTTATGCACATATATTTGCATCTTTATCAAACATTTTTAATTATGGGGCTTTGAATAGCTGCGATTTTCTAAGGCTGTATGATAAGCACCAGCTCACACCATCAGGACACATTTATAAGACACAATTAACATTCTGTGGAGGTGTGTGTGTGTGTGTGCGTGTGTGTGTGTGTGCATGTGTGTGTGTGTGTGTGTGTGTGCGTGTGCGCGTGTGTGTGCGTGTGTGTGTGTGTGTGTGCGTGCGTGCGTGCGTGCGTGCGTGCGTGCGTGCGTGCGTGCGTGCGTGCGTGCGTGCGTGTACACATAGGAAAGGTGTACACATGTTTACATGACAACTGGGAAAGCTCTGCCGTTTGCCTTTGTAAACATGCATTGGAGTACAGATGGACCACACACACACACACACTTATTGTAAATCAATAAATAATCAATGCTTTCAAATGACTCATGTTAGTGTTAAACTAGATCATTTGTCGACTGAAGACATAAAAACTACACACTTTTACTACTAGCAATAGTACTATTACTACTACTGTTAATACTTCTACTACTACTATTACTATTTCCAATATTACTACTACTACTACTAATAATAATAATAATACTATTTGTAATACTACTACTACTACTACAAATAATAATAATACTGCTCTGACATACTATTACTACAGACATGGCCCCTCCCCCTGTACTAACTATGTTAGTACTAGTACTGTGAATACTACCACTACTAGCACTACAGTTACTCCAGTTAACTTTTATTTCTTCCCACTCCTTTTCCATTACAAACAATAAAAAAAGAAAAACATTGTTGACCATGTTGATTAATGTTTTGATGATTTTTTTTGTGCTTGAAATAAAATTAAATTAAATTAAATTGAATTGAACTTTTACTGCATGAATAAATAATAGTCTTTTTTGGAAGCAGTACAAAGCAAGTTTTTTTCAGATGCATTTTAAAAAATATGATGTCATCTACTTTGCAGTAGCAACCTTTATTGATTGATTGATTGATATTTCTTCAATGAAGCTGTAACGTCAGAGTCTGAGGTGAATTAAAACAACAACTAATGATAAAAGTCTAGTAAAAAAAAACGTGTTTTTCTAAACTGATGTATTTATTTATCGTTGTGTTGTGGCGTTTACGTCGGTCACAAAAACAGCCGAGGACACGGAGCTGTAAACATTTAACGTGTCCCACAAACACGAGTGGCTTCCATTAAAAAACAACAACGTGGCTTCAAATAAATAACAACAGGAAATAAGTACAGATGACAAGAGCCACAAACCTGCCTGTGACACGAGGAAAACAACCAGTCGGATTTAATCAACTCCTTTTGACTTGAAACAAGTTAACATGTGACCCTGCGTGTCACGTGACCCTGCGTGTCACGTGACCCAGCGTGTCACGTGACCCTGTGAGTCATGTGACCAGCGTGTCATGTGACCCTGCGAGTCATGTGACCCTGCGAGTCATGTGACCAGCGTGTCATGTGACCAGCGTGTCACGTGACCCTGTGAGTCATGTGACCAGCGTGTCATGTGACCCTGCGAGTCACATGACCAGCGTGTCACGTGACCCAGCGTGTCACGTGACCCTGTGAGTCATGTGACCAGCGTGTCATGTGACCCTGCGAGTCATGTGACCCTGCGAGTCATGTGACCAGCGTGTCATGTGACCCTGCGAGTCATGTGACCCTGCGAGTCATGTGACCAGCGTGTCATGTGACCAGCGTGTCATGTGACCAGCATGTCATGTGACCAGCGAGTCATGTGACCAGCGAGTCATGTGACCCAGCGTGTATCGGTCGACTGCAGAATGGACGATCGATAGCATCTGAGCTTTACACACCGTTCATTTTCCTCTGCTGACACACCTTTTACTGCAGCACATTTCACTAACGGACGACACACACACCCATGCGTGCTGTGTGTGTGTGTGTGTGTGTGTGTAGTTCAGGTATTTGCTGAAGCTTTCAGTATAGCTAAACACTCCTTCACAACATGTTTTCACTGTACACACATGAATTTTTTCTTGTCGACACCAGTGTATATATGTATATGTGTGTGTGTGTGTATATATATATATATATATATATATATATATATATATATATATATATATATATATTTATGTATGTATATGTGTGTATATATATATGTGTATATATATATGTATGTGTGTGTATATATATATATATATATATATATATATATATATATATATATATATTTATGTATGTATATGTGTGTATATATATATGTGTATATATATATGTATGTGTGTGTATATATATCTGTATATGTGTGTTTGAGACGAATACAAAAAAAGAAATAAATCTCGTCATCTGAACCCACTTTATCCTCACTAGGGTCACAGGGGTCAGTGGGGTCTAATCCAGCTCCAGCAGGTGAAGGCAGGGTCAGAGGTCACCCTGTATGAGTCTGCAGTTCATCTCAGGACTGAACATATATAGACAAACAATCACTGTCACATTCACACCTATGGGTGATTTAGATTAACCAGTTAACCAGTTAACCTATCAGTGCATGTGTTTGGATGGTGGGAGGAGCCAAAGTACCTGGAGAAAACCCACGCAGACACGAGGAGAACATGTAAACTCTACACAGAAAGGTCTGGTGTGGGAATTAAACCAACAACCTTCTGTCTGTGAGGCACCAGTGTTAACTACTGCACCACCCTGTTAACTACTGCACCACCCTGTTAACTACTGCACCACCCTGTTAACTACTGCACCACCCTGTTAACTACTGCACCACCCTGTTAACTACTGCACCACCCTGTTAACTACTGCACCACCCTGTTAACTACTGCACCATCATGCTAACCACTGCACCACCCTGTTAACTACTGCACCACCCTGTTAACTACTGCACCACCCTGTTAACTACTGCACCACCCTGTTAACTACTGCACCACCCTGTTAACTACTGCACCACCCTGTTAACTACTGCACCACCCTGTTAACTACTGCACCATCATGCTAACCACTGCACCACCCTGTTAACTACTGCACCACCCTGTTAACTACTGCACCACCCTGTTAACTACTGCACCACCCTGTTAACTACTGCACCACCCTGTTAACTACTGCACCACCCTGTTAACTACTGCACCACCATGCCACCCATTTATTACCTCCGCACAGGACGTTATGTTTTGATGGCATTTGTTGGTCTTTCTGTCTGTCAGCAATATTACTCAAAAAGTTATGAATGGATTTGATAACATTTTCAGGATGTGTGATGAACTTTATTGTCCATTTAACGCAATGTAAAATTTCAAAGTGATCCAGAATCCAGGATCTCTGGTGGATCAGCACATAAGTGTAATCATTTGTTTGTTGTGACACTAATGACACACCCTGAACATGTTTTCAAAAACCCCTCACAACCTGCTAAAGGGACAACAGGCAGGAATTAGCAGTACAACCTGCTTCAGGCTTCTGTCCTTCAGCACAATGTTAATGTTTATACTTTAAAAAAAATTAAATAAACAAATACAAACAAGACAATATGAACCATGGTAATGACAACAACAACTAGAACAAGAACTGGGCGACTACGGGAACTCAGTCAGGGTGCAACTCTCTGAAAGATTTATTTTGTTTATTGCAAACTGCTGCAAATGTTTCATTCCCACAACAGTACAGAACTGTCTGTTTTTTTTCTGAACAGGGTAATAAGGGTGCCGTGCCCTCATGCGATCAGCGCACACCCTGATTGACCCGTAAGTCGCATCATAAAAAACATCATTATGACTTTAAAAACATTCTAATTATAGTAAATATTCCAGACGACACGATGTGTTGTCGAGTCGCTGTCATGACATTTTATATCACTAACGTACACGATCAGCTGACATGTACATAAACCAGCATATATATGAAATAACACACCATCATATATATTAAACACATCAACAAACCAACACTAAAGTCATTTACTTTCTGATTCATCTGATTAAAAATATGGAAGATTTAACACATTTAATGTCTGAAGAACAGACTTTATAAAACAACTGTAGAGCAGTGCTGCTGTTCTATCAATAATAAGTATATATATATATATATATATATATATATATATATATATATATATATATATATATATATTCAATTCTTTATTTATTTCAGACAGTAAATTATAAGGGTAAATAAGAAAGGATTGTCTAAAAAAAGATATCACAGAAAATTATTATCAGTCCACTTAAAAACAATAAAACTGCTCCACATACAAGCAATATATATATATATATATATATATATATATATATATATATATGAATTGATTATTATCTTAACCAGAATTTTGACAGATGATTCAATTCAGTTTTTAAAGCCAAACACTTGTTTCTTAAACATAATATTGAAATAGGAATGGGTTTTATGTCCAAAACTGTATATCCCAGTATAATTTGAGCCACTGACTGTATACAGTATATATCACACTATCGTACTTTTGTAGATACTATACATAAATAATAAAGTACAAATGTTCTTCATGGTGCTCAAAGCGCTTTACATTCACCCATTCACACACACACTCATACACCAGTAGGTTTCTGAGGTCAAAGGTCAGTCCTACTGGGGGTCTAAGTCAGGGTTCAGTGTCTTGCCCAAGGACACTTCCACATGTGGACAGCCAGAGCTGGGACGCGAACCGTCAACCTCTCGGCCATTGGGCGACCCACTCTACCAACTGAGCCACAGCTTTAACCTTTGACCCTAACGACCCACTCTGCCAACTGAGCCACATATATATGACCTAGTGCTCATATAACTCCAACTCCTTTCTTCATATTCATAACAACACATCTGAATGGTAGCAATCACTGTAGCAGCACTTAGCATGCTAACTTTAGTGAAATAGGTAATTGTAATATATATATATATATATATATATTATATATATATATATATATACACACACAATTTTTAAACAAATTACCTTGCAAAAAAACCCACCCCTGAAACTGCTCACCAATGGAAACCCTGATATGAATGTAGAAGAGACTTACAACTGATGCCAAGACAACACACTTAAATTAAAAAGCAGCACACACACACACACACAGGCAGAGAAATGCAGGATAGTGGTTCTATGACAAAGACCCCCCCCCCCTCATCCTTTTAAGCTGATCAGCACTGCAACATATGAGCTGGACTCCTGGAAAGATAATTGCATTGTACATGGCATCTAATTAAATGTCCATAAGCAGGAGGAAAATAAGCAGAGATGAACATGTGTGTGTGTGTGTGTGTGTGTGTGTGTGGTGGGGGGGCGGGGGGGGTGACAGCGTGAGAGGCGGCACGTGGGTGTGTGCTGGCGTACTGGTCTGTTCAATCCCCTGTTTCCCCAGAGGGAAAAAACGCTGCAATCACTCCATTAGTGGAAGAAAAGGGGAGGGAGAAAACAGAGGACGAGAGAGGGGGGGGACACAGCTGACTTGGCCAATAACAGCAAATGAGGTTAGATACAAGTGAGGGGGGGGGTCAATGAGCATCGAGGACATGGACACAATGACTGTAACATGGGGGGCGTTTGAGTGACAGCAGATAAAGAGGAGTGTGGATGAGGAGAGAATGAAGTGAAGAAATAAATGAGAGAGAGGAGACGGTCTGAGGTTATATATAGACTATACAGACTGATACTGGGGGGTCTGAGGTTATATATAGACTATACAGACTGATACTGGGGGGGTCTGAGGTTATATATAGACTGTACAGACTGATACTGGGGGGTCTGAGGTTATATATAGACTATACAGACTGATACTGGGGGGTCTGAGGTTATATATAGACTATACAGACTGATACTGGGGGGTCTGAGGTTATATATAGACTATACAGACTGATACTGGGGGGTCTGAGGTTATATATAGACTGTACAGACTGATACTGGGGGGTCTGAGGTTATATATAGACTATACAGACTGATACTGGGGGGTCTGAGGTTATATATAGACTATACAGACTGATACTGGGGGGTCTGAGGTTATATATAGACTGTACAGACTGATACTGGGGGGTCTGAGGTTATATATAGACTATACAGACTGATACTGGGGGGTCTGAGGTTATATATAGACTGTACAGACTGATACTGGGGGGTCTGAGGTTATATATAGACTGTACAGACTGATACTGGGGGGTCTGAGGTTATATATAGACTGTACAGACTGATACTGGGGGGGTCTGAGGTTATATATAGACTGTACAGACTGATACTGGGGGGTCTGAGGTTATATATAGACTGTACAGACTGATACTGGGGGGTCTGAGGTTATATATAGACTATACAGACTGATACTGGGGGGGGTCTGAGGTTATATATAGACTGTACAGACTGATACTGGGGGGTCTGAGGTTATATATAGACTATACAGACTGATACTGGGGGGGGTCTGAGGTTATATATAGACTGTACAGACTGATACTGGGGGGTCTGAGGTTATATATAGACTATACAGACTGATACTGGGGGGTCTAGGGGGGTCTTACATTTACTATATGACTGATACATACTGATATTTATAAACCAATATTGTTTTTTCTGTCAAATGACATGTTAGAAAATCTTATTTATTTACAAATAGAAAATACAAACATTGACAGTTAATAAATACAAACATCCACCTCTTTTTTTTCCCTCTTTTCTTTTCTTCTCCCACTTTCTCACATTTTCCTTCCTTTTTATCTTGTTTATCTCTTCATCTATCACCATTTATTCTAATATAGTGCTCAGTATTTCGTGTTCTTCAGTGTAAATCAGGTATTTTCTTATATTTAATTTTCACATCATGTCCATAGAAACTCAAATTAAAGTTCAATATTAGTTTATCAACAACAGAGAAAATGGAGGGAAAATGGCTTTTTCAGTAAAAAATATATAGGACTATTTAGCTTATATAGCACTAGGCTAATGCTAACACTAGGCTAATGCTAACACTAGGCTAATGCATCAAACACATGCAGTGCAGATAAATTCCCTTCTTTCTTGAGTGAGCAATTCACAAAGATTAAAAATGAATATTTAATCATTATTAATCACAATTAATCCTAAAAAGCGCTGGGATTAATCAGATTAAAACATTTTTTAATCATTTGACAGCACTTTATATCAATAGATAATGTTAGTCACCAGTGGTTGTTTGGGGTCATTATGGGTTCAATAATCATCGCTCTGTTAATGATTTTTAACAATAATTTGGAGGCATCTGCAGTGCAGGCAGCCTGATCAGTATGGATACAACAGAACTACACTGGCGCTCAACATTTATTTATTTATTTACCCCCCCCCCCCGTTTAAAATGCACTGCAGACGGAGACGATGCAGCGTTGAAAAAACACGCTACAGTTTTGCAGTTAGTATTAAGTTAGCGTTTGATCAGACACTAACAACCACTTGATAAATAACACTTCACTTCAAATGACGCTTCTAAATAATCAGCGTCATCATTATCAGCTGTCGGGGGGGGGGGCTCATATCGTCCGAACGCTAATTAGAAGCGAGGAAAGATATTGTGAAAATGCATTAAAGCGACACAATGACGAGCGGGCTTCAAAACAGAGATTAATGTTTAAGTGTCAGTGTTTGACTCTCTAATGTGAACAATTAGGTCAAGTCAAGGACCAACAATCCTCCAGTGTGTTCCCTCCCCAGAGCTAGTTTGAGTTTACACCGCTGCCGTGACCTTGTAATGTGTTTACCATCTATATTTGATGAGAGTAATGCAGCCGCTCTGCCAGCTGTACGCTAGCGTGGATGTCAACCTTACAACAGGTACGGCCATTCTGTTTATACTCAGGCCACGTGTTCACGCTGTTGCCATGGAAACTGTCATTTGGTTTCAGGGAGGTGCGTGTGCGTAGCGGGACGGCAGCGCTGTTCATTGGCTGAGCACTAACGATAGCACTATCAGCTGGACGAAAAAAAAGAGGGAAAAGGTGGGGGTAAAAAAAAAGTTGGATAAAAAGGTGAAAAGTAGGAAGAAAGAAAAAGGGGATAAGAAAAGAGAAAAGTAGAGGAAGTAGGAAAATAAGGTTCTACTTTGTATTGTTTCGGTTCTGCAACAGAATACGAATAGTTAAAAATAAAGAGAAAATCATCATGAAAATATCACTGGGTTTTAATGGAGCGAGTGGATAAAATGACCCATCACATTTTATTAAAGCACAGATTAACTAAATTAGATTAATTCATCAACATGATTAATCTGATGTAAAAAAAATTAACATTACCAGTTGTTTTGTTGAAACTGTTGAAGATGTTGAATAAACATATTTGAACCAATGGGAGGCCTCAGAACAAAGCCTTCACCAAACAAAGACCAACAAAGTCCCTTGTTGCTATGGCGATGTTGAAAAAATTATCAGATTTGCACAATCCATACATCAATGGAAAACATTTTAATAAACTTTAAGATAAATATAAAATCAGAATTCATTAAATTTGACCCAAGTCACTGGTTTAGTGCCTGAGGGTCACATTTACATTCAGAAGCTGTCGTTATTTGAGCCTTTACCCAGTGATCTATTGTAAACAAAAATCATTATGCAAACATTCTGTGTGTGTGTGTGTGTGTGTGTGTGTGTGTGTGTGTGGGGGGGGGGGGGTGAATAATTGTATTTGTCATTGTTAATACTAATTGTTGCTTTTCTATTACATTAAATTCTCTGTGTCACGTATTGGATCCAAATTGAGTTTTGTACGTGGGTGGGTTCAAATGGTCTCCTACTGGTCACCTCTGTTTCTGGGCAGACATGTTAGAAGGGGGGGGGGGGTCTATACGATTGGATCAATATGTCACAGAGGTTAGAGTGGGCGCTGCAGCTGCCACTGTTGAGTAAACAAAGTGGGAAAAATGATTGTCCTCCGTGTCCACAATGACCCAATAATGCTGCACAATTATTTGATTGATTTTTTTATTTTTGCATGTGTTATTGTCTGTGTGTGTTTTCACCTACACTATTCATTCACACAGATGTGACTTTAATTACTATAAATTTGTGATGTTAAATTATTATCACTGTAAAGTTGGATTATTTTTGTGGTTTTTACCTGATCAACTAGTTTTAGCTACTTCCTGTTAAGGCTGCACGATATTACAAAAAACTACATATACATATATATATATATATATATATATATATATATATATATATATATATATATATATATATATATATATATATATATATATATATATATATATATATACATATATACATATATATATATATATATATATATATATATATATATATATATATATATATATATAGTATATATATATATATATATATATATGCGTCTTGTGTTGTGTCTGTATTTTCTGTAATGTCAGATGGTTCAGAGCCCCTCCTGCATGAACTGGGGGGGGGTCAGTTTAGTTTGATTGACATATCACCATCCAATCATTTGGATCTGAAAAAAACCATTGGATGGTGTTTAATTCCCATGTGATTATATCTTTTATTCTTGTGTTGGAGCATTTAATTAATGAATTAATTAAGTAATTAATTGGCTGTAATTGGGGTGTGAAGGGTGGGGGGGTTTAAGCAACTCAGTAATATAAATAAAAAATATTCCAGGAAAACATGCTGGAGCCTC
>CM035789.1:47108860-47113860 GCA_020466265.1 Siphamia tubifer | reverse complement strand
GTGGATATTAAAATGACCATAACTTTGGTTCTACTTGTGATAGAAACATCATTTTTTCACCATCTTAAACCTTAGTTTCCACTCTACCAAGATACACACATAACTCTGTTTGGATTTACACACACTTATGCCTGGTTTACTGGTGGGGGGTCACATATACCCAGTATTGATTAAGTTAGTTAGTTAGTGTGATATGTCTGTGTTTGACAAAATTATGCAATGAAAAGAAAAAAAAATCATGTAATGAAAAGTCAAAATAATGTGATAAAAATTAAAAATTAAAGCAATAAAAAACAAAATCACACGATAAAGAGACAAAATAATGTGATATAAACACAGTGACAAGTTCATTTTGCCACATGTCACCATTGACCTCCAGAGATCTGAAAAACTATTGGTCGTAGGTGATAACAACAAATATAAGAATTGTTCTGTGACCCTCTGTTCTTGAGTTATAACCATAATGTGATCTTGACCTTTTAGTTAATCGTGACCTTGACCTTTGACCTTTACTCAAATGGATCATTACATCTGATGCACATTAGCTATATGTATATGAACATGTAATTTCAAGGTGATATCGACAGTATTTATTGAGTTATAGCATAATATGTCTGTGTGGACACACACACACACACACATGGTGATTACAATAATCTCTACCAACCAATGTTGGGACAGATTAATAAAGTAGTATGAAAACAAAGAATAGCACTGTATCCACAGAGGGGAAAAATGTCATTGATGGAGACGAAATCTGTAAATTTGCTCCACGCCTTCAAAATAAGAGCGGGGTCAGTGCAGATGAAAGCGTCTCCAGATTCCAATGACTTACTCATAAACTCATAAATTTGGGTTTTTATGGAATAATCTCGACTTTTTATGTCATAAATTTGGGTTTTTAATCTCATGACTTCCACTTCACTGAATGCACCTTCCAGTCCAGTGTTATAAATGTAGGAAACAATAACATGAAAAACAAGCGTTGCGTTCTAATTCCGCTAGCGTGTAAAATTACAGTTGAAGCTGCTGTGAGAGTGGAACCATTTAAGCACCTGATTATCACATAATAACAGGCTGAATGGAAAAGGAAGACGCCATCACACACACTGGGCCTTAATTTACGGTGCTCGTATACGCCGACGACGCTGAACTATCTGAAGTTGAAAGCGGAAACAACAGACGGGTTCATGTCATTACGTGTCATTTCATTACAAACAGTTTAGGTCTTGTGCCGACCCGGGTGAGTGTTGAACGGCTGCAGGAGGTGAAACGTCTTTTCCACCAGCTGCTGCACTTTTTATGAACGTTCGCCTCATGCCTTATAGCGAAACAAGATCACTCAAAGTTCAGCCGTCAAACTTTCAAAATAAATGTCCTGCATGAGGTAATTTGTGTCAGTAGGCAGGCGTACAGTGTGTGTGTGTGTGTGTGTGTGTGTGTGTGTGCGCACGAGTGTGAATGTGACTGAATGTGTGTGACGGAAAAAGGGGGGGGGGGGCTCATCAGTGAGGGAGTGCTGGCTGCCATGCCCTGAGGGGAGAGAGAGGGGGGGGGGGGGGGGGCGCCAGTACAGGCCATACAAGTCCTGCTGCTCCTCGCCTCCTCCGCCTAACCCTCACCGCCTCTCGCATGGAACTGCCAACATACTCCACTGTGTGTGTGTGTGTGTGTGTGTGTGTGTGTGTGTGTGTGTGTGTGTGAGCGTGTGTGTGTGTGTGTGTGTGTGTGAGCGTGCGAGAGCGTCACGGTGGTATTCACTCGTAGACTTCAGGCTTCATCACCAGACGAGGCGGCGAGAGGTAGAGCGGCTAAAACAACAACGTTAACCCTTTAACCTCTGAGGTGTCAGCTGCGACACCTTCTGAATGTACGACTTATTTTAAATATTCATAAACATGGAAGTGTTTGTTCAACACTTTTACTTCCACTATAGAATAAACCTTGTTCTGTAAATAGACATTTTTTTTCATTCTGACTTTTCTCAGATTTCTGATTTTCATTCTGATTTTAACGTCAGAAATCTGCCTTTTT
Organism: Siphamia tubifer; assembly: GCA_020466265.1. Lineage (NCBI taxonomy): Eukaryota > Metazoa > Chordata > Actinopteri > Kurtiformes > Apogonidae > Siphamia > Siphamia tubifer. The sequence goes on along the minus strand of CM035789.1, from coordinate 47,111,826 downwards.
CAGAATTCCAACAAAAAAAAAAATTCCAAAAAAAAAAAAAAATGTTATATTTGCACTACTTACTCTGTTTTTTTGCACTATTCATTCTGTTTACTCTGTTCCTTAGATGTTTTTTACTTATTTATTTAGTATGTGTGCTCCGGAAGCCAAGCAACGACATCTCGTTGCCAAAAATCCCACTGTTGTGTGTATTCTTGTGCAATGACAATAAAGGAAGTCTAAGTCTAAGTCTAAGTCTCTAAGTCTAAGTCTAAGTCTAAGTCTAAGCCCAAGTCTAAGTCTAAGTCTCTAAGTCTAAGTCTAAGTCTAAGTCTAAGCCTAAGCCCAAGTCTAAGTCTAAGTCTAAGTCTCTAAGTCTAAGTCTAAGTCTAAGTCTAAGTCTCTAAGTCTAAGTCTAAGTCTAAGTCTCTAAGTCTAAGTCTCTAAGTCTAAGTCTAAGTCTAAGTCTAAGCCCAAGTCTAAGTCTAAGTCTAAGTCTCTAAGTCTAAGTCTAAGTCTAAGTCTAAGCCCAAGTCTAAGTCTAAGTCTAAGTCTCTAAGTCTAAGTCTCTAAGTCTAAGTCTAAGTCTAAGCCCAAGTCTAAGTCTAAGTCTCTAAGTCTAAGTCTAAGTCTAAGTCTAAGTCTAAGCCTAAGCCCAAGTCTAAGTCTAAGTCTAAGTCTCTAAGTCTAAGTCTCTAAGTCTAAGTCTAAGCCTAAGCCTAAGCCCAAGTCTAAGTCTAAGTCTAAGTCTAAGTCTAAGTCTAAGTCTAAGTCTAAGTCTAACCCTAAGTCTAAGTCTAAGTCTAACCCTAAGTCTAAGTCTAAGTCTAAGTCTAAGTCTAAGTCTAAGCCCAAGTCTAAGTCTAAGTCTCTAAGTCTAAGTCTAATTCTAAGTCTAAGTCTAAGTCTAAGTCTCTAAGTCTAAGTCTAAGTCTAAGTCTAAGTCTCTAAGTCTAAGTCTCTAAGTCTAAGTCTAAGTCTCTAAGTCTAAGTCTAAGTCTAAGTCTAAGTCTAACCCTAAGTCTAAGTCTAAGTCTAAGTCTAAGCCCAAGTCTAAGTCTAAGTCTAAGTCTCTAAGTCTAAGTCTAAGTCTAAGTCTCTAAGTCTAAGTCTCTAAGTCTAAGTCTAAGTCTAAGTCTAAGTCTAAGTCTAAGTCTAAGTCTAAAACTATCTTTCCTCAGAATTAGGGACTTTTTCGACACATTCCTTCTTTTTTTCCCCCTCAGAATTTTCATTATTCAAACTTTTTCCTGATGAAAAAATGATTCAGTTTTTCTCATAATAATTCTATAAAAACATTTAAAGCCTCTCGGGTTCAAAGGGTTCACTTTTTCCCGGCTGCACATCCTGGTCCCAGGTTTGATGCATGACATTATTTTAATAACACCTATATTTACAGTCTCACATCAAATTAAAGTGAATAAACTCATTTTTCTGAAAATATAAACTGATGTAAACAGAGCTACTGACGTACAAACATATGAACAACAAACACAAATGTGCTGTCACAGTGTTAGGACTGTATTTTCCAGACTATAAGGCGCACATAATAAACCTTATAATCCAGAGCACCTTCTATATGGATTCATTCTGGTTGTGCTTCGTGACTTTTTGTCTCATGATTTGAACTTCACTTAACGCACCTTACAGTCCAGAAGCACAACAGTAACAGCACAGACGCAAAAGGACGGTTTAGACCGAAAAATAATTCAGCTTTTATCTTTTCGAGGCTGTCATCGGGTTAATCATCTAATAAATTAGGTCATATTTATAATGTGTGTTGATGGGTGAAAAGACAATGAGCTGCTGAACACATTTTGTTTATGACATATTTATTTTCATCAATTTACAAATGGAGCCACTTTGGAAAAAATGGATAATTCTCCAAATATGCAAAATGTGTAAAAAAAAAAAAAAAAAACTGTATAAAATATGCAGTAAAACTAACTTGTGAATTTTGAACTGTAAAGGTCTGTTGGTAAATGGTGCATTTGACCATTGAAAAAATTGATAAAACAATCAATTAATTCAATAAAAATAATCAACAAAACTAGTAAAGATGAACAAAATAACCACCTGAATGAAGAAAAAAGAAAAATTAACAAAATAATCAACAAAATGAGGAAAAGTGAATTTTAAAAAAATTAGCAAAAATGAATAAAATAATTGAAAAATTAACAAAATAAATCAACAAAAATGAGTAAAAATTTATCGACACAATGAGGAAAAATTTATTTTTCACAAATTTTTGCTAAAATATGTGTGTTAAAGGATTCAAGTTTTTTTTTTTTTTCAAAAATTTTCCAATTGTAGCCAATTTGGAAAAATGTATAATTTTCCAATGGTCCCCTGTGTAAAACATATAAACAATAACCATAGGAAAACTGTCATGACCTTTGAACTGTAAAGGTCACAGGCATTGGTGTGTTTCACTCCATACCTACCAAATGGGGACAAATACACCCATGTTTTCACCCAAAAAAATAAGACGAAGGAGAAAAAGCAGAATGTTTTTCAGCCTCCATCTTTGTTGCTGTTAAATAAACAGTAAAAGTGAATATTTTTGTCCAAACTCTCTTCACAAACAGCCCATTTTTTGACCCGTCGTCCAAACGGTTGAAGAACAGCTGTACTTTTAAATGTGACTGGTATTGTTCCAGGTGTTTGAAGCTAAAGGGTTAATTCTCTCACATCCAGCGCTGACGTCACTAAGTTTTATTCGGTCACAGAAGTGAAACCTGCAAGACTGAACGAGCCCAAAGCCAATGACTCTGATATGTTTAATGAGCCTAAACCTAAACTATTTTAACCATGAACCTGCCAACGATGTCAAATCTATACCAAACAAAAATTAAATACTGGATTTTCTGGACAATAAGGAGCATTTAAAGACTAAAAATAAAAACTACAGAGCACTTTAGATTTGGATTCATTCATGTTTTATCTGATCATTTTGACTTTTTATTTCAGAATTTTGATTTTTTTTT
>CM035789.1:47088860-47103860 GCA_020466265.1 Siphamia tubifer | reverse complement strand
AGTACTGCAGAAATATACTGAGAGTACTGCAGAAAATATACTGAAAGTACTGCAGAAAATATACTGAGAGTACTGCAGAAAATATACTGAGAGTACTGCAGAAAATATACTGAGAGTACTGCAGAAAATATACTGAGAGTACTGCAGAAAATATACTGAAAGTACTGCAGAAAATATACTGACAGTACTGCATCAAATATACTGACAGTACTGCAGAAAATATACTGACAGTACTGCAGAAAATATACTGACAGTACTGCAGAAATATACTGAGAGTACTGCAGAAAATATACTGAAAGTACTGCAGAAAATATACTGAAAGTACTGCAGAAAATATACTGAGAGTACTGCAGAAAATATACTGAAAGTACTGCAAAAATATACTGAGAGTACTGCAGAAAATATACTGACAGTACTGCAGAAAATATACTGAGAGTACTGCAGAAATATACTGAGAGTACTGCAAAAATATACTGAAAGTACTGCAGAAAATATACTGAGAGTACTGCAGAAAATATACTAAAAGTACTGCAGAAAATATACTGAAAGTACTGCACAAATATACTGAGAGTACTGCAGAAAATATACTGAGAGTACTGCAGAAAATATACTGACAGTACTGCAGAAAATATACTTAAAGTACTGCAGAAAATATACTGACAGTACTGCAGAAAATATACTTAAAGTACTGCAGAAAATATACTGAAAGTACTGCAGAAAATATACTGGGAGTACTGCAGAAAATATACAATATACTGAGAGTACTGCAGAAAATATACAATATACTGAGAGTACTGCAGAAAATATACTGAAAGTACTGCAGAAAATATACTGAAAGTACTGCAGAAAATATACAATATACTGAGAGTACTGCAGAAAATATACTGAGAGTACTGCAGAAAATATACTGAAAGTACTGCAAAAATATACTGAAAGTACTGCAGAAAATATACTGAAAGTACTGCAGAAAATACACTGAAAGTACTGCAGAAAATATAAATGTACTCTGGTAAAAGTACAAGTAAGCTTTACTGAAGTAAAAAAAAAGGAATGAAATGTGAATGAAATAATACTTATTGAAGCAAGAAAAGTTTAAAACATATGCAAAAACAAATCCTTTAAAAGTGAGTTAGTTTGATCAGGTCACAGTTACTGAGTTTAATGGATATGGACAAAAACTGTAAGAAAATTAGAAAAAACATTCATAATTTAGAGTAAATGTCATTTATATAAATGTAAAGAGTATAAAGTACAAATATTTATATAAATGTAAAGAGTATAAAGTACAAATATTTATATAAATATAAAGAGTATAAAGTACAAATATTTATATAAATGTAAAGAGTATAAAGTACATATATTTATATAAATGTAAAGAGTATAAAGTACATATATTTATATAAATGTAAAGAGTATAAAGTACATATATTTATATAAATATAAAGAGTATAAAGTACATATATTTATATAAATGTAAAGAGTATAAAGTAAAAATATTTATGAACAAATGTAAGGAGTAAAAGTAAGAAGTTGACAGAAAAATAAATACTCCAGTAAAGTACAGATACCTAAAATATTCTCCTTAAATAGAGTAATGAAGTACTTTTACTGAGGTACTTCCACCTCTGTCATGAAGAACTTTCCAGACAGATCCAGTTCATACAGACTAGTGTTACAACCATCCATCAGCTGCTGATCAGAATCAGTCGATATTGCCTAAAAATAGTCTGATCAGTGATCAGAGAAATATGCCGATCAAAAAGCTGATCACATGACATAATTTACTAGCGTACATTTTCAAACTGTCAAACACGCTACAGAACAGGTTCATCTGGTCTGGACTGGTTCTGTACTTTAAAAATATAGTTAATTCATTAATAGTAGAAGTTTGGGACCATTTTACGCTGCATAAGGACGACAATAATGGCTAAATAGCATTAGCATTAGCCTAGCACTACAGTATTTACTACAACACCTGAACCAAACACATCCACACTTCAACAACACTTTGTCAAAGTAGACTGAGAGCTAAGTATTAGCATCTGTTAGCCTGTAGCCTCAGTGCTGAGTACTAGCATCTGTTAGCCTGTAGCCTCAATGGTGAATACTAGCATCTGTTAACATGTAGCCTCAGTGGTGAGTATTAGCATCTGTTAGCATGTAGCCTCACTGGTGAGTACTAGCATCTGTTAGCATGTAGCCTCAGTGCTGAGTACTAGCATCTGTTAACATGTAGCCTCAGTGGTGAGTATTAGCATCTGTTAGCATGTAGCCTCAGTGTTGAGTATTCGCATCTGTTAGCATGTAGCCTCACTGGTGAGTACTAGCATCTGTTAGCACGTAGCCTCACTGGTGAGTACTAGCATTTGTTAGCATGTAGCCTCACTGGTGAGTACTAGCATCTGTTAGCATGTAGCCTCAGTGTTGAGTATTCGCATCTGTTAGCATGTAGCCTCACTGGTGAGTACTAGCATCTGTTAGCACGTAGCCTCACTGGTGAGTACTAGCATCTGTTAGCACGTAGCCTCACTGGTGAGTACTAGCATCTGTTAGCATGTAGCCTCAGTGTTGAGTACAAGCATCTGTTAGCATGTAGCCTTAGTGTTGTAATTATTTGTATCAAATATATTGTATTATCAGACTATAAGTCCTTCACACATTCAGGTGCGACTGCGCAAACGCACAAACAACTGAAAAAAGTAAAACCTTAGATCAACTTAAATATTTTTATTCAATAGGTCATACATACAAACCCTTTAACCCTTTAACTGGTCTACTTTAACCCTTTAACTGATCTACTTTAACCCTTTAACTGGTCTACTTTAACCCTTTAACTGGTCTACTTTAACCATTTAACTGGTCTAATTTAACCCTTTAACTGGTCTACTTTAACCCTTTAACTGGTCTACTTTAACCCTTTAACTGGTCTACTTTAACCATTTAACTGGTCTAATTTAACCCTTTAACTGGTCTACTTTAACCCTTTAACTGGTCTAATTTAACCCTTTAACTGGTCTACTTTAACCCTTTAACTGGTCTACTTTAACCCTTTAACTGGTCTACTTTAACCATTTAACTGGTCTAATTTAACCCTTTAACTGGTCTACTTTAACCCTTTAACTGGTCTACTTTAACCCTTTAACTGATCTACTTTAACCCTTTAACTGGTCTACTTTAACCCTTTAACTGGTCTACTTTAACCCTTTAACTGGTCTACTTTAACCCTTTAACTGGTCTACTTTAACCCTTTAACTGATCACTTTAACCCTTTAACTGGTCTACTTTAACCCTTTAACTGGTCTACTTTAACCCTTTAACTGGTCTACTTTAACCCTTTAGCTGGTCTACTTTAACCCTTTAACTGGTCTACTTTAACCCTTTAACTGGTCTACTTTAACCCTTTAACTGGTCTACTTTAACCCTGTAACTGGCCTACTTTAACCCTTTAACTGGTCTACTTTAACCCTGTAACTGGCCTACTTTAACTCTTTAACTGGTCTACTTTAACCCTTTAACTGGTCTACTTTAACCCTTTAACTGGTCTACTTTAACCCTGTAACTGGCCTACTTTAACCCTTTAACTGGTCTACTTTAACCCTTTAACTGGTCTACTTTAACCCTTTAACTGGTCTACTTTAACCCTGTAACTGGTATATTTTAACCCTTTAACTGGTCTACTTTAACCCTTTAACTGGTCTACTTTAACCCTGTAACTGGTATATTTTAACCCTTTAACTGGTCTACTTTAACCCTTTAACAGCTCAGACATTATTTCAGGTAAATGTTTTGCTGTGGAGGAAAATAACAAAAGTCTAAACTATAGTAAAAACAAACAAATCCCAAAGTGTTTATTTTTAGTTTCACTCACTGCTTTGTTTTTTTCCATTGTTTGTTCAGAATTATTCATATTTATAATAACTCATACATATAAAACACTCACTAATGATGCATCAGAAGTTAAATGTTTTTTTTTTAGTTAATTCATCTGATTACTCGATTAATTGATGAAAATAATCGACAGAATAGATTATAAAAATATGTGACAGTTTCATCTAATGCTTTAACTGTTAATAAATGAAACGTCTGGACATTTAAACTCCTTCTGTGATCAGTAGATCAAGTTTTGATGATTGTGTCGGTGATCGAGTCAAAAAAATACTGATCATGCATCACTACTACACAGATCCAGTAGATCAATTACCTACATATAGATCCAGTACCTACAGACAGATCCAGTAGATCCAGCACCTACATGCAAACCCAGTAGATCCAGTACCTACAGATACAGATAGATCCAGTACCTACAGATAGATCCGGTAGATCCAGTACCTACAGATAGATCCAGTAGATCCAGTACCTACAGATAGATCCAGTAGATCCAGTCCCTACAGATGAAGTCGTGTCTCTACATGTTTAGTTTTTCAGTTCAACTCTTGTTTGTATCCAGTGTTGTTCAGTCACAGACGTCTACTGTCATCTGTCTTTACACATTCACTACATCAAACTATTACACCACAATTTTTGACCTGGGGGCCGACACCCCCCCCCCCCCCCCCCCCCTCCTCTTACACATTTAACGTGTCAGTTATGCCTCAGTAACCTTATGCATGAGGCTGAGTGGGGGGTGTGGGGGCGCAAATAATTATTACACTTTAATATTCTACACTAAACTTTAGTTAGTTAGTTAGTTAGTTAGTTAGTTAGTTAGTTAGTTAGTTAGTTAGTTAGTTAGTTAGTTAGTTCGTAAAATACAGCACCACCATCATTTCATTCTGAGCATTCATTTAACAAATGTACATATATAGAAAAACATTGAGTTGAATCGAGTTGTGAATTAAAGTAAAATAACTGTAACCCTCTGCTATTTAATTACGTTCATTCAACCACATGTTTTTATGTGTGACCATAAAAAGTCAAAATTCAACAATAATTTCTAAGTTGATTCACCACTTTACTTTTGTCAGCTTATATATATATATATATATATATATATATATATATATATATATATATATATATATATATATATATATATATTATACATCTTTATAGGAACCAAGAAACAAAACAAACTATACCTACAGATCTTTCTAGCTTTAAATACCCACACATATACATATTTAATAATTTCCTGTTAACTTGCAACAAAGACCAAACGCAACACACAATAATAACAATAAAATTAATAGTAATAATCATAAATATTACTAATAATGATGTCAGAGAAAAAAAACGCTAAAAGGAACATAAAGGAACAACAGCAAGAGCATAAATCTGACATTAAATCAACACTAATTCTAACTATTAAAGTGAACAGGAGCTTCACACACTCTTCACAATCTAAACAGCGAGCGTTAATCGGTGCGTAAAATCCAAATAACACACGCAAAAGGAGAAAATGCGTAAAGCTGTCAACACCCATCTGCACTTCTGCTTTTGTTTCTTCCTGTAAACATCCATACATCTATGAAATAATGTCCAAATATCCAAGGGTAACACCGGTCACCTTGGTCGGTCCCTCCCCGGGTACAGTCGGTCCTCGCGCCCCCAGGTTTGGTGCGTGATATCCGGCCAAACTCTGTGTCAAAGCCTGGAAGGATATGTGGAGGATCTGCGCCTGTGTCTGATCTACGCACAAACTGCAGTAACCCTTTCAGTCCAAAACTCACGAGAAAACAAGTTTGTACCCACAGCGTAGAGTACTAAAAGAAAGACTTAAATAAAAAACTAAAGAAGAAGAAGAGCGGATTTCAACCGGTTTGATTTTACGCATCAGACCAAACACCAAAGTGTTCTTACCTTTGTGTCTAATACTCCTTTTCCAGTCTTTGGCAGTCTCTCGTCCACTGACAAACTGGAACTCATTAGGGGTGAGCCATTCACCCCTGTATTTAATTGAGGGTCCCTTACTACCTTGACACAGTTTATTAATATAAAGCAGAGCCTTATTTTCCCCACACTCCACCTCGATGCACGGTTCCCCGTTGTCAAAAAACGGCTGAAAGTCCGGGATGGAGGAGAACCTTTCCAGCATTAAATCGTCCGTATGATGGTGGTGGTGGTGGTGGTTGTGGAGGTGCTGCTGCTGCTGTTGGTGGTGGTGGTGGTGATGCAGAGTCGCCGCCGCTGCCGCCGTGGAGTCTCCGTGGAGCCCCAAGTACGCGCGGTGATGGGCGAAAATGTGGTCGTAAGGCGGATGCGGGGTCACCACGGGGATGGCGGTGGCATTTAAAGGGGCCAGGTATTCGGACTGGTTGAAGGCAGTCAGTGCCATGTCGTCTCCATCCAGCCGTTCCTTCTTGATGGCAGGCATGTTCTCAGCAGCAGCAGCAGCAGCAGCCGCAGCAGCAGCAGCCGAGCGCCGGTAACAAGTGAAAAAGCTCCGACAAAAAGCTCCGCCGCCGCCGAGGATCCAACTTGCGCGTCCTCCTCCTCCTCCCGTCTGTGAGTTGGGCTGACCCACACTTGGAGATAACGCGCCGCTTAGTTTTACGCAGAGGAGCCCCCCGTGTCGTGTCCCCTGTCGTGCTGAAGTTGCCGGATAGATTCCCATTCAGTAGTTTCCAGCTCACAGCAGCAGCAGTAGCAGCAGCAGCAGCAGCAGCAGCAGCAGCCTCACAGCTCCAACCTCCCACATTTAATCACACGAGCTCAGTTAATACCTGACATACCGGGCAGACCCTCAGCCAGGCACTTATGGTAACCTCCACTGATCCCAAACCCTTATGCAGGGCCGGTTCTGGTCAATGTGGTGCCCTATAGGTGAACACCCCCCTCTGTCCTTTTAGTGGAATTATTAGAAGTGATGTGTAAACATAGTGTCCTCACTCACACCCTTGTTGAGTTGTTGTAACATGGAACAAAACACAGTCTTATTGTAATAAATCAAACTTTAAAAGAGTCACAATTATATATATATTTATTCCTTTCATCATTAAGCACAACCAGAGTTAATCTATATAACTCTGTTCTGTGGTTTTTGTAGTAAAGTCTTTTCAGTTCACCTTATAGTCCAGATAATACGGTAGCTTCATATTCTTATCCTGTCGGACATGTGGTGCCCTATAGGCGACCGCCTAGTCTGACTATGACTAAGGCCGGCCCTGCATACATGTCATATCTGCTCCTAATGTTATGCTTTTTTAAATTCAATTAAATTCTTTATTTATTTCAGACAGTGCTATAAATTACATGTCCATGTATGTAAAATAAGAATAAAAGAGTAAAAACAAGGGTAAAAAAACAAACAAAGCGATTGTATAAAAAAGATATCACAGAATATTATCATCTTAAAAACTTTAAAACTGCTGCACATACACTGAAAAAAGTTCAACATTGAATCAACTTAAACATTCTTCTTCAATAGGTCACACAGACAAACATGTAGTTCAATTAAACTAACACTAAACTTATGTCATTTAATTAGTTTCATGCAACTAGATGTTTTGATGTGTGAGCAGAAAAAGTCAAAATTGAAGATTTTTTTTAAAGATGATTCAATGTTTTCCTTTTTTCAGTGTACAAGCTCTTGTACCAGTTTATCCTGGTTTTGGATCCAATATAAAAATGATTATTTTCTTCAGCAGAGTGTTGACAGATGATTTAATTCTGTTTTTAAAACCAAACAGTTGTTTCCAGTTGTTTTTAATGTGGAAATTACAATTACATTTTTTAAAAAGTAGGAATTTTAATTGAGTTGAGATTTCTAATTCTAGTCTATAATATTATAATATATTATAATATTATAATAAAATATTATTATATTATAATATAATAAAAATATTATCATTAAACACATGTTTCCCATTTAACTTGAAACAATATGGTATATATATATATATATATATATATATATATATATATATATATATGATTTTATAAATATATATAGTTTAAGATTGATATTCTTGAGCATCTTTTTTACGTAACAAGAATAAGAGTTTAAAGTTTGTAAAAGAGTTGTTTTTTAACCCCTGTGTATGTCGTTGAAGTCACGCTGAAGTTCACAGACCCAGACCAAACAAGATTTGCACTCTCCGCCGCTTCTCAACTTGGCCCATTTAAAGAGCGGAGGCTGGAGACGCTGGTGGAGGAGGGGGGGACTGCGAGGGACGACACCCTCTGTGTCCTCAGCAGGACCAGGAGGAAGTGCATTTAGATAAACCACCTGTTCACACTATCTACAGCTGCTCACAAACACACACCCTGCAGGACATGTTTATGTGCAGTTTATGATCACTGTCATTTTAAAGCCTTTGATTTGACACAAAATATCAGTGAAGTCACATAATATGAACCAGTTACACAAACATTCAACTGAAGATGTGATCGACTGTTCATTTTCTGTTAGGATTAAACAAAAAAAAAAGATTATTTAAGATGAGACAGAAACAGAGAGAGGGCAGTTTCTACCCTCTCTCTGCCCTCTCTCTCTTTCTTCCCCTCCCTCTCTCTTTCTGCCTTCTCTCTCTTTCTACCCTCTCTCTCTTTCTACCATCTCTCTCTTTCTGCCCCTCTCTCTCTTTCTACCCTCTCTCTCTTTCTACCCTCTCTTTCTACCCTCTCTTTCTGCCCCCTCTCCCTCTTTCTGCCCCTCTCTCTCTCTTTCTACCCTCTCTTTCTGCCCCTCTCTCTCTTTCTACCCTCTCTTTCTGTCCCCCTCTCTCTCTTTCTGCCCCTCTCTCTCTCTTTCTACCCTCTCTTTCTGCCCCTCTCTCTCTCTTTCTACCCTCTCTTTCTACCCCTCTCTCTCTTTCTACCCTCTCTCTCTTTCTACCATCTCTCTCTCTCTGCCCCTCTCTTTCTGCCCCCCTCTCTCTCTCTCTGCCCCTCTCTCTCTCTCTTTCTGCCCCCCCCCTCTCTCTCTCTTTCTGCCCCTCTCTCTCTCTTTCTGCCCCTCTCTCACCTGTTGCTTCAGGTTCAGGTAGTCTTCTCTTCCGTCCAAACACATTTTCACTTTCACATGTTGTTTCTAATGTTAAACTTTCATTAAAGGACGAGTCAAGAGTTCATTCAAACTCAGTTAAACGTCTGTGTGACTTTGTAAACCTTTTTTCTACTGGTTTAAACTGACACATGCAGTTACTTCTACGTTTTAATGTGACACAAACACACTCATAACTTGTGTGATGTAATAAATATAAACACTTCTACCTTCTGTCCAAATAACAAACTTATCAGGGGTGTCCAACATATCCACAAAACTATTTAACTGTTCAAGGTTTTATTTTGGATACTTTTGAAACTTTTATGATTTTTTCCTGGTTAAATAAGTATTATTGCATTCATGGCAAAAAAAACTGCAGTTGTACTTCAGTAGAGTTGAATCAATACTTCTACTTTTACCACAGGACTTTTCAGTGGTTCCTCTACTGACCACAGAACCAGTTAACGAATGATCCAAGTCACGAAAAACTTTTGCTTCAATTTTTCGTCTCTGAAAATGAAAGAAAATTCTATTTACGAAATGAAACTGAAACCTCAGAGACATAAATACTCTGTACATTACTGTACGTACTGTACGTATCATCCCATTGGCTATGAGGGAGCTACCCATGATGCTTTTGGTGACCTTTGACCCTCATTCATCACAGAGTTCTAACCATACACATGTAAAGGACAGAGCCACCGCTGCCCCTAGAGTCCCCTCACTGAAACCCCCCACACAGCACACACCCTCCACCCTCCACCAGCACAAAGAAAGTGACTCCTGGTGCGAACGAAAAGAAGAAGCGTCTGCGTTATCAACACAAGTGAAACAGGAAATGATGAAAAAGAGGAGGAGCCATCACTGCACCAGCACCAACAAAAGACATGATGACGAAACACCAACAAGGAGTCAAAAACATGTCCACACGTCGTGCCTTCGCCCTGATGTCGCACACGCCCCGCCCACCCCAGGAAGATCACGAAAAGTCGTCAAAGTCAATGGTCCCTGGATCTACACCCACCAAACATCTGTCAACAAACACTGAAGGTGAAAGTGACAAAACTAACAATGGTATGAAAATGACCCACATGTCTGGGATGAAAATGACCCACATGTCTGATATGAAAATGACCCACATGTTTGGTCTAAAATGACCCCCATGTCTGGTATAAAATGACCCACTTGTCTGGTATTAAAATGACCCACATGTCTGGTATAAAATGACCCACAAGTCTGGTATAAATTGACCCACATGTCTGGTATAAAATGACCCACATGTCTGGTATAAAATGACCCCCATGTCTGGTATAAAATGACCCACTTGTCTGGTATTAAAATGACCCACATGTCTGGTATAAAATGACCCACAAGTCTGGTATAAATTGACCCACATGTCTGGTATAAAATGACCCACATGTCTAGTATAAAATGACCCACATGTCTGGTATAAAATGACCCACATGTCTGGTATAAAATGACCCACATGTCTGGTATAAAATGACCCACATGTCTGGGATGAAAATGACCCAAATGTCTGGGATGAAAATGACCCACATGTCTGGGATGAAAATGACCCACATGTCTGGTTCATTTAATGGTTTAATATTTAATATTCAGTCACTGACACTAATACATTTCATCTAAAATCTACATTTATTTTGACTTTTAATGCATATTTACAACAAAACTGGTAATTTTTTTTATAATTTCTAAAGGGTTTAGGGGGTAGTATTTGGGGCCTTGGAACCAATCAGACCTTTTACGTGAAAAATGCGACTATTTACGAAAAATTTGTGGAATTATTGTTACCTCTACTTATTTTGTAAGTAGCGGTACCTCTGCATGTGACACACAAACATACACAACTCCCTCCTGTTGCTTTAACTGAAGTAAACTCCTCTTTGCTTGGAAGCAGATTTTTCTGAACTGGACTTTCTCTCCACAGCGTCTGCGGGGCACGTTTCCCCTGGAGCTCCTGGAGCTGGTTGAGCTGGACCACATCTGACCCCCATCAGTGGAGAACCACCCAGGTGGATCCACCGCCGACACATGGAATAGCCATTCCAGGCGCAGAGGTGGGGTCCAGAGCGCCGTGTGGCGGGGGCCTATAAATCAGGCCAAACTGCCTCTGACACACACACACACACACACACACACACACACACACACACACACACACACACACACACACACACACACACACACACACACACACACACACACACACACACACACACACACACAAACACACACACACACACACACACACACACACACACACACACAAACACACACACACACACACACACACACACACACACACACACAGACACAAACACACACACACACACACACAAACACACTCACACACACAGGAAGGAGGCACGCCACACCGCAGGCGGAAGCTGCTAGCGGGGAAGGCCAGAAACCGCAGCCTGGACGCCGCTCGCAGTGCCTACGAGCATGCACAACAGCAGACGTTTAGAAAAACACATGCCTGGTCGCGCAGCAAAGACAGTGACGGGCAGCAGACTGACATCCAACTGTCATGTCTGAGGGTTAGGGTGGGTGTTAGTGGAATCAGGGACAGACTAAAAACAGCCCCACAGAGAAGAAACCATTTCCTGCTCACACCGAACTTTAACCCACTGTTGTAAATATGCAACACACACACACACACAAATAAAATAATAATAATAATCTATCTGTTGTATTTGCTATATTATTCCACTGCACTTATTTTAGCATTCCATTTTCCCTGTGTGTTTGTATGTAACGCAGGCACAGGGGTTTATTATTGTTCGTCGTATTTATTATTCTGACTTGGACAAAAAACGTTTTAAAAAAAATGCAGCTGTCAATTAACCAAAATTTTGATGCTGGTCTCGAAAGATGTTCTGTCGGGATTGATATTGTGATGCACGGATTTCACATTAAATGCGAAAAAACAGGAAAAAATTTATATCCGAAATGAATTGGGCCATGTTTTTACGTGGCTATAACTACCAAACCGTATATCGTAGTGTTTTACAGTAAATAGGAAAAATTCGTCAGATTGTCCCAGAGATTATACATGTGGTCTCATAATTCCGATATATCGTACAGATTTCGCATTATTATGCCAAATAAAACCACATTCATTTTTAATAGGACAGAAAAAAACACTCCTGCTTCTTCATACTTTGTGGCACAGACTTCATTTAAACTTTCAAACACAGTCATTTTTGTGGTGTCTTTAGGATGTGATTGTCATGAGGGTGTGATTTACGGTTGTCGATAGAGAACTCAGTAAATCCACCCTGAAAAGACCAAAATCTGACTTTTTAGATGTAATTTTTATAGATATTTTTGACTGTTTTTTTCGCATTTTATACGAAATCCATGCACCGCAATGTCAATCCTGACAGAACATGTTTACAGACCAGTCCACACATTTTAGCGTAAAAATGTTTATCTTTTATTTTCTATTTACAACAGTACGGGTCACACTTTTTGTAATAGAACAATAAATACAACGAATGATACACCGCTGTACTTTGCATTACATTCAAACACACAGAGAATAAAGTATCTGTTGTATTTGCTGTAGTCAAATTAATTATTCCACTCCACTTAATTTAGCATGACATTTTTTTTGTATTTGTACTTTATACTCTTTACATTTATATAAATATATGTACTTTATACTCTTTACATTTATATAAATATATGTACTTTATACTCTTTACATTTATATAAATATATGTACTTTATACTCTTTACATTTATATAAATATATGTACTTTATACTCTTTATATTTATATAAATATATGTACTTTATACTCTTTACATTTATATAAATATATGTACTTTATACTCTTTACATTTATATAAATATATGTACTTTATACTCTTTACATTTATATAAATATATGTACTTTATACTCTTTACATTTATATAAATATATGTACTTTATATTCTTTACATTTATATAAATATATGTACTTTATACTCTTTACATTTATATAAATATATGTACTTTATACTCTTTACATTTATATAAATATCTGTACTTTATATTCTTTACATTTATATAAATATATGTACTTTATACTCTTTACATTTATATAAATATATGTACTTTATACTCTTTACATTTATATAAGATCTTTCCAGAATGTGTGTACTTGTACTTGCATAAAGAATGTGTGTACTTGTACTTGCGTACAGAATGTATGTATTTGTACTTGCATACAGAATGTGTGTACTTGTACTTGCGTACAGAATGTGTGTATTTGTACTTTCATACAGAATGTGTGTATTTGTACTTGCATACAGAATGTGTGTATTTGTACTTGCGTACAGAATGTGTGTACTTGTACCACATGTTGGTGAGGACAGTAACCTTTGTTTGGGCCATGAATGACCTTTGACCTTTCAGGCGTGTTTACACTCAGTGGAACAGGACGTTTTCACAGCGTCTCCACTCAAACCTTCTTCCTCTAACTCTGAAATGTCGCCATGGAAACGTGGCGAGTGCGTGCGTTGGTGTTAGCAGGTTGCACCGAGGACAGCCCTGATGAAAGTCGTCCTAAAGGGGACACCCACCGCCCCCCCCCAGGGCTGAGTGTGACTCACACAGTCCCAGGGGTTCCCCAAAAACCCTCACTGACACAACTCCACTTTCACATCTGCAACTCCAGTTTCCCTTCACACTACTTTCTGCTGTTTTTTTTTTTTAACAATAAAACATGTTTGATATGAAAGAAAAAAAAAACCTTCTTTACCTCATGTGACCTTTTCATGTGTTGCTTTTCTTACTGATATAAATCAAAGTCTGGAAATTCTGTAGGAAATCCCACGCTAGCAGGCAGTCACTGACAGGTACCAGGTTTACAGGTACATTCTTTTAATTCCTCGTGTGTTTGCAGGTAATATAATACACAGGGTTTATTATTGCTCATCATATTTATTATTCTGACTTCTGACTTATACAAAAAAATGTGAAAAAAAATACCTGTACTGTTGTAAATGGACCAAAAATGTACGCTAAAATGTGCGGCCTGGTCTCAAAAGATGTACTATCTGTCAAGATTGACATTGCGATTCATGGACTTTGTATAAAATGTGAAAAACCAGTAAAAATGTCCATGTATATGTATATGTGAAATGAATTGGGCCATGTTTACGTGGCTATAACTCCCAAACCATACATCATAGCATTTTGCAGTAAATAGGAAAAATTTGTCAGACTGGCCCAAAGATTACACATGTGGTCTCATAATTCCGATATTTCGTACAGATTTCGCATTATTATACCAAATACAACCACATTCATTCTTAATGGGACTGACAAAAAAAGCCTTTTTTTTCCAACACTCCTGCTTCTTTATACTTTGTGGCACAGACTTCATTTAAACTTTCAAACACAGTCATTTTTGTGGTGTCTTTAGGATGTGATTGTCATGAGGGTGTGATTTACGGTTGTCGATAGAGAACTCAGTAAATCCACCCTGAAAAGACCAAAATCTGACTTTTTATCAGTGGGTGATGTCATCGCTAGAGCACGAGAGAAGAAAAAATTAAGCTGAAAAATGTCTCAATAACTCGTCCTCACGGCAAAACCATAAATAGTAGACAAACAATCTTTTCCACAAATGTTGCCATGGTTGTGAGAATTCAAACAAACCAGGGTTTGAAGATCTAGCTCTTTTTAAAGTGAAATGACAGGAACCTGTTTGGGATGATGTCAGGGATTTCTGTCAATAGACTTCTATTGGAAAAATCATTTCTGTCTCATGTTGAGTTCAGTGTTTTTGAAATTGTTCTAACTCACTTATTTTTCACAGTACACACATAAAAAGTACATGTACTTGTTCCTCACACCCTCCTGTCACTCATCATCAACTTTGTTTTCACCAATTATTTACACTTTTACCAAAAATGGCAGTAGTTCGGCAGTATGTTCACACCTATTTTTTCCATGTAACAGAGTGTGGAGCTGTCTATGAGTCTGCCCTTTGAAGTTCCCGCCACTGCTCATCACCATGGCAACAGTGCTCCTGGCACTATGAAACACCTGCAGACAAT
>CM035789.1:47068860-47083860 GCA_020466265.1 Siphamia tubifer | reverse complement strand
AGTGTTGATTTAACACTGCAAAATTTACTGTGTATGTTTTTTACATTTTGTTTTTAATTTTTTAATTCATTGTCTTCCATTTATGCTTCATTTTGTTCATCTTATTTATTATTTTGTTGGTTTCATTTTAGTTCATTTCATTGATCACTTTATCTGTTTTTCTTCATTTTATTGCTTATTTTATTTATTTTTTTGTTTTAATTTTATTCGTTTTTCTTACATTTTACTCCATTCGTGCTTTACTTTACTGTGTTGATGTTACTTATTATTCATTCATGTTCATTTTATTGATCACTTTGGCTGTTTTTGTTCAATTTGTTGTTTCTTTTATTAATTTTTCAAGATTTTGTTTTATTTTAGCATTTTTTCTTTAATTTTCTCCATGTTTATGTTACTTTGTTCATGTTATTTATTTTTTTGTTGGTTTATTGCCCATTTTTGTTCATTTTATTGCTTATGTTATTTATTTTTATATATTTTGTTTATATTTTATTACTTTTTTCTTTAATTTTCATCCATCTGTGCTTTATTTTATTAGTTTATTATTATTTTTTGTTTGATTTACAGATCACTTTGGCTGGTTTTGTTCATTTGTTGCTTGTTGCTTATATAATATATATATATATATATATATATATATATACACATGCATTTTTTTTTTTTTTTACAAAAGGCAGTGTGAGTTTATTCTATACTATACTATACTATACTCTAGTTCTTTTTTCCAGTGTGTAAATACATAAACTTCACTCCTCCTTCTTCCATTTGTGCAGCTCTACTCAAACACACTTCCGGTCGTTTCCTCCGGTCTCCGTCCGGCTGGAACCCCCTCTCCGGCCCCTGCCTCTGCGCCGTTGTTGGCAGCGGCCCCGGAGCCGCAGCGCTGCCGGCGGGGGAGAGAGGTAATAAATAACCCGGGGAGAGGAGCGGAGACCGGCGGGCGGTGCACAGTCTGACCTGACAAATACTCACTGGAAAACCATCAGAGAGCCAGAGCCCACCCCTAGAGCTGAGGGGGGGGGGGGGGGGGGGCAGCCTTTCAGACATGAGCTGCACAATATATATACACTGAAAAAAGTCAAACACTGAATCAACTTAAAAATCTTCTTCAATAAATCGAACATAAAAACATCTGGTGGAGTGAATGAAATCAGATTAAAATAATCCTGATTTTATACAATTTAATTAGTTTTGTTGTGTGAAAATAAAAAGTCAAAATGATGAGATAAATTGAAGGAGATTTTGTTAAGTTGATTCAATGTTATACTTTTTCAGTGTAGTCCTGCCCCTACTGGAAAATAAAAAAGGAAGACAGACACCAGCACCCCCCCACACATCCACATCCAGACACCACTGGAGACACGGTCAGAGTAATTAACTATTTAAAGCAGAGGATGAATTTCTTTACAAAGTCGTCTCAGTATCTTTGTCCAATTTTCCCCAGAAAAGAGTCGCCCGGCCGGAAGAGACGAGAAGGAAACACAATTAAAATACAAGAAACTTCAGTTGTGCTTCAGGTGCTCAGCCAAACTCAAGCCAATTAAAGAATATTTAACCTTTTAATGACATAAACGACCTTAAATGACCACTAAAACAAACTTAAAACTTCACTAAAAAAGTTTAAAACTTCACTAAAAAAGTTAAAACTTCACTAAAACAAACTTAAAACTTCACTAAAACAGTTTAAAACTTCACGAAAACAGTTTAAAACTTCACTAAAACTTCACTAAAAAAGTTTAAAACTTCACTAAAACAGTTAAAACTTCACTAAAAAAGTTTAAAACTTCACTAAAACAGTTTAAAACTTCACTAAAACTGTTTAAAACTTCACTAAAACTGTTTAAAACTTCACTAAAACAGTTTAAAACTTCACTAAAAAAGTTTAAAACTTCACTAAAACTGTTTAAAACTTCACTAAAACAGTTTAAAACTTCACTAAAACAGTTTAAAACTTCACTAAAAAAGTTTAAAACTTCACTAAAACTGTTTAAAACTTCACTAAAACTGTTTAAAACTTCACTAAAACAGTTTAAAACTTCACTAAAACTTCATTAAAACAGTTTAAAACTTCACTAAAACAGTTTAAAACTTCACAAAATCAGTTAAAACTTCACTAAAACTGTTTAAAACTTCACTAAAACAGTTTAAAACTTCACTAAAACTTCATTAAAACAGTTTAAAACTTCATTAAAACAGTTTAAAACTTAACTAAAACAGTTTAAAACTTCACTAAAACAGTTTAAAACTTCACAAACAGTTTAAAACTTCACTAAAACAGTTTAAAACTTCACAAACAGTTTAAAACTTCACTAAAACTGTTTAAAACTTCACTAAAACTTCACTAAAACAGTTTAAAACTTCACTAAAAAAGTTTAAAACTTCACTAAAACTGTTTAAAACTTCACTAAAACTTCATTAAAACAGTTTAAAACTTCATTAAAAAAGTTTAAAACTTCACTAAAACAGTTTAAAACTTCACAAAATCAGTTAAAACTTCACGAAAACAGTTAAAACTTCACGAAATCAGTTAAAACTTCACTAAAACTGTTTAAAACTTCACTAAAACTTCATTAAAAAAGTTTAAAACTTCACTAAAACAGTTTAAAACTTCACTAAAACAGTTTAAAACTTCACAAAATCAGTTAAAACTTCACTAAAACGGTTTAAAACTTCACAAAATCAGTTAAAACTTCACTAAAACAGTTTAAAACTTCACTAAAACAGTTTAAAACTTCACTAAAACTGTTTAAAACTTCACTAAAACTGTTTAAAACTTCACTAAAACTGTTTAAAACTTCACTAAAACTGTTTAAAACTTCACTAAAACTTCATTAAAACAGTTTAAAACTTCACTAAAACAGTTTAAAACTTCACTAAAACAGTTTAAAACTTCACTAAAACTGTTTAAAACTTCACTAAAACAGTTTAAAACTTCACAAACAGTTTAAAACTTCACAAACAGTTTAAAACTTCACTAAAACTGTTTAAAACTTCACTAAAACTGTTTAAAACTTCACTAAAACAGTTTAAAACTTCACAAACAGTTTAAAACTTCACTAAAACTGTTTAAAACTTCATTAAAACAGTTTAAAACTTCACTAAAACAGTTTAAAACTTCACTAAAACAGTTTAAAACTTCACTAAAACAGTTTAAAACTTCACTAAAACTGTTTAAAACTTCACTAAAACAGTTTAAAACTTCACTAAAACAGTTTAAAACTTCACAAACAGTTTAAAACTTCACTAAAACTGTTTAAAACTTCACTAAAACAGTTTAAAACTTCACAAACAGTTTAAAACTTCACTAAAACTGTTTAAAACTTCACTAAAACTTCATTAAAACAGTTTAAAACTTCACTAAAAAAGTTTAAAACTTCACTAAAACTGTTTAAAACTTCACTAAAACTTCATTAAAACAGTTTAAAACTTCATTAAAAAGTTTAAAACTTCACTAAAACAGTTTAAAACTTCACGAAATCAGTTAACACTTCACTAAAACTGTTTAAAACTTCACTAAAACAGTTTAAAACTTCACTAAAACTTCATTAAAACAGTTTAAAACTTCACGAAAACAACTGAAGCTTTAACTGTTTAACTAGTGTAAAGTTGTCTCTAGAAATGTAACTCTCGATATGTGTTCAAATTAACTCTATAAGTGTTATATTGACACTACTGATTTTACTGTGCTATATAAAAAACAGTTTGGAAATGCGATGTGGTCTATAGCGCTCTAGAGTAAAATCAGTTGTGTTAATATAATGTAACACTTATAGAGTTAATTTTAACACTATCTCTTTGAACATGTTTTCTCAAGTAGGTAAAAGTAGGGAAAAGTTATTTCTTAACATTAAACTCTTCAGTGTTAAATGTGAATAACACTATGGGTGACACTAATTAGTGTAAAATATTAACTCTATAAGTGTTATATTAACACTCGTGCTTTTACTCTGCAGTGTTACAGACCACATGGCGTTTTTTTTGGCCGTACGTGAACATGTCAAACCCTCATTACAATAAACTAATAATTTCCCATTTGTTTAAGGTTTCAACATGTTTTGAACAGTTCGGGGCCTTTAACCACAGGTCGACCTTGGTGTTATTTCTGTGGTTTCACCTCAGGCTTTAAGTTAAATCTTCACCCAAACTCAAATTCCCCTAAAAAAATCTGTTTTTTTTTTTGTTGTAAAACTGAACCAGTGTTGGACTAACACCGTCCTGTAACTCCACAATTTCATACTTGGCAGCAGGCAGAGTAACATTAGACTCATGGGGAGGGGGGCGGCGGCGGCGGTGGTGGTGGTGGTGGTGGTGGGGGGGGGGGGGGGTTATGCTGTCGTGCCGGCGCCCTTGGCCTCCCCCGGCGGATCTGGGGGGTCAGGCGGCTGTCTGTGATCCCACACAGCGGCTCTTCCACATGGGATTTATTTTCTTGCTGGATGGGCAGGCAGGCGGCCCATGAGGATTCTCATTTTAGACCAGCGTCTGTAGCTGTCAACGCCAGCCGACAGAGGCGAGCGGACACCCGACCCCGCGTATCCTCCCTCAACACTCCCCTTTGGACCCCCCCCCCCCCACCACCTCCTCCCTTCTCTTCCCTGTTCACACACAAACACAGACGAGCAGACGTACACAGTCAGGAAATCATTTCCGAGGCGCTCATTCTCTTAAACCCACTGTCTCTCTATTTTTATATAAATACATATATTAAAAAAACGCAGTTAGCATCCTCATGTTTTATGTTCTTATCTGTGAATGTGAAGCAGTGTGGGGAACTCAAAAAGCTGGGGCGAGCAACGAGCCAGGTCTAACTGCCCAGCGTCTGTCTGCCTTCCCTCCCCAACGCCGTTAATAATTTGTGCAGTAAAAGATAGTGCGCCTCTCTAAGTTTGTGGGAGTTATTGGCACAGTATTCCCCACCATATTTGTGCGAGGCAGTGATAGGAACATAAATTATTTCTTATCTCTTCCGCAATCCATTTTTCAAAGGGCTCACTCTGTGTTTGAAGGGTAGCAGCGCCAACAGCCAAAGCCCAGATAGCGGCTACATTAGCCTCCACCAGATCTGACTCTGTGATTTCAAACAATGCAATAAGAACAAAACTCACTGATAGGAGCGCTGCCACCATCATTTTACACCAAATTACACCCCTGGAATTTCACTTCCAGATTCAAATGATGGCTAGCTATGGCTAATATTGGAAGAGCAGATGTTTTCAGACGGGGTCGCCCACTTAAAGGGATAGTTGTGCGGGCGGCTGTGGTTCAGTTGGTAGAGTGGGTCGCCCAATGACCGAGAGGTTGGTGGTTCGTGTCCCGGCTCTGGCTGTCCACATGTCAAAGTGTCCTTGGGCAAGACACTGAACCCTGACTTAGGCCCCCAGTAGGACTGACCTCTGACCTTAGAAACCTACTGGTGTGTGAATTGGTGAATGAGAGGCTAATGTAAAGCGCTTTGAGCACCATGAAGGTGGAAAAGAACTATATAAATGCAGAACATTTACCATAGTTCGATATTTTTCACACACATTTTTGTATGTGATCAGCGTCTTTACTCTGGTGCACCCACAGTGACCTAAGACATCTGCATGCTGTTGCGGAAAAGTATAGAAATTAATTTGTCGCAGATATTTGTAATTTATGCCAGTGCAGACAGTACATGGCGTGCACTATTCATAACACGGAAGTTCGTAACTTAGCAACAACATGTGTTCTCTGAAGGCATCCGTGAGACAAGGTACTTAGCGCTCGCTCTCTGTGCTAAAAATATGTTCTCACAAACTCTAGGATTTCCCACCTGGGTCCCCACCCCCCACATCAAACCCTTTTGTTGTCAAACTAACTTGTCTCGCAGATTCTTTCACTTTCTTGTGCACTCGGCTGAATCCATATTTACACGAGTCGTCTTTAACAATGACGTTCATGTTCACAAAACAAGACGGAAGAGAAGTGGAAGTGCGTGTAGTACAGATGTAGAATGGACCAATCAGAGGCCTCTTTTCTGGTCTTCCCTGCGACACTGTCTACGGTGGGTCACTTTTTCTGGGACGGGGGCTAAAGAGTCTGTGACACGTCACAAACGACTTGGCTTTGGAGAATAAATAGACCTTTACCCCCGACAGTGTTCTATGAGCCCAGTTCTAGTCCGGTTTTGGTCAAAGCCAAAGTAGTCCCGGCAGGTTTCCTGGGGTCAACAAAATAAAATGGAACCAAACTGTTACAGAACAAAAACTCACACCTCGTAATTGCTAAGGTGCACAGCTGTTAGCAGTGACAACGCTAGCGCATTGATCGCTATTTAGAGAAAGTAGCTCCAAGAAATTACGAGGTGTGAATTTTTGTTCCGTGACAGTTTTGTTCTGTTTTATTTAGTTTTGTCGGGAGTAAGTCACTGTGGGTGCACCAGAATAACTACACTGATGACAAACACATCTGAAAAATATTGAACTGTCCCTTTAAAAGCACAGTGAGGGATGTTTACCAGGTTCCCCAAATTTATGGACGCGTCAAAATGGGTTAAAGTTTGGCTCAGTTTTGAAAGACATAGAATTTATTTATTGTATCTACGTGTATTCTGTTTCTGTAATTCCATGGAATTCTTGTTTGGTGCCTGTGGTGGGAAAACTGTTACCAGAATTACCCAAACCCTAACCCCAAGGGTTCGATATATAGTTATATCTAATCTAATCTAATCTAATCTAATCTAATCTAATCTAATCTAATCTAATCTAATATATTCTAACTAGAAAAGCACTCAGAGCACAGACTCCAGATCAGCTTCTCCTCCTGAAACACACACTGATCAACAAACTGTAATTACTTCTTCCTTCTGTCAATAACATTTCCTGAAAATTTCAGCCAAATCCATCCATAACGTTTTCAGTTATCTCGCTATGAATCACACACACACACACACACACACACACACACACACACACACACACACACACACACTTCCCCCAATCACCAACAAATTTAATCAGAATAGTTCAGGGGTCATAGAAAATGTGAGATACTTTTCTACTAATGTGTTGTGGAAGTGGATGAAATGAGTTGAAAGGAGCAGAAAGAAAAACTATTATAATCAGTTTGGGCTGTTTTGGAAGTGTGTCCTTATTAACCTGTTATTATTTATCTACTTGCTCTGTCATTTACAAGTATGTTATTAGCACAGTGCTAGGCTAGTGCTACTAGCACAGTGCTAGGCTAGTGCTACTAGAAGAGTGCTAGGCTAGTGCTACTAGCGCAGTGCTAGGGTAGTGCTACTAGAACAGTGCTAGGCTAGTGCTACTAGCACAGTGCTAGGCTACTTAGCTCTTCACAGAGGCTTTAGTAAACACTGTGTCACCAGTGTTTCATTAAATCAGTCGTATTCCAGCCTTTACATGTAAATGTATTTAACACCTGTAGCAAATGGAAGAATCTGGAACTTCCTGTGAACTATAACCACACGTTTCACGTTCTACCTTTCACATGTTGTTGTCTGCACCGCTGCTTGTGTGCACTTCTGTTTAACAGTGGAGAGAGGGTGTAATTAAACAGCTGTATGTAGCCAAAAGTCAAAATTATCAGATTACAAAGTCAAAATTCCCAGTCACTAAGCACTATCGGAATTAATCCATATATAAGTCGCACTGTGGAAAATTAAAGTCTTTTAATTGTTTAAGTATTTCTTCATTTGGTATTGCTTAATTACCAGTCCGCTGAACTACAAAATGATCAGTTATTTTCCCAAGTGTTAGTAAATCAACAGTGAAACAGAGTCTAGGGTGACAGTGGAAAACCCAGAGGTTCAGTCCAGTGGAGTGAGCGGCGCTGGAAGCACAAGTAAAGTCCTTGTAAATCACATGAGCTGCTTTTCCATAACGAGGCCCCTTTGGTGCTTACTGGAGGTCAGAGTTCATTCAGCTGAAAACATGCAAAAAGAAATGAGAAAAAAGAGTTCTGAGGAAATGGTGGAAAAAAAAGTCAAGTAATGACTTGGCCGGCGACTTCCATGAAGAAGAAGAAGAAGAAGAACGCCGCTGCTGTGTAATTTTTTTGGAGGCTATCACTCTGAGCAGGGCTGGTTCTGGTCAATGTGGTGACATAGACCAACACTAGGCCAACACTAGGTCAACACTCGGCCAACACGAGGTCAAAACTAGGCCAACACTAGGCCAACAGTAGTCCAACAGTAGGTCAACACTAAGCCAACACGAGGTCAACATGAGGTCAACACTATGTCAACACTATGTCAACACTAGGCCAACACTAGGCCAACAGTAGTCCAACAGTAGGTCAACACTAAGCCAACACGAGGTCAACATGAGGTCAACACTATGTCAACACTAGGCCAACACTCGGCCAACACTCGGCCAACACAAGGCCAACACGAGGCCAACACAAGGCCAACACGAGGCCAACAATGGCCAAAACTATGGTCAACACTAGGCAAACACTATGTCAACACTAGGCCAACACTAGGCCAACACGAGGCCAACACTAGGTCAACACTAGGCCAACGCTATGTCAACACTAGGCTAACACTAGACCAACACTAGGTCAACACTAGGCCAACGCTAGGTCAACGCTAGGCCAACACTAGGTCAACACTAGGCCAACACTATGTCAACACTAGGCCAACACGAGGCCAACACTAGGTCAACACTAGGCCAATGCTATGTCAACACTAGGCCAACACTAGGCCAACCCTAGGCCAACACTAGACCAACACTAGGTCAACGCTAGGCCAACACTAGGTCAACACTAGGCCAACACCCCTCTTTCCTTTTAGTGTAATTGTAAATGATCATGTGTAAACATAGTGTCCTACATCTGATGGAGTACGTACTGAGTGTCCATGAATAATCATTGTCAATGTTAAGTTTAATGATTTATTTACTGTATTTTCACACTATAACGTGAACTGGATTATAAGGAGCATTAAGTGAAGATAAACACTAACAATAACTATAAATCTTGTTGAGTTGGAACATGGAACAGAACACACTCTTATTCTGATAAATCAAACTTTAATTGTGAGATAAAAAGTGAGCCGTCACCATGGTAACGCTGGGTGAGCCGTCACCATGGTAACGCTGGGTGAGCCGTCACCATGGTAACGCTGGGTGAGCCATCACCATGGTAACGCTGGGTGAGCCATCACCATGGTAACGCTGGGTGAGCCATCACCATGGTAACGCTGGGTGAGCCATCACCATGGTAACGCTGGGTGAGCCATCACCATGGTAACGCTGGGTGAGCCGTCAGATTCCAAAAGGACAAAGGTGGAAAAGTGGTTTTCAGTGGAATGACTCCTTTAATATTCTAATTCTGTGGGACTTGGCGCCTCTAAATCATGTGGCGCCCTAGGCGACCGCCTAGTCTGACTATAGCTAACGCCGGCTCTGACTCGGAGCAATTTAGACATATATTCTAACGTCGGGGGCTGATCCGCACGGACAAAATGACAAATGATAAATATCAAAACCTCCTCTGCAAAGCATTAATGTCTGCTGGCGAAGAATAAACCCTCGCTCTCCCCAGCTACTATTGATTTTTTCTTTTTTTTTTCCCTGTGTGATGTGAAACCAGCAATCAGCACTGCGGTTTGAAATAGCCCTGAAACTGGAGCCCAGACGTCGATGAGTCGCCAACACATTTCAATTAGCGAGCCGCCCCGGCCGATCTCTCCCCCGGGGCACAAAAGCACACAGGGTCAGGCACACCCAGTCCAATCCACATCTGATCCTAGGTCAGCTCACATGAATCTGATAAGGGACAGAAGGGGAATTTATGTACGCTGGAGCCAACTGATGAGTCTATTTTTAGATCTTTAACATTAAGCAACTGACGAGGCCTTCACTTAAAAAAATGTAAATGTGGGAAGTAAAAGTGACAAAATTAAAATAAAGAAATAAATACATATTTAAATAATTACTTAATTATGTCATTAATTAATTAAAATTGGAATTGAATACATAAATGTCTTATTAAATATGTCATTAATTCATTCAAATACCCAATTCATTTGAGGTAAAAAATAAACATATATTATTTTTTCACCAATTAATTAATTATTTCTTGCTCCTTGTCGTTGCAGTGGATCATTAATTTATTTGATCTCCATAGTGAGTAAACTTAGTTCTATTTAGAGTAAGTTTTGTCCCATACTGAGTCAATTATAGTCATATATTGATGACATTTAGCTCTATAATGAGTAAATGTAACTCTACATTGACTTTGGAGTACTCTACCCAAATAGTACTTTTTATTCTGTTCAGAAAAGTACCTAGTGTTATCTGTGTAGAGTAAATGTTCTTCCATTTGAGTAAATGTCTTTTTCATTGTAACATGATGTTGTTTATCGTTATTACTCTGTAGTTGTCTTTTTTAATTTTGTCTGATTCATATTCTTGTTTCTCTGCCCACAATGTCATGTTCATTTTCACCCCAAATAATAATAAAATAAAATAAAAAAATGCTAGAGTGAGTCGTAGGGTGCAGAGGTAGAGGAGCCAGTAGCTGATCACACCACATGATTTTGAGATGTAAAATAATGATCTGTCAACTCTTTAACTTTTATTTATTTGAACAGCCCGTCCACAGAATGTTTTTCATTTATAGTGTGCCCATGGCAATACTATCTAATGCCTAGAGGAGGAGATCAGCTCTTCACACTTTAATGCTCTAAACTTTCCGGCAGGTTTTCAGTGTCAGCTACTTTTATAAAACTGTATTTTTTTGCTTCACCGTGACTATTTTTTTTTTTATTTTTTTTTATGTGGAACTTTATTTTTAGACATGAGACTACTGAGTATATAGACATCTTGTGTTGGTGGGACATAGTGAACCTACTTCTGCTTATTAACGATGCTAGTTAAGGGTTTATAAGGATGTTGAACAGATACACAAACACAATGATTCCATCTGAACAGGTTTGTCTGAGGACGAGGAAATGAGCCAAAAAATAAATAATAAAAAATAATAAAATACAAAATGCATATTCTTATAATAAAATATTAAAACATCAGTTGATCACAGCCTCAGGTTCAGCTTGTCTGTTAGTGTCGGCAGCTGTAGGTGTAGAATATATAGAAGTAATTATAAAATACATGTTTATACACTTATGATCCAATTAAAATAGAACAAACACGTCAGTCAGAGACGGCAGACCTAGATAGGACGTCATGTGACGTGACGGAGTCATAGGTGTTGAACCATTTGAAGGTTAGGGGTCAAAGGTTAAGGTTATAGGTGTTGACCCATCTGATGTCAGGGTTCAGTGTCTTTGCTCAAGGACACTAGGACATGTGGACTGTGGACACTTGGGCATGTGGACACTATGAAATGTGGACACTTGGACATGTGGACACTTGAACATTTGGACACTTGGACATGTGGACACTTGAACATTTGGACACTTGGACATGTGGACACTATAAAATGTGGAAACTTGGACATGTGAACACTAGGAAATGTGGACACTTGGACATGTGGACACTATGAAATGTGGAAACTTGGACATGTGAACACTAGGAAATGTGGACACTTGGACATGTGGACACTATGAAATGTGGAAACTTGGACATGTGAACACTAGGAAATGTGGACACTTGGACATGTGGACACTATGAAATGTGGACACTTGGACATGTGTACACTAGTACATGTGGACCTTTGGACATGTGGACACTTGGATATGTGTACACTAGTACATGTGGACCTTTGGACATGTGGACATGTGGACATGTGGACACTAGGACATGTGGACACTTGAACATTTGGACACTAGGAATTGTGGACACTTGGATATGTGTACACTAGTACATGTGGACCTTTGGACATGTGGACACTAGGACATGTGGACACTTGAACATTTGGACACTAGGAATTGTGGACACTTGGATATGTGTACACTAGTACATGTGGACCTTTGGACATGTGGACACTTGGATATGTGTACACTAGTACATGTGGACCTTTGGACATGTGGACACTTGGATATGTGTACACTAGTACATGTGGACCTTTGGACATGTGGACACTTGGATATGTGTACACTAGTACATGTGGACCTTTGGACATGTGGACACTAGGACATGTGGACACTTGGCCATATGGACACTAGTACATGTGGACCTTTGGACATGTGGACAAGTCTCTACCAACTGAACCACAGCTTTAACCCCCTGAATAAGTGATTTGGTGATTGTATTTTTTGGTGTCATAGATATTGGTGGTTTTTGAAATTATATTTCACCATCTACTACATCAGTTAAATTTATTTTTTCAATCATTCTTATTTGATGGATGACTTACTTCCACTCAGTTCTTCCTCATATGTTGTTCACTTATATCCACAATAGTTCCACTAAATAAAAGAATATTAGTTGAAAGAACATGTTACAGTAACTGAAGACATTCAGTTAGTAAAACTAGAACTAAACAACTTTACAACTGAATATATTTAATTATTCTGGACGTTCAGGTTTATAGTGTCAGTGAGAGCACGACCAAATATTATATATTATATTATATCTGTGGGCGGGACAAAAAGTTGCTGGATTGTGTGATTGTGAAATTAAACCTGAAAATAGAACCGCCGGTCATCTACAAACCCAAAAATAAAACAACAAAACTGAAGAACCATAAAGACTCCTCAGAGAAATAAAACAAAATAAAACCCAAACGGACCCAGTCAGCTGGTGTTGGTCTGGATGAACATTTAAAGGACTCATTCTATGCTTATTTATTAATATTAACTTTATTAAAGGACTCATTCTATGCTTATTTATTAATATTAACTTTATTAAAGGACTCATTCTATGCTTATTTATTAATATTAACTTTATTAAAGGACTCATTCTATGCTTATTTATTAATATTAACTTTATTAAAGGACTCATTCTATGCTTATTTATTAATATTAACTTTATTAAAGGACTCATTCTATGCTTATTTATTAATATTGTTGTTCTTCATTGTTATTGAATTCATTGTGTGTTGGTTCTATTTATAAAAACGTTCAGATTGTTTTGTTTCCAGTTGTTTTTTCACAGTAGAAAAATGACTGGAGGTGGAACAACACACTTTACTTCTACTTCCTCATACATGGCGTCTGTGATTGGCTCAGAATGTGTGAAGGAACACAGACGACCCCACATCCATCACTTTTTGAATCATTATCAGTAAAATCTACATCGACCTTTTAATATTTGGTCCATTTGTACCAAAAAAACCCACCTGGACCCCAGTGGGTTTGAGTTAAATCCATGTTTCCACCAACGTTCACAGATAAGTCATCAAGGCTTCTGGTCACAGTTTACGTCGGGCATCCTTGGCACAGACGGGTTCATACAGACGTTTGTGTCAGTGTTGACAAATGTTTGCTGCAGTCATCCTGACGCCATGTGGTTCCAATCAACTGTCGACAAATGATCCTTCTTTTAACTCACCCCATTTTTCTATTTTTTTTTCTCTTCAATACGTTGCAGTCTGGATTAGAGCTGCACGATATTAGAAAAAAAACTGACATTGGAATATATTGTGATATGAAAAAAAACTCCTCAGTAATAAATAACAGTTGTGTCAAAAACATTAGTGGTCGACACTGAACTGTCATCCTTCTATAGCAATAAAATGTAATTAATTAATTTAAAAATACAAATAAATACATTAAGAAATGTAATAAATACATACATAGATACATACAAATAAATAACAAAATATTACATAAAATAAATTAATTTTAAATAAATTTTAAAATACACCAAAATTAAAATGAGTAAATAAATAAATAAATAATTCCACATAACTGATACTGCACTGGACTATAAGGCACATGAAGTGGAGTCAAAATAATCAGATAAGTCAAAATCATGAGATAAAAAGTTAAAAAAAAAAAAAGGTTCCAATGTCCGTGTTCATCAGGTCCTCACAGCTGTGATGTCCGTTATCAATAAAAGGGAGTCATTCAATAAATGATCAGATCAATCCCAGTTTTTAAAACAGTGTGAATGGTATAGGAAGCCCCCAAAGCTCTTCTGGGGTAACATGTGACTGAACAACAGTTACTGTGGTTAAACATGTTAATGATACAAAGAAAAACTAATATTGGATCAATTACTTTCAAATAAATCTATCAGAATTGAAATCTCAGGGAGAAGTGATTTTAGTGACAGACTGGGAAAATAAACAAAGTTGTAAACAAATTGTTTACAAAGGCTAATTTTGACAAAAAAAGTGATAAGTTTTGTGCCTAAGTCTTAGATCTATCTCATGAATTAATCAGAATTTAAATCAATTGAAAATTAAGGGAGGAGAAAATATTTTAGTGAATTGTGGACGACGACGGATGGACAGAGTGCGATGGTATTAACTCATCATGACTTCGTCCAGATTAACTAATAATTATGAGATAAAAAATAAAAATCCTGAGATAAAAAGTCAAAATTATGATAAAATGTCAGAATATGAGATTAAAAATGTCATGAATCATGAAAAAAAAGGACAAACAAGAATGAAAATGATGGACTGGTGGATGGTGAAGGATGGATTGATCTGCGTTAATGAGTTAATTTTGACACAGTTGGTGTATGTGCATCATAGTGTAAATGTATGAAACATGGTTTAAATGGGAGTCAATGACAGTGAACCCTCAGAGTGTTGTTCAGTGTTACTGGTGGCCATGTTGTTTCATTCTCTGACAGCTCTCAACAACAGCCCACTGCTGTCGGACGTGCTGTACATTCTGCAGTGAGGGGCCGGGGGGGGGGGTTACAGCCGAGGCACGGGGCCACAGCGACAACCCCCCCTCACACCCCCATACCCCTCTGGCCTTTTGCTCCTCGCCTGGCTGGCAGCCCTGCATCAGGCAGATACACCACAGGTTCTGCCCAAAACACACACACACACTAACACTAACACACACACACACTAACACTAACACACACACAAACACACACACAAACACACTAACACTAACACACACACACACACACACACTAACACACACATGTT
>CM035789.1:47063860-47066360 GCA_020466265.1 Siphamia tubifer | reverse complement strand
GCCCAGTTCTGGTCCGGCTTTGGTCAAAGCCAAAATAGTCCCGGTAGGTTTCCTTGGGTCAAACATAAAAAATGTGTTTCTTCTCAAAACAGTACGTTGATTTACAGTCATACCTGTACTTACGAAAGCCCCAGCTAACGAAAAATCCAAGTTGCGAAAAACCTTTACCACAATTTTTCGTCTCTGAATACAAAAAAAATTCTATTTACGAAAAGAAACTGAAACCTCCCAGACATAAAAACAGTACATTACTGTATGTAACTACGTAATGTACATAAATATGTCACGTACGTAACTGTACGTATCATCCCATTGGCTATGAGGGAGCTACCCATGATGCTTTTCGTTACATTTTGACCCTCATTCATTCCAGAGCAGCTGCTGTGTCTCCATGGTAACGCAGACACTTTAACAGTCCACCTAGACCAGTGCTTTAGTATCAACAGTTCAGAAGAATATATGACCCACACACTATCATCAGCTTAAGGAAAACTGTTAGAGACGTGGAGTCTCCCTCACACAGAAGCTGACATCGGAAGCGGTGCACAGTGGATTTACAGCTAAGCTAAAAGCTAACCCGTACTACCTGCTCACCAACGTACGTTCACTGGAAAACAAAGTGGACTACCTGAAGCTGGATTTAAACACCAAACATGATCCACCAGACTGATGCATCCTCATTCTGACCCAGACCTGGATCAACTCTTCTGTCACCGACATTAGCCTGGACGAGCTAACATCTAAGCTAACATCTAAATATACATTTTATTACAACACATATTTATACAAAATCTGTAAATCTTTATCATTTTAAAGGATTTAGGGGTTAGTATTTGGGGGCCTTGGAACGAATTAGACCTTTTACGTGTAAAATGAGTGAAAATGAGAAAATTCATGGTACGAAAACACTTCTGGAACAAATTAATTTCCTAAGTAGAGGTACCACTGTATTTACATAACAAAACCGTCACAGTACAAAAACTTACACTTCGTAATTGTCTAGAACTACTTTCTCTCAATAGCAATCAATGCGCTAGCATTTTCACTGCTAACAGCTGTGCACCTGCACATAGCAGCCGCTAACACTGACCAACAACTTCCTGTTTAGCTTTCATTTCAACTATCAACATGTTAGACCAGATACTACAGGTGATTGCTGCGTTTATTGTTGTGATAATTTCGAAGCAACACTTCAACTGAATAAAAAAAAACTAACGCTAGCAGTGTGGAATATGTGCGTCATCAATGCGGAAAATGTGCGTCAACGTGACATAACTGAACCATCAACATGAAATATGTGCATCATTGTAGCGAGAGTAGGAGCATGTGCAGAACAAGAGGAAGTACTGTGACTCAACCAAGTGCATCGTTTAAAAACTAACTCACTTTTAAAGGTTTTATTTTTGAAAAGTTTTGAAACTTTTATGAGTTTTCCTGAATAAATATTTTATCCTTCGCAAAAAAATAAGCAGTTTTACTTTTTACTTTGTTACAATTTAGAAGTTGTACTTTTTTTTTTTACTTCAGTGAAAGAGTTGAGTCAGTACTTGTACTTTTATCATAGTATTTTTCCACACCAGTAGCTGTACTTCTACTGCAGTACAGAATGTAAATACTTTCTATTTCTAACTGAAATATATGCACTCCAGTTACGATTAAAGAATAAAAAAAAGATAGAAATACACAGTAAAAGGACATCATTCTAATTAGCGTCACCGCACAAACACCATAAAACTAAACTTTAAATTACAACCTTTTCTTTAACTGTACAGACTAATTACATATATGTAAAACTTGTAATTGTACACAACTTTAAAGTAATTTTTCCATTTAACAGGGGTCTGACCAGACCTTCTGCATATTCATATTTAGAATTTGTAGCATGACAATGTTCCATTACTGCTTGATTGTTTTTTCATTGTGTACAACATCCAATCACTCTCTTTAAGGTAATGTTTTGTCATTTGTGCAGTTATATATGAAGACACGCGATAAGCGCACGACAAAAGGCTGCATGGATCATAATGGTTAAGAATCATCATCTCATTTACACATGCCATACATTAGCTCCCAGCATGTGACCCTTTGACCTCTCAGACTGCGCCTTGGATACAGCGACTGTGCCTTAACAACGCTCGACCAATCAGACGAAGCCTCAGAATCACATGACCAACACTGAACAGAAAGGACGTCAACAACAAGCCAAGACGAGATGAGAAGCGTGTACCCGGAAGTGGCTTTGATCTGAAGAACATGACAAAAAAAATATTATTTATGATATATAATCTAATATAATATGTTTATTTCTCTTTTCTTTAATGCTGACATATTATGGGTTCTAATTAAACCACAATTCGATGCCAGGGTGAAAGAGAGAAGGAAAAAAAAAAGAAATAATGAGGGGGGGGGGGGGTTCCTCAGAACACCCAGACAAGAAACAAATGTTCATAGAATGACTAATCTGACCCATTCTTGAATTAGAGCCAATAATGTGATTTTG
>CM035789.1:47053860-47056360 GCA_020466265.1 Siphamia tubifer | reverse complement strand
GAAAGGGGACGGAGGTTTGGAGGCCAGGTGGGCGGGGCCACATAAACAAGGCTGAGTGTGGCCACCGGGGATCGGTACATTGTCCCAGTGGAAACGTCTGGACCTGGATGAGTCAGAGGAGAAGGAGTGGAGAGACCAGCGCTCTGTCCCAAACATTTCCAGACCATCCCAAACAGTCTCGTTAATCCCAGTCTGATGGTAACCAAATGTCAAGTGCAGGATGAGAGCGTTTGTCGGCGTTTACGTCATTTCCAACGACAGAGTACTCCCCCGACCTGCAGTTCCCAGCTACAGCACATGACATCAAGTCTATTATCGAGAGATAATAAGACGCATCTGCATCATCAGTGCACGTGCAGGGGTCATTCTGGGTCAAAGGTCATGACTACAAGTCACGAGTCCTAATAATAATAATAATGGCTCTGGTTCAACCTGCGACTTGTGTTCAAAGAACTTAATGTTTTAAGGCTCAAAAAACTAGATTTTTTTTTCCAAAAACCACAGTGCGCTTCATGTAGGGATTAATTCTGGTTGTGCTTAGTGACTTTATTGACTTTATCTCATAAAGTCACGCACAATTTTTACTTTTTATCTCATAATTGAAACTTTTTATCTAATAGTTTTTACTGTTTAATCTCATCATTTTGACTTTACTTAATGCGTCGTATAGTCCAGTGCACCTTATAGTGTGGAAAAGACACTATTTACTTTTATTTTATTACTATTATTATTTATTTATCTTATTGTTCCTACAACTGCGACATACTGGGGGGGGATGGAAAGAACTTTCTGCTACATACACCATGTATGTAAAGTTCTATATAAATAAAGTTTGATTGATTGAATTGAAATAAAAAAAAATAAAACCAAAAACCCCAGTCTGATGGTAACCAAATGTCAAGTGAAGGATGAGAGCGTTTGTCGGCTTTTACGTCATTTCCACGACAGAATACTTCCCCCGACCTGCTTTTCCCAGCTACAGCACATGACCGAGAGGCCGTAAATATAATCAGCTTGTTCCTTGTGTCGTTATTTACAATGAGTGTAAATCAGGTCGTATCAACAGATGTGATTTATTCATTTACTTTGGAGTCCGTTCTGCAGCCTTGGGAAACTGGGCTTTGGAATTCTGCATTCTTCAGGATCAAATCGGGAGCAAATCAAGTGATAGAGTGCTGACTTGAAGTGTGTATGGGTAAGAATCTGCAAGAAAGACCCCCCCCCACACACACACACACACACCCTCTCTCTCAGGAGAACGTACTCATCACGCATGATAAATGAGTGCCAATCAGACCCCTTGCACAGAACGTCCCTGTTCCCCAGTTTGTCTGCCGGGTGCGAGTTAGGACACCCACCGTTCCCTGCGGTCGGACGGATGGAGGCCAGGAGTTAGGGAGGATACGGGAGGAGGAGGAGGAAGAGGAGGAGGGAGAGCGATCCAGGAATGCACAGCAAAAGAAGCTGGCTTGGCAGGTAGATGGAGTGAGGATCAAGCTGGCCGGTGTGGGGGTGATTAATGCGCCAGGGAAAGCACGGGAAGGAAAACAAGGCCATAAATCTGCCGCTGGCTCTCCATGCTAATTGTAATTGAAATGAATTTGTCTGGTCTATAGTGCAAGGAATTGCAATTGCTATTGACCAATAGGGCCCCAGTGATCCAAGGGGAAAGAAACAAGCAACGTGGTGTGTCCATGTGAAGATCAATGCAGATTCACCAGCAGTGTTTGTGTCCATGAAAAGTCTGGTGGTGGTGGGGGGGGGGGGGTTAATGAACAAATAACAAAAATATATATATATATATGTGACCCTCCAGCACAAAACCAGTCATTGGGTCCAATTTCATAAATTCAGATTTTGTATTTATCTTTTATCTTTTAGTTCATTAAAAATGTTTGTGTGACACTAATTCAACCAATCAGAGGCTGTTTTTCAACATCGCCATAGCAACAAGGGCTTTAGTTTAGTGCAGAAGGCTTTGTTCTGAGGCCTCCCATTGGTTCAAATCTATAATTATGTAGATTTTTATTTAAACGTTGTCTAGAGGGAATCCCCATCTTTCCAACGGTACTAAACATGACGGGGAAATACCTAACGCCAGCGCCAAGGAAAGTCGTGTTTGGAGTCGATTTTTCTTAGTTTTAGACTTAATTACTGTCAGAGTCAGTTGTTGTTCTTCCTAAAAGACATGATTTGAAGAAGTTACGCTAGGAATTTAACAAACACTCATAGTTAGAAGTGTTCAGGAGACATTTTACTGGGATTTTATTAATAAACTTTAAATTAAATCATTTTGACCCATATAACGTATGTGAGGCTAAAGTTAAAAAAACTGCTGTGACTGAACCACTGCTTTAATGATGGACGGACACATGTGACGTAAGTTTCCATGTTTGTCACTGCAGGTCACAGTCATTGGGGTTTATTATCTGCACAGTTTGTTTGTTTGTTTGTCTGTTAGTTAGCAAGGTAACTCAAAGTTATGGACGGATCTTGATGA
>CM035789.1:47006360-47051360 GCA_020466265.1 Siphamia tubifer | reverse complement strand
GTATAGTTTTTCCAGAGGCTTCAGCCAATGTGATAATGGGTGTAAGGTTTTCTGAAATGTGGCCAAATTCTAGACTCTCGCTGAGGTCTGCCTCCATATAGAAACTGTGGAATAAGTGTGGTGCAAAAAATAAAACATAATAAAATCTGCTGGTTGCTATGTAACCTGTGTATAAAGTAGTTTATTGTGAAAACCCAGAGGTGTAGTAACTAACACATGACACTTCTGCTTAACACTGTGTTTTTTAAACCTTACCCCATAAACCCACCTCCCATTTTCAATCCCATTCTTTAGCCAGATGCTAACGTACCGGGACAAACACACTGGCCTTGTGTAGATTTATTAAAGCAGCTTCCCACACCTTGGTTCACATCAAATTCAAGGACCTTTCAAAGACTTTCCAGGGAATTTTTTTTTTTCAGATTTTAGGACCACACACGGCAGCATTTACCAACTGCTGAACATATCATCCCCAACATGTGGACATGTTATATGTCTAATCTAACCCCTATTTTGTGCCAATATCCAGTTTCTATGGCAACCTGTTCTTAAATTAGAGCCAATGATGTGATTTTGACTTTTCTGCTAAATTACATTTTGCCTTTTTCCTCATAAATTTTACTTTTTTAATTTCAGTATTTTGACTTCTTAGCTCATGACTTATGATTTTGACTTATAAATAAATGAGACTTTGACCTTTTGCAATATTGATAATTTCATTATATGTATATATACATCAGTGTGTGTAATATTATGATAATATATCCAGTATTGATTAAGTTATAGTGTGATATGTCTATGTTTGACACACACAGAGTTACACAAGTTAATTTGGCCACATCTGACCTTTGACCTCCAGAGATCTGAAAAACTATTGGTCGTAGGTGATAGGAAAAATTATCAGAATTGTAAAAATCTTCATTCCGAATCGTTTGGTACCATTCTGTGACCCTCCGCTCTTGAGTTATAATCCATAATGTGATTTTGACCTTTTAGTTGAATGTGACCTTGACCTTTGACCTTTACTCAAATGGATCATTGCATCTGATGCACATTATCTATATGTATATGTCCATGTAATTTCATGGTGATATCTACAGTATTCATTGAGTTATAGCATGATATGTGTCTGACATGAACACTTTTATTGTTCACAGCTGTAATTTTCCAGTTATCCGTCAACAAACACACGGTTCTATTTCCTTCAACTGATGGATGGAACTCTAGTTTTAATTGTCACTTTCACCTTCAGTGGTGTTTTGTTGACAGATGTTTGGTGGGTGTAGGTCCATGGGCGATTGACGACTTTTCGGAATCTCCCTGGGGTGGGCGGGGCATGTGCATCGTGGGGGCGATGGCACGGCTCGTGGACATTTTTTTGGGGTGTTTTTTTTTCCCGTGGGTTCAGAGGGTTCATGGGGTTTTGCCAGTGTGTCTTTTGTTTGTGCTGGTGGAGTGATGGCTCCTCCTCCTTTTTTTGTCGTCTCCTGTTTCACTTCTGTTGGTGGATGGGAGTCACTTTGTTTGGGCCGGTGGTGGGTGGTGGGTGCGTGGTGTGGTGGGTGGTGGGTGCGTGGTGTGGTGGGTGGTGGGTGCGTGGTGTGGTGGGGTATCGGTGGATGCACTTGTGGGGACTCGAGGGGCAGCGGTGGCTCTGTCCTTTATACATGTATGAGGGTCAAAGGCTCATGAAAAGCATCATGGGTAGCTCCCTCATAGCCAATGGGATGATACGTACAGTACGTACAGTTTTTTCAAAGGTTTTGGTTTTGTTTCGTAAATAGAATTTTCTTACGTATTTACAGACGAAAAACTGAGGTAAAGGTTTTTTGTTACTTGGATTATTGATTAGCTGGGTCTGTGGTCAGTGGAGGAACAACAGACACTCCTTTCCTTCATGAAACTTTCTCATCCTTGTGATTTTATCATGTGATTTTCATTTATCCATTGTTGACTGAACATCTTCTAAATTCCTGGATCATTTACTGGTTTTAATGGGTTTGTCTGTGAAGGACAAGAACAGACTAAATGGTTTGGTCAAAGTTTTCTGAAGAATAATTGGAGTCAAGCAAAGAGACTCGTCTTCCCTTTGGGAGAAACAAGTGTCCCAGAAAGCAAAAGGAATTATCAGCCAATCTGACCATGTTCTGTCCAGTCAGTTTACTGGAACACCCTCAGGCCAGTATTATAATACGTCCCTTAGCAGAACTAACCCCTCGTCTTACTACGTCTGCTATCAGGCTACGGAAAAACCACCAACAGCAGTCGTGTTCAATTACTGTCACACTGTTTTCACTTTCAATTATTTATTCATATCAACTATATCAAAATGTCAAATGTTATTTAAAGCTGACGCTCACATACCCGTCTGTCTAATTACTTTAACTCCAAAATTTGTTCATCTGATTCTAATGGAGTTTCTATAAACACGACCAACCTGAGGTCAACTAACACTGGCCTGGACACACCCCCTCCAGGACAAACAGAGTTGTAGACAGTTTGTACAAAATGTTCTGAGCTGCTGCATGGTTGTGGTCCATATCTTCACGGTTGTGGTCCGTATCTTCACGGTTGTGGTCCGTATCTTCACGGTTGTGGTCCATATCTTGTGGACCATATCTTCACGGTTGTGCTCCGTATCTTCATGGTTGTGGTCCATATGTTAAGGTTGTGGTCCATATCTTCATGGTTGTGGTCCATATCTTCAAGGTTGTGCTCCGTATCTTCATGGTTGTGGTCCATATCTTTACGGTTGTGGTCCAAATCTTTACGGTTGTAAATGGTAAATGGTAAATGGACTGTGCTTATATAGCGCTTTTCCACCTTCATGGTGCTCAAAGTTCTTTACATTAGCCTCACATTCACCCATTCACACACACACTCATACACCAGTAGGTTTCTAAGGCCTAAGGTCAGTCCTACTGGGGGCCTAAGT
This sequence comes from Siphamia tubifer, assembly GCA_020466265.1. Lineage (NCBI taxonomy): Eukaryota > Metazoa > Chordata > Actinopteri > Kurtiformes > Apogonidae > Siphamia > Siphamia tubifer. The sequence goes on along the minus strand of CM035789.1, from coordinate 47,048,425 downwards.
GAGGGTTCAGTGTCTTGCCCAAGGACACTTCGACATGTGGACAGCCAGAGCTGGGACGCGAACCGCCAACCTCTCAGTCATTGGGCGACCCACTCTACCAACTGAGCCACAGCCGCCCATATGTGGTCCATATCTTCACGGTTGTGGTCTATATCTTCACGGTTGTCGTCCACGTCAAATCTACCAATCACCATCCATACTCCAAAATTAAGCATCTATCCATTCACAGTAATGTCAGGTAGAGCTGGGGGGGGGGTCAATACCAAAACTTATTAGAATATATATATATTGATAATTATGCCAGCGGGAATACCTTTATCTCTTAATGCGAGCTGATGAAACAAAGGTTGATGAGGTAAACTTCAGAAAATTAACTTTTGGAGGTGTTTTTATAGAGGACATTAACATCGGTCCATTTATGAACTCAGACACTAAACCTGCCCACATGTGACTTTTTGCAGGTGTTGGATTATTTTCTTCTATTGTGATACTGTTAGATCTATTTATTAATTACACTAAAAAAGGAACACATTATTCAACAATGTTAGAAAAAATTTACATTGTGATTTTTTTAACGTTGCCATATACTATATTTCTATTTATCCTCAGTGGTAAATAACAGCTGTGTGGTGATGACGCTAATGGTCAAACAGGTTAATGGTCGACACTAAACATACGTTTGACTGTCATCCTTCTGTAGCTGAAATAATTAAATAAATTAATAATTAAACATAAATAATACAAAAATAAATAACATGTAAATAAATTAATTAATGAATAATAAATTAATTAATTAATTAAATAAAATAAATGACAATTTAAAACATTTTAAAAATAAAATAAATCAACAACTAAATAGAATAAATATATATATATATATATATATATATATATATATATATATATATATATATATATATATGAATCAAAACAAATAAATAAAATAAAAATAATAGCAGGACCTGTCATGTGACTATTGCACATGCGTTCATTGGAATGCCGATGCTCAAATAATATATTTGCTTATATATTACAGTTTTCCAAGACAAAATCATGTCAAGAAATAAAATTCAATAAAACAATGAATTGCAGGTAGAAATAAAAAAAAAAAAACCTTTCCATAGTTTGTATCACGGTACGTATGCCGAACATCTGGCCTTAAAACACTGGCAGAACCTTGGATAAACCTGGGTGTGATGAGCACCCAGCACTGAGTCCCTCTCTGGGATTTAGCCTCCATGTTTTGGACCAATAACGTTCCCCCATGAGGCTGCAGATCGAATCCCAATCTGGCTTCAGGAAAATAACATCCGCTTCCATTGGTACACAGAGGAATATGCAGTTTTCCAACAAACCCTCATCAGGAAACGCTGAGATGACACTGGAACTATGGGATGGGACATGATTTTCCAATATTCAAATATTTGTGACACGCTCAAATATAGAATACTTCAATACAATTATATTTATTTTATTTTATTTCGAGCACATAAAACCATCAAAACATCAAGCGTTGGGTAAGTTACTTTGAAAAAGTAAGTCATTATTAAAAAAAAGTAATTGAGTTACTGTGTTACTGCACTAGCAAAGTAATTAGTGACCAGGAAAAGTATGTTTGCGTTCCTTATTAAAAATGAACAGATTTCAATCTGCAATAGATTATAAACAGGAAATTCATTTTAAATACTGTTATATTTGTTCAAAGTTATTTGATTTTGTTCAAAATGTTAATATTCTTTAGCTTTGTATTTAAGTAAAGTAAGGTAAGGTAGTTAAATAATGATGTCTGTAAATTATTATTCTATTATTATTAGTGAAATAATCCAATATAATGATGTCTGTATATTCTTCTGCTATTATACGGGACAGTTGAGACTCCGCCTCTCCAACTTCTGAGCAAATCATGATCCATTTCTTTCTTTCATTCTACACTGAGCTAAATGTCAGCTTGGTTCAGGCACATGCGGCACTAACGTGTTGTTAAAACTCCCAGTTGTTGTTTGTACCCACGACAACACGTTCGCCCCGATTCATCAAATTGTAACGTGTCACATTATTTCCACAGTAACGGTAACGGAGATACAGTTATAGATAAAGTCCTTAAGTAATTACTCTGTTACTCGAATTGTAGCTGCATTGCACTGGTTGTGGTCCATATCATCATGGTTGTGGTCCGTATCTACATGGTTGTGGTCCATATCATCATGGTTGTGGTCCGTATCTACATGGTTGTGGTCCAAATCTTCATGGTTGTGGTCTGTATCTACATGGTTGTGGTCCATATCTACATGGTTGTGGTCCGTATCATCATGGTTGAGGTCCGTATCTACATGGTTGTGGTCCGTATCTTCATGGTTGTGGTCCGTATCTACATGGTTGTGGTCCAAATCTTCATGGTTGTGGTCCATATCATCATGGTTGTGGTCCATATCTACATGGTTGTGGTCCATATCTACATGGTTGTGGTCCGTATCTACATGGTTGTGGTCCGTATCTACATGGTTGTGGTTCGTATCTACATGGTTGTGGTCCGTATCTACATGGTTGTGGTCCGTATCATCATGGTTGTGGTCCGTATCTACATGGTTGTGGTCCGTATCATCATGGTTGTGGTCCATATCTACATGGTTGTGGTCCGTATCTACATGGTTGTGGTCCGTATCTTCATGGTTGTGGTCCGTATCTACATGGTTGTGGTCCAAATCTTCATGGTTGTGGTCCATATCATCATGGTTGTGGTCCATATCTACATGGTTGTGGTCCATATCTACATGGTTGTGGTCCATATCATCATGGTTGTGGTCCGTATCTACATGGTTGTGGTCCGTATCTTCATTTGTTGTGGTCCAAATCTTCATGGTTGTGGTCCATATCATCATGGTTGTGGTCCATATCTACATGGTTGTGGTCCATATCTACATGGTTGTGGTCCGTATCTACATTGTTGTTGTCCGTATCTACATGGTTGTGGTCCAAATCTTCATGGTTGTGGTCCATATCATCATGGTTGTGGTCCGTATCTACATGGTTGTGGTCCATATCTACATGGTTGTGGTCCGTATCTACATGGTTGTGGTCCAAATCTTCATGGTTGTGGTCCATATCATCATGGTTGTGGTCCGTATCTACATGGTTGTGGTCCATATCATCATGGTTGTGGTCCGTATCTACATGGTTGTGGTCCAAATCTTCATGGTTGTGGTCCATATCATCATGGTTGTGGTCCGTATCTACATGGTTGTGGTCCATATCTACATGGTTGTGGTCCGTATCTACATGGTTGTGGTCCAAATCTTCATGGTTGTGGTCCATATCATCATGGTTGTGGTCCGTATCTACATGGTTGTGGTCCATATCTACATGGTTGTGGTCCGTATCTACATGGTTGTGGTCCAAATCTTCATGGTTGTGGTCCATATCATCATGGTTGTGGTCCGTATCTACATGGTTGTGGTCCATATCATCATGGTTGTGGTCCGTATCTACATGGTTGTGGTCCAAATCTTCATGGTTGTGGTCCATATCATCATGGTTGTGGTCCGTATCTACATGGTTGTGGTCCGTATCTACATGGTTGTGGTCCGTATCTACATGGTTGTGGTCCGTATCTACATGGTTGTGGTCCGTATCTACATTGTTGTGGTCCGTATCTACATTGTTGTGGTCCGTATCTACATGGTTGTGGTCCGTATCTACATGGTTGTGGTCCGTATCTACATGGTTGTAGACCATATCTCCTCTGGGTGTTGTTGTCGTCTGCTTCAGATCTTTTCCTTACTTATTGTTCTTCTTGTATGGCACCAACAGGAAGAATGCTAATGCTAAAGGGCGTGTAGCGCCGCCTAGTGTATGGGAGTCCAATGTACCTGACTCAATAATTTTTATTTATCTAGTGCATGTAAACGCAGACTTTTTTGAAACTCCAGTTAATTCCTTAGTCAGACTAAAGGCAATGATTGGAATTTTTAAGCGGATGAAAATGTAGTCGTCGTTGCGTGTCATTTGCAGGCATACTCTACCTCACTAGAAATTGTTTACATTATTTTCAAATGTTCGGTAACAAAATTACACAAGTATTAGGGGCGGCTGTGACTCAGTTGGTAGAGCTGGAGGGTCCGCGGTGAACCCTTAGTCTCCCAGTAGGACTGACCTTTGACCTTAGAAACCTACTGGTGTATGAGTGTGTGTGAATGGGTGAATGTGAGGCTAATGTAAAGAGCTTTGAACCATGAAGGTTTTATTAATTTCTTTTTACTGTGCTTTCAGTCTTCTGTACAGCACTTTGGTCCACTGTGGTTGTTTTAAAGTGCTTTATAAATAAAGTTGGATTGGATGAAGGTGAAACAACTACAGAAGTGCAGAACGTTTATTAAAGGCCATTTACATCAGGACAGTAGTGGATAAATACGACAGCATATTTTATCAGAAGTGTCTTTCGTTTACACAAATTCGATGCCATCAGGGTGTGAATACGCACAAATCTTCAGACTCCTTCAAGAGTGGGATGTATTGAAGACGGGTCGCGTCCCCGTCTAAACGGCAACAAACACATATGTTAACGTTGTGTCTTTACGTCACATACACTTTCACGTTACATTCATACCCTGTGCAGGTAAAGCAACAAACATGTGGGACAACCTGGATCCCACAGATCTTCCAGCTGCATTAGCATTAGCATTAGCATTAGCATTAGCAGCTGTAGTAAATGTACAGGAGTCATTTCAGTTATTGTACAGACATTACACACATACCATAGATGAACAGAGAAGGGTAGACAATTACATGTGTCAAAAACAGAAAAGGACATGTGGGTAGGTCTATCACAGGACATGTGGGCGGGTCTTACCACCTAGCGGCCGGGAAGGACTATCCAATCATATTTCTCCGACTGTTGCGTCTTCATATAAACAAGGATGTCCTCCTGAATACACTCGTCTGAACACAGATGAAAAACTGAAGAAGAGACGATACTTTTGCGTCTACTGTTATCATTGTCTCCGTATAAATGTAGTCTTATCCCCCCCCCCCACAAAAAAAATGTAGAAGTCTTTGAACACTGCGGGTGCAACGAACAATAGGAACAAAGCGTTGTTTTTCAGTTGTGGGTGACAGTGTGGGCTGATGGGTGCGCAGGCCTTGGCCTCACTACTGGGGCTGTGTTTGCTAAACGAGCCAGAGCAACGCTGCAGAGCCCACAAGGCTCCGCTGCGCTCCCTCTCTCTCTCCCTCTCTCTCTCCGATACGACCGGGGGCTTTTCTCAGCCTGCACACTCCTTCTCCTCCCCCCACCTTCCCTCCCATCCTTCGCCTCCGTCAGGAATCTATATTTCATAAGCGAGCTGTGGAGCTCCAGTGCCCAATTATCAGCAGATAAGGCGCAGGAAGCCCTGGAGCGCCGGCACGGCTATTTAGACGGGGAGGAGGGTGGTGGTGGGGGGCGCTGGAGAAGGAAAAGGCAGGCAGGCAGGCAGGGACCCAACCCCCCAGGGGCACTTCGCCCTCACCAAGCTATTTTTTTCTCCCCTTCTTTTTTTTCCTTTTCTCTCCTTCACTGACAGCCCCCTCCCCCACCCCCCTTACCTTAGCGGCAGGGTTCAATTAGCACCAGCGGCGGATAACACCCACAGCCCCGCTCAGCCCGCGAGCTGCAGCCTCTATCAGCACACACCAACAACACGCTAGGCTGAGTCCAACTAGCAAACTAATGTCAAGGCAAGTTCTATGTCAGTGTCACATGTGTGTGTGCGCAGAGTCGAAAAGAGAGAGAGAGAGAGAGAGAGAGGCTTTTATCTCGCCCGCACAATCGTCAAAAACAATCCTCAAAGCGAAATATCTCCAGTGAGATCTGACACTAATATTCATTGGTCCAAAAGTCATGTCAGTGGTCGCGTCGCCTGAGAAAATTGTGAAGCAATTTTTACAGAAAAACTTTTGAAATGGAGCAAAAACGTGAAAGACTGTAGAAGCTAAGGGTGGAGACATTGATAAGAAACTCTGGTCGATCACTGAGCCTCATTAACCGGTTGAAGTCGGTCATCACGAAAAGAGAACAGTTGTTTTGTCGCTTTTTTTTACACACCACAGTGCACTCACTTAGCTTTTTAAACACCAGTCACACTGTGAGGTCCAGCGATGTTATGGCAACAGTTGATGTGAAATCATCACACAGAGTAAACATTAGACGTTCCAGTAAATTCTGTTGCTAAAAACCTTAGTGACGTTCACCAGCCTGAGTCAGTTCTGCACAGACTGTTTTAGGGTTAGGGGTCAAAGGTCAGTTCTGCACAGACTGCTTTAGTCGTAGTCCACCTGTCATTGTCAGTCGGTCTGTCAGATGGACAACACAACTCATCCAACTCATCGTGGTTGTCATGGTAACAACTGTCTGTGCCAGTCTGTAGCTGCTAGCTCTAGAATGTTCTATGACGTCACCTCAGCTTTGTGTTTAGTTTATGTTTTTAGTAAATGTTCTAAACTGGTGTTAAATGGTCGAACCACAGATGAACTGAGTTTGATATTAATAAATTCTGTCTTGTATTCTACTGCTAATGTTCAAATTCATCATTTTTAAAGATAAGCTAAGGACAGATCACACAGCTTCCTCTTCATAACCTACACTATAATGATAAAGAGCCTGTGCAGTAGAACGACTGATGCAGGATGGACTCAACAGACGAAAATTATGACTGGACAACGTTGATGCGGTCAACCATCGGTCAAACGGTCATCAGTTAACATCCAAAAGTGCTCCTCCTACTGTCAGCAAATTGTCTTAGGGTAAATGTTACAAAGGAAGACATAATTTATTTAACTTAGTTTAACAACAGAAACATTTCTCATTACTTACTGGTTGATGACTGTTTAATAACATCGCAAAGAAGAACTGTTTACATTTGGCTCGAGAATTGAGGTGGACTTCATTTCCTTATGCTGGTGTACCGGCAGGGCGGGTAAATGGTTTAAACCATAGATATTGTAATGACCCCACGATGTTATTGCTGTTTGTTTGGTGCGATTGTGACTGAGTAAGTGTTTATTCTGCAATAAAAAGTAGGTGAGACCAACTCTGTCTATTTCCTGGATCCAGTAACGATACAATATATAACCTGAGGAAAAAGTGGGGGGTATGAAATCATCTGGTTGTAGAAGTGGGAGTTTTGCAAGACCCCCATCCCCCACGGGTGTGACACCTATGATTAGAGGTGTCAAACATGGGGCCCAGGTGCCAAATCTGGCCCTCAGAAGGGTCCAGTCTGGCCCCTGAGATGAGTTTGTGAAATGTAAAAATGACACTGAAGATAAAAATAATTTTAGTTCAGGTTCCACATTGAGACCAGTTTAATCACCACTGGGTCAGATCAGTAAAATAACAATGTATAAATACTCACAACTCCAAATATTTCTCTTTGTAAATGTAAAAATGTTCATGTCATTTCATTGTATTTACACTAAAATGATCATTTCACAAAAATACACGTAGCCTGAACAAATATGAAAATTTTTTAAACAGACAAGTTTACAAATATTCTGCCTGTTATTAAATGACTAATGCATGTTTTGTGGATCTACTGTGATCTGTAAGTTGTAACATGTGTAAATGATAAACTGAGACATTTTCATAGGGCGGCTGTGGCTCAGTTGGTAGAGTGGGTCGCCCAATGACCGGGAGGTTGGCGGTTCGCGTCCCAGCTCTGGCTGTCCACATGTCGAAGTGTCCTTGGGCAAGACACTGAACCCTCACTTAGGCCCCCAGTAGGACTGACCTTTGACCTTAGAAACCTACTGGTGTATGAGTGTGTGTGAATGAGAGGCTAATGTAAAGCGCTTTGAGCACCATGAAGGTGGAAAAGAACTATATAAATGCAGTCCATTTATTATTCACATTGTTTTAAAGAATGTCAACATTTTCATCACATTGTTTTTTTTCGCTCTTGTAGTTGACACTATTCAGACCTTCGCCATGGACCACGTCCGGACCACGGCCTATCGAGTCTGCTGTGATCGCAAGGCAATGAAATATATTGTGTTTTGCACAAACATCAACTTTTTTTTGGACATTATTCCACAAGTGTAGTTTTTTTCATATACTTGTTGATTAGTACGGACCTTTCTGTGAAAGATGCACAAAGGTTAATGGAAAAACTGACATTACGTACTTGTGTTTTTTTCAATATTTAGGAAATATCGGTAACTTTCTGCTACTTTCATCACACACTTAAGTGCTTAGTGAGGGTCCTTCTGAGATGGATACCTGAAGGTTAATGGAAAAATCGACATTATGCTCTTCTGTTTTTTCAATATTTGGTAAATATTAGTAAAGTTTTGGGCAGATATCCAGTGGAAAAGTCACTACTGACTGTTTAGGTCTTTATGGGTTAAAGAGACACCTTTTTATTTCTGGTTTCTGGACACGAGGACGACTTTTCACAGGCCGGGGAGTGAAGGGTAAAACTTGAAGTGCTCCTAACATCTTCGAACCCCCACCCCAAAAAACAAAAAAACAAAAAACCATACATCAACCGCCAATGCTGAGCAAGGTCGACCAAGGGTCAGGCACAGCTCAAGGATACAAGACAGATATCGATTGGTTGGGACAGGCCGCGAGCGCACGAACACTCACACACACACTCTCTCTCTCCTCATCTTTTTCTCCCTTTCTCTACCGTCACACAGCAGGAATCAGCCAATAGATCAGCCAGGGGCAGGAAACGGCCTGGGTCAGAGGGGACACGCAGTCTAACTGTGTGTGTGTGTGTGTGTGTGTGTGTGTGTGTGTGTGTGTGTGTGAGTCACTAGTGCTATCTACTTCTGGTTGGAAACAATTCTGGTTGTAATTTTTATTGCTTAATGTTTATTTTTACTGATTAACATTTTTATTGCCTCATGACTATTTTAACACAATTTTCCATTGGGATCAATAAAGTAATTCTGATTCTGATAACTGCATTTCATTGCTCTGTAGTTATGACTGCAAAGTTTCATCTAATCTAATCTAATCTAGCCATGTACTATACTGAGTCAAGGTACAAAGTCTTTCTTATTTTTATTTGTTTTCTCACCTCAGTGACTCAGTTTGTGATGTTTAATTTGAATATGACAGGTTCTAACGACTGGCCTTTTGCTTGTGATTCACATGTATGATAATTTGGTGTGTGTTTATAAGTGAGTTTAAGTTACTGTAAATCACTGGTTTTATTTCCTGTAATTGTGCTAATATAACTAGCTTAGCTCTGGTTTCATTTCCTGTACTAGTGCTAATATAACTAGCTTAACTAAGGTTTTACTATTAGCAGTAGGCTCATATAACTAGTTTAACTCTGGTTTTACTTCCTGTACTAGTGCTAATATAACTAGCTTAACTAAGGTTTTACTATTAGCACTAGGCTAATATAACTAGCTTAACTCTGGTTTTACTATTAGCACTAGGCTAATATAACTAGCTTGACTAAGGTTTTACTATTAGCACTAGGCTAATATAACTAGCTTAACTCTGGTTTTACTATTAGCACTAGGCTAATATAACTAGCTTGACTAAGGTTTTACTATTAGCACTAGGCTCATATAACTAGCTTAACTCTGGTTTTACTATTAGCACTAGGCTAATATAACTAGCTTAACTCTGGTTTTATTTTTTCCTGTATTTTCGAAGTGTTTTTGAAATGTGTTTTTGTAAATTTTTTTGTGTGAATAATAGTGGATTTTATCACATTTTGTAATTTTTTTCTGTTTCTTAGTCTATTTTTATACATTTTGTGGGAAATTTGACGTTCAACCCCCCCCCCCATTAAAAGGTGCCAGTTTTTATGTTATTAAGGACAGATATGGCAGAGGGGATGAAGGATTTAGTGTAAACGTTTTTCTTGGCCAGTGGCGTCTGCTACTGTTTGTCTGATGGCAGCAAACTGAAGGAACGGTGGGTGGATGGGAGGGGTCGTCAGTGGTGGGAGGGGTCCAGTTCAGACAGAGGGGCTTATGCTGTTGGAGTGATTTTACTGTCCTGATTTATTATTGAAGAAAGTTTTGTGTTTCATGGTGAGAACATTGAACCATGTTTACATATTAAATGTGACGACAGATTCTATGAGTGATTTAGAAACGATAGTTCACATGTTCTTGCTGATATTAAAAAAGACCTGAGCGTCCTCAGCAGACTGAGACACTGCTGGGCCTTTTATTTACAACATCCACATGAGGTCCAAAGGACAGACAAGTGTCCATTACCAAAGGACAGACAAGTGTCCATTACCAAAGGACAGACAAGTGTCCATTACCAAAGGACAGACAAGTGTCCATTATCCAAAAGACAGACAAGTGTCCATTACCAAAACACAGACAAGTGTCCATTACCAAAGGACAAACAAGTGTCCATTACCAAAAGATAGACAAGTGTCCATAACCAAAGGACAGACAAGTGTCCATTATCCAAAAGACAGACAAGTGTCCATTACCAAAGGACAAACAAGTGTCCATTACCAAAGGACAGACAAGTGTCCATTACCAAAAGACAGACAAGTGTCCATTACCAAAAGACAGACAAGTGTCCATTACCAAAGGACAAACAAGTGTCCATTACCAAAGGACAGACAAGTGTCCATTATCAAAGGACAAACAAGTGTCCATTACCAAAGGACAGACAAGTGTCCATTATCAAAAGACAGACAAGTGTCCATTTCCAAGTCGATGTATTTAAAAGTTTCAACCTGGTCCACACCCAGACCATGGACCTGCAGGGGCTCAGACGGGGGTCCGGGCTGGTCCAGGTTTGTCCTTGCAGACCCACAGCTCCTGAGTTTTTCCAGTGACAGTGTATCGACAGAACAACAACCATTCTTTCTCACAAACAGACTTAGGCTGATGTATGAACCCATGAAAGGACAGAGAGAAACAGACCCCACCCAGACTGGGACAGACCCCACCCAGACTGGGACAGATGGTACTCCACAGAACGACACCCTCAACACTACTACTACTAATAACTACAGCTGCACCGTATTAGAAAACATTGCGATTAAAAAAAAAAAAAAAAAAAAAAAAAATATATATATATATATATATATATATATATATATATATATATATATATATTCCTGCGATATGAAAAAAACTGGTCAGTAGTAAATAACAGCTGTGATTAATTAATGGTCGACGCTGAACGTACGTTTGACTGTCATCCTTCTGTAACTGAAATAAATGAATCCGATTAATAATTAAGAATAAATAAATAAAAGTTTATAATTTATAAATACAATAAATTAATAAAGAAAAAAGACAAAGGAAAAACAATAAATATAAATAAATAAGCTAATTAATTAATTAAAAAGACAAGACATAAATAAATAAATAAAAATAATAAACATTTTAATTAATTAATAAAAAAATGTAAGCAATAAATTAATAATTAAAGATACACAAATAAACAAAGTAAATAAATACCATTAAATAAGTGAATATATAAATAAATTTAAAAAAAATTAAAAAAAACAGTATAAATAAATGATTAAAAATAAATAAAAATCATATTTAATTATTTTACAAAATAGTTAAAATATATAAATATAAATTAATAATTAAAAATAAACAGTTTTCTCTGCAGGTTGTGTTTTAGTTTTAGTTTGTCTTGGCCCCATTAACAGATCTAGACTGTCCAGGGTGAGACTGATGCTGGACTATAGTCTGGGTGGACTGGGTGGTCTGGGGTGGTCTGGGGTGGTCTGGGGTGGACTGGGTGGACTGGAGGCTCAGCTGGAGTCCTGCACATACAACATCAATGGTGCATGGGTCGTCATGTGTGCACGTGCCATGTATGATTGTTGTGCATGAGTGGGTAAGTTAAGTGAATGTCTGACTGTGTGTGTATGTGTGTGTGTGTGTCTGTGTGTGTGTGTGTGTGTGTATGTGTGTGTGTGTGTGTGTGTGTATGTGTGTGTGTGTGTGTCTGAGTGTGTGTGTGTGAGTGTGTGTGAGTCGTCCCTGGCATATTTGGTCCCCTTACAATCACAGTGGACTCAATAAGCCTTGCACCAGATGAGGTCTCCGTCGAAGGCCTAATAACAACAATAATAACAATAATACTAATGTTATTTTTTTTTTCAGCCATATATTACTTTTTTATGTAACCATTAATGTATAATTAGCGGCAGACGCACACTTCCCAACTGCAGCTCCTACTATAGAGCCATGGCCATGGGGGGGGGGGGTCTCCAGTACGACTGCTTCTATTAGTAAAACTGCAGGAGATGAGCTGCATTTGACCAAAACCAACTGCAACACACTGATTGTTCCAGTGAAAATGACTCCTGGGGTCATTTTTAACTCAGCAGCTGATTGGACAGAAGCTGCTGTGAAGGTGTTTATGTAACACCTGACGCCATCTTGGATTTAAAACAAACATGAGGTGGGTCGTGTTCAGTTGGGTCAGCGTAGATTTCTGTAGTCGAGTCATTATACTGTAGTGTGACACCATGGCAGTACCACAAAACAGGATACATTTGAAAGTATACATCTATGTCTATATATATATATATATATATATATATATATATATATATATATATATATATATATATATGATGTCACAGGGTCACAGGGGTCAGTGGGGTCTAATCCAGCTCCAGCAGGTGAAGGCGGGGTCAGAGGTCACCCTGTAGGAGTCTGCAGTTCATCTCAGGACTGAACATATATAGACAAACAATCACTGTCACATTCACACCTATGGGTGACTTAGATTAACCGGTTAACTAGTTAACCAGTTAACCTATCAGTGCATGTGTTTGGATGGTGGGAGGAGCCAAAGTACCTGGAGAAAACCGACGCAGACACGAGGAGAACATGTAAACTCCACACAGAAAAGTCTGGTGTGGGAATAGAACCAACAACCTTCTGTCTGTGAGGCACCAGTGTTAAATACTGCACCACCCTGTTAACTACTGCACCACCCTGTTAACTACTGCACCACCCTGTTAACTACTGCACTACCCTGTTAACTACTGCACTACCCTGTTAACTACTGCACCACCCTGTTAACTACTGCACCACCCTGTTAACTACTGCACTACCCTGTTAACTACTGCACCGCCCTGTTAACCAATGCACCACACTGTTAACTACTGCACTACCCTGTTAACTACTGCACTACCCTGTTAACCACTGCACTACCCTGTTAACTCCTGCACCACCCTGTTAACCAATGCACCACACTGTTAACTACTGCACCACCCTGTTAACTACTGCACTACCCTGTTAACTACTGCACCGCCCTGTTAACTACTGCACTACCCTGTTAACTACTGCACCACCCTGTTAACTACTGCACTACCCTGTTAACTACTGCACCACCCTGTTAACTACTGCACTACCCTGTTAACTACTGCACTGCCCTGTTAACTACTGCACCGCCCTGTTAACTACTGCACCACCCTGTTAACTACTGCACCGCCCTGTTAACTACTGCACCGCCCTGTTAACTACTGCACCGCCCTGTTAACTACTGCACCACCCTGTTAACTACTGCACCGCCCTGTTAACTACTGCACCGCCCTGTTAACTACTGCACCACCCTGTTAACTACTGCACCACCCTGTTAACTACTGCACTACCCTGTTAACTACTGCACCGCCCTGTTAACTACTGCACCGCCCTGTTAACTACTGCACCGCCCTGTTAACTACTGCACCACCCTGTTAACTACTGCACCACCCTGTTAACTACTGCACCGCCCTGTTAACTACTGCACCACCCTGTTAACTACTGCACCACCCTGTTAACTACTGCACCACCCTGTTAACTACTGCACCACCCTGTTAACTACTGCACCGCCCTGTTAACTACTGCACCGCCCTGTTAACTACTGCACCACCCTGTTAACTACTGCACCACCCTGTTAACTACTGCACTACCCTGTTAACTACTGCACTACCCTGTTAACTACTGCACCACTGTGACGCCCTGCAGTAAATGTGTTTTCAGTTTTATAAACAGTATATTTCAGATGTAATGTATTGGTGTCAGTGGGTAAATTGACTTTGACGACTTTTCGTGATCTTCCTGGCGTGGGCGGGGCGTGTGCGTCGTTGGGGCAATGGCACGACTCGTGGACATTTTTCGGGGTGTTTTTTTTCCGTGGGTTCAGGGGGTTGTTGGTGTTTCGTCATCATGTCTTTTGTTGGTGCTGGTGCAGTGATGGCTCCTCCTCTTTTTCATCATTTCATGTTTCACTTGTGTTGATAACGCAGACTCTTCTTCTTTTCATTCGCACCAGGAGTCACTTTCTTTAGGCTGGTGGAGGGTGGAGGGTGTGTGCTGTGGGGGATATCAGTGGACGCACTTGTGGGGACTCGAGGGGCAGCGGTGGCTCTGTCTTTTACATGTGTATGGTTAGAACTCTGATGAATGAGGGTCAAAGGTCCCTCATAGGCAATGGGATGATACGTACAGTACGTACAGTAATGTACAGTATTTATGTGTCTAAGGTTTCAGTTTCATTTCGTAAAGTATTCAGAGACGAAAAATTGAGGTTAAGGTTTTTCGTTACATGGATTATTCGTCGTTGTGCCATCGCCCTGATGTCGCACATGCCCCAGGAAGATCACGAAAAGTCGTCAAAGTCAGTGGTCCCTGGATCTACACCCACCAAACATCTGTCAACAAACACGGAATGTGAAAGTGACAAAACAAACAATGGTATGAAAATGACCCACATGTCTGGGATGAAAATGACCCACATGTCTGGGATGAAAATGACCCATATGTCTGGTTCATTTCAATGGTTTAATGCTTAAAGGTGTCATTCCCACTTTGTCTGATGGCTCACCCTGCATTACCATGGTGATGTCTCACCCTGCATTACCATGGTGATGTCTCACCCAGCGTTACCATGGTGATGGCTCACCCAGACTTACCAACACATGCTCCTTTAATAGTGGTTCATCACCTCCACTGGCCGCATACTGCATTCACACTAAACAACAACAGGAACCAGGGACCCAGAAAAAGACGGTCCATCTGACGACAAATGGACTTTAGCCCCTCCCCCATTGCAGCCAATCTGCAGTAGCATTAGCATTAGCATCTACTAGAGCAGACGGCGCCACAGTAGCTGCTGCACAAACTGTAAAAAACTGTTGGATCAAACTGGTTCATGTGTCTCTGTGGAAATAAAGACTGTTTTTTTACTGCACGTTTTCAAAACAAGTGACGTCACCAAACCTAGCTGGATGTTACTCTGGGATGGTAAACACACACAGAGCCAGAGGGGAGGGGGGAGTGTTCCTTCACACATTCTGAGCCAATCACAGACGCCTCATCAGCGCGTCATGGACATGTATGAGGAAGTAGAAGTAAACTGTGTTGTTCCAATGAGTCCTTTAATAAAGTTAATATTAATAAATAAGCATAGAATGAGTCCTTTAATAAACACATATTTACTACTACACATGTATATTAGTCATACTAATTTTGACTTGTTATGTCATTATTTCAACTTTTAATCTAATAATTTTTTACTTTTTATCAAGTAATTTGGACTTTTTTTCCATCTCAGCCATCATTCCATCAGTACCAATAAAAGACATGCTGGACATATTTCATCAACTTTCCCAGTTCCTGGAAAAAAAAAAAACCTCCTGAAAAAATGTCCACGAGCTGTGCCAACGCCCACCCAGATGTCACACATTTTCTTTTACCTTTAACACATATTTCATACAAAACTGGTAATTTTTAAAAGAATTTTTAAAGTGTTCGGGGGGGGGCTTGGAACCAACCAGACCTTTTACATGTAAAATGTGACTCTACTTACGAAAAAATCATGGTACGATTCCACTTCAGGAACAAATGACTCTGGTAAGTAGAGGTACCACTGTATATATATATATATATATTATCTGACTGGTGCGGTCCACTTTACATCGTATTAGGCTGAACGTTGCCACCTCTGTTGTACATGTTAAAAAGGTTCAAGCTAAACTCCAGCCACTTCTTCCTCCTGTGATATTTGTGTTTATCTCACACTGTGGTGTCTTTTATCCATGTTAAACAGACACTACTGATCCGTGAGCTGGTCCTGACAGACGCAGACCAAAAGAAAACAAGCCTCGTACAAGAGATTTAGAGACAGAGACGGTGAGAGACGGTGAGAGACAGTAAAGACGGTGAGGGAGAGGCCAAGTTCCCCTGCTGACGCTCTTGTTCCACAGTGAGAATCCCCAGGCTGGTAGCCTCACACATCTGCTTCCAGTTAACTCTCAGCGCTTTGACGCGTTTCCTGTGCTGAGGCTTCATGCTGCCCTGACCACGACACAGCCAAAAGTAATGCACTGGAACACACACACACACACACACACACTCACACACACTCACACACACTCACTCGTTTCCATGTCTCATGAGGACCAAGTTTGTAATGAAGTAGCCATTGGGTAGTGAGTATATATATATATATATATATATATATATATATATATATATATATATATATGTATATATATATATATATGTATATGTGTGTGTGTGTGTGTATATATATATATATATATATATATATATATATATATATATATATATATATATATATATATATATATATATATATATATATATATATATATATATATATATATATATATACATATATATGTATATATATATGTATATGTGTGTGTGTGTGTGTATATATATATATATATATATATATATGTATCATGTATTATGACCTGATGCCAGCTGAAGAGAGACCTGAACCCTGGTCCTGTACCGTACCCTGGTGTATTATGGTGTATTATGATGTATTATGGTGTATTATGGTGTATTATGGTGTATTGTATTTCATGTTGATAACACACATATTCCGCATTGCCGACGTTAGTTTTTTTTATTCGGTAAAGGTGGTGCTTCATAATTATTACAAAAATAAATGCAGAAATCACCAGCAGTATCTGGTCTAACATGTTGATATTTGAAATGAAAGCTAAACATGAAGTTGTTGGTCAGTGTTACCGGCTACTACGTACAGGTACACAGCTGTTAGCAGTGACAACGCTAGCGCATTGATCACAATTTAGTGAAAGTAGCTCCAAACAATTACGAGGTGTGAGTTCTTGTTCCATGTTTTGTAAATAAATCACTCATTCCAACACATACTGTTTTGAGAAAAAACAGGTTTTATTTTGTTGACCCCAGGAAACCTGCCGGGACTACTTTGGCTTTGACCAAAACTGGACCAGAACTGGGCTCACAGGACACTGTAGGCGGTAAATCAGTGTGGGTGCACCAGAGTAAAGGGGCGGAGTCAGAAGAGAGGGGTGGAGTCACTGTGGGTGCTGATGACAAACACATTAATCTGAAAAATACTGAACTGTCCCTTTAACGTCATATCAGAGTCCTGCACGGGTTCGGGTACCCGTGGGTGACCCGTGGGTGAACCGCAGATTTTCACGAAACGGGTGAAAAATGTTGTGCTGTGTCGGATGCGGGTTCGGTTCGGGTCGGACGTGGGTGATCGCGGGTCTAATTTGCGGTTCATAGGCTAAAAACTGTTCTTTAGTTTGGACTTGTATAGCTGCCTCCTGTCGGCTTCCTTCTTGATGCGTTTTTCAAGCGTGTGTGTGTGTGTGTGTGTGTGTGTGTGTGTGTTGATTATTATATGTGTGTGCGTGTGTGTGTGTGCGCGTGCGTGCGCTCACGGATAAAACTATTTTTTTAGTTTATAATTTGTCTGATACTTTTTAACAACATTTTTATTTGGCTCTGCCTTGGCTATGTCACTGTTCAGTATATTTGTGGCAATAAATGTTTGTATTTAAGTTTGGCTATCTGACATTTTCTTCCGGGTTCGGGTCGGATATCGGGTTCATTTATAGCAGGTCGGTTCGGGTGCGGATTTTATTTTTATTTTTTCGTCGGAAAACGGGTCAGATACGGGTTTGAACATGACGGGTATGGGCGGTTGCGGTATGTCAAAATCAGAACCGTGCAGGACTCTGCGTCATATAGATGAAGATAATGATGTTTAAAATGTTTAACCCTTGTGCGCTCCTTCGGGTCAAAGTGACCCGGTGGTTCACAAATGTACCTTTTCATACGTACTGTATGGTACCATTGCTTACTACTGAACACAGTCAAATATCCTTGTGGGGTGATGAGTCTATGGAACTGAACTTTGGAATCTGGGTCTTAAAGACCACAGACTGTGGGCCTTGTACGAAGGAGCGCACAAAGGTTAAGAAACATTTTTAAACCTGCATGAAACATACAGTGCAACAACAAAAACAGATAAAACACAAGTTAGAGCCAAGTTTTTGAGACAAAAATCTAATAGCATGTGATTTTACAGTTGTTTGAGGCCGGGTAGCTGAGAGTTTTATTTCATATTGATTAAGTGTGTGTGTGTGTGTGTGTGTGTCTGTGTGTGTGTCTGTGTGTGTGTGTGTGTGTGTGTGTGTGTGTGTCTGTGTGTGTGTCTGTGTGTGTGTGTGTGTGTGTGTGTGTGTGTGTGTCTGTATGTGTGTGTGTGTGTGTGTGTGTCTGTGTGTGTGTGTGTGTGTGTGTGTCATGGGATTTGGCAGAAGTCCTGTCAGTGAACTGCAGTTTGGAACAGTTAAGGTTTGCTTTGGGATCATCAACTCAAAAAAAACAACCTAAAATCATCATCTGAACACTTAGTGCAGGGGGGTCAAACTGTGGTCTACGGTCCTGGAGGGCCCGGGTTAATGTTGAACCGCATTTTGTAATAAACGTCCAAAATGGGCGTCATAGTGGTGCAGTAGTTAACAGGGTGGTGCAGTAGTTAACAGGGTGGTGCAGTAGTTAACAGGGTGGTGCAGTAGTTAACAGGGTGGTGCAGTAGTTAACAGGGTGGTGCAGTAGTTAACAGGGTGGTGCAGTAGTTAACAGGGTGGTGCAGTGGTTAACAGGGTGGTGCAGTAGTTAACAGGGTGGTGCAGTAGTTAACAGGGTGGTGCAGTAGTTAACAGGGTGGTGCAGTGGTTAACAGGGTGGTGCAGTAGTTAACAGGGTGGTGCAGTAGTTAACAGGGTAGTGCAGTAGTTAACAGGGTGGTGCAGTAGTTAACAGGGTAGTGCAGTAGTTAACAGGGTGGTGCAGTAGTTAACAGGGTAGTGCTGTAGTTAACAGGGTAGTGCAGTAGTTAACAGGGCGGTGCAGTAGTTAACAGGGTAGTGCAGTAGTTAACAGGGTGGTGCAGTAGTTAACAGTGTGGTGCATTGGTTAACAGGGTGGTGCAGGAGTTAACAGGGTAGTGCAGTGGTTAACAGGGTAGTGCAGTAGTTAACAGGGTAGTGCAGTAGTTAACAGTGTGGTGCATTGGTTAACAGGGCGGTGCAGTAGTTAACAGGGTAGTGCAGTAGTTAACAGGGTGGTGCAGTAGTTAACAGGGTGGTGCAGTAGTTAACAGGGTAGTGCAGTAGTTAACAGGGTAGTGCAGTAGTTAACAGGGTGGTGCAGTAGTTAACAGGGTGGTGCAGTAGTTAACAGGGTGGTGCAGTGGTTAACAAGGTGGTGCAGTAGTTAACAGGGTGGTGCAGTGGTTAACAGGGTGGTGCAGTGGTTAACAGGGTGGTGCAGTAGTTAACAGGGTGGTGCAGTAGTTAACAGGGTGGTGCAGTAGTTAACAGAGTAGTGCAGTAGTTAACAGGGCAGTGCAGTGGTTAACAGGGCGGTGCAGTAGTTAACAGGGTGGTGCAGTGGTTAACAGTGTGGTGCAGTAGTTAACAGGGTGGTGCAGTGGTTAATAGGGTGGTGCAGTAGTTAATAGGGTGGTGTAGTGGTTAACAGGATGGTGCAGTGGTTAACAGGGTGGTGCAGTAGTTAACAGGGTGGTGCAGTAGTTAACAGGGTGGTGCAGTGGTCAACAGGATGGTGCAGTAGTTAACAGGGCGGTGCAGTGGTTAACAGGGCGGTGCAGTTGTTAAGAGGGTGGTGCAGTAGGTAACAGGGTGGTGCAGTAGTTAACAGGGTGGTGCAGTGGTCAACAGGATGGTGCAGTAGTTAACAGGGCGGTGCAGTGGTTAACAGGGCGGTGCAGTTGTTAAGAGGGTGGTGCAGTAGGTAACAGGGTGGTGCAGTAGTTAACAGGCTGGTGCAGTGGTTAACAGGGCAGTGCAGTAGTTAACAGTGTGGTGCAGTAGTTAACAGTGTGGTGCAGTGGTTAACAGTGTGGTGCAGTAGTTAACAGGGTGGTGCAGTGGTTAATAGGGTGGTGTAGTGGTTAACAGGATGGTGCAGTGGTTAACAGGGTGGTGCAGTAGTTAACAGGGTGGTGCAGTAGTTAACAGGGTGGTGCAGTGGTCAACAGGATGGTGCAGTAGTTAACAGGGCGGTGCAGTGGTTAACAGGGCGGTGCAGTTGTTAAGAGGGTGGTGCAGTAGGTAACAGGGTGGTGCAGTAGTTAACAGGCTGGTGCAGTGGTTAACAGGGCAGTGCAGTAGTTAACAGTGTGGTGCAGGAGTTAACAGGGTGGTGCATTGGTTAACAGGGTGGTGCAGGAGTTAACAGGGTAGTGCAGTGGTTAACAGGGTGGTGCAGTGGTTAACAGTGTGGTGCAGTAGTTAACAGGGTGGTGCAGTACTTAACAGGGTGGTGCAGTAGTTAACAGGGTGGTGCAGTAGTTAACAGGGTGGTGCAGTAGTTAACAGGGTGGTGCAGTAGTTAACAGGGTAGTGCAGTAGTTAACAGGGTGGTGCAGTACTTAACAGGGTGGTGCAGTAGTTAACAGGGTGGTGCAGTAGTTAACAGGGTGGTGCAGTAGTTAACAGGGTGGTGCAGTAGTTAACAGGGTGGTGCATTGGTTAACAGGGTGGTGCAGGAGTTAACAGGGTAGTGCAGTGGTTAACAGGGTGGTGCAGTGGTTAACAGTGTGGTGCAGTAGTTAACAGGGTGGTGCAGTACTTAACAGGGTGGTGCAGTAGTTAACAGGGTGGTGCAGTAGTTAACAGGGTGGTGCAGTAGTTAACAGGGTGGTGCAGTAGTTAACAGGGTAGTGCAGTAGTTAACAGGGTGGTGCAGTACTTAACAGGGTGGTGCAGTAGTTAACAGGGTGGTGCAGTAGTTAACAGGGTGGTGCAGTAGTTAACAGGGTGGTGCAGTGGTTAACACTGGTGCCTCACAGACAGAAGGTTGTTGGTTCTATTCCCACACCAGACCTTTATTTGTGGAGTTTACAAGTTCTTCTCGTGTCTGAGTGGGTTTTCTCCAGGTACTCTGGCTCCTCCCACCATCCAAACACATGCACTGATAGGTTAACTGGTTAACTAGTTAACTGGTTAATCTAAATCACCCATAGGTGTGAATGTGTCAGTAGCTGTTTCCATTACAGTTTTTCTTAAAACAATATCGATATTCCTACAATGTCTACAAAGTACATTTGCACTTTGAACGTGTTTCCATTTGTGTTGTTCTCGGCAGGAGAACAACTGACCATCACTCTGATAGTGTTAGAGTGAATGAATGGGCTAATTCTCTGCTCAGTAAAAGTCTCAGGTGAACTCTTTAAAGACACTAACATGTTAAACTAACCAGCTGGTTAAGGTTAGAAGGGTCTGTACATGTGTCCCCACATTGTCAGGTCAAATATGATCAACACTTAACAAATGATAAATGTATGTAGTGTTTTTACCCAGTGTTGCACTTGACACTTTACAGAACAGAGAATAGATTCATGTGTAAAAAAAAACACTTCAATATTCAAACACTAACAGATAATAAAGTAAACACTGTGTCTTCTGTAGGAATCACTCTGATCATCACTACAACAGTGTGATCACCACTGACTTAGTTCTGTCGTCCCAACAGCCAATGGTTGTCATGGTTACAGTGACTGCAGCTGCCATTTTCACTCCCAGAGAAGTGATCATGTGACCATGGACGTCACATCTGTGACATAGAACTGCAGAAAAAAGTGTTTCCATTGCACTTTTGTGATAAATTACAATATTGAAATTTCTGAAAAAACACATCATGAAAGAGTGAAAAGTTTTTATCAATATTTGAGTGTTTTTTCAAAATTCCAGTGTTTCCATTACTAGTTTTTTCACGATATTTACATTTTGCGAATTTCCAAGGGTAATGGAAATGTAGCCAGTGATTGTTTGTCTATATATGTTCAGCTCTGAGATGAACTGGAGACTCATACAGGGTGACCTCTGACCCCGCCTTCACCTGCTGGAGCTGGATTAGCCCCCTGTGATCCCCAGTGACCCCAGTGACCCCTGTGACCCTAGTGAGGATAAAGTGGGTTCAGATGACGAGACGTCAAAAATGTAATAACCTTTTCATTTAATTTTTTAATTAACTGCCCCAACACATTTTGTCATACATTTTCAGGATGAATAAAAGAAAAAATGTAGAAAATAAACAAAATCTAAGAAATATTTACAAAATTATAAATAATGTGGAAAAATTTGGCCAAAAAGAGGACTTATTGAAATGGACTCCCAGTAGTTTTAATTTTGCCTTTTATAAAATAGTTTCTTTTTGACACCTGTTCCAAAACTGTTTAAAATCCAGTATTCACAGAATGTCTAATCTCATCCCTATTTTGTCCATTTCTCCAGTTTCTATGACAACCTGTCCTTGAATTAGAGCCAATGATGTGACTTTGACCTTTCTGCTAAATATGACCTTGACCTTTATTCAAATGGAACATTGTATCAGATGCTCATTAGTTATATGTAATTTAATGGTGATAATCTACAGTATTCATTCAGTTATAACATGACATGTTGGGTGACATTAATTATTACCATCTTGTGGAATCGTCTGAAGTTTTGTTCAATTTGAGTAAATTTGGTTAAAATACAGACTTAAATAAAAGGCAAAAGTTAGAAAACAAAACAAAAACCTGTCAGACAGATTCATTACTCACAGCCTCTGGATCTTTGGTTTGATTTTAATCATGTCTTTCTCTGCCAGGACATTTTGGCAGCGTTGTTCTATTTTCCATCCTTTGATGATAACATTTATCTTTATCTACTTTTACTATTCCTATATTTCACAACGCTTGTATGGTGCCTTAATGGCTTAGATGTTTCCAGGCAGGGCTACATGAGGCACTTCTGGACTGGAAGTGGATTGACTAGAGTCAGTAATAGATGACAGATTTAAAGAAGC
Source organism: Siphamia tubifer (assembly GCA_020466265.1). Taxonomy (NCBI): domain Eukaryota; kingdom Metazoa; phylum Chordata; class Actinopteri; order Kurtiformes; family Apogonidae; genus Siphamia; species Siphamia tubifer. The sequence goes on along the minus strand of CM035789.1, from coordinate 47,025,307 downwards.
ACAAAATAAATGATGCTGTTGGAAACTGGCTCCACAGTCTGGACTGTTTCTGTTCTTTTAAAATATAGTTAGTTAATAGTAGAAGTTTGGGACCATTTTACGCTGTGTAAGGCAGACAACAGTGTGTGCACAGGTAAATAGCATTAGCATTAGCCTAGCACTGCTGTATTTACTGCAACACGTGAACCAAACACATCCACACTTTAATGACACTTCATCAAAACAGACTCAGAGCTTAACTGTGGTTTGCTAACTGGTGAGTATTAGCATCTGTTAGCATGTAGCCTCACTGGTGAGTATTAGCATCTGTTAGCATGTAGCCTCACTGGTGAGTATTAGCATCTGTTACCATGTAGCCTCACTGGTGAGTATTAGCATATATTAGCATGTAGCCTCACTGGTGAGTATTAGCATCTGTTCGCATGTAGCCTGGTCTACTTTAACCATTTAACTGGTCTACTTTAACCCTTTAACTGGTCTACTTTAACCATTTAACTGGCCTACTTTAACCCTTTAACTGATCTACTTTAACCATTTAACTGGTCTACTTTAACCCTTTAACTGGTCTACTTTAACCCTGTAACTGGTCTACTTTAACCCTTTAACTGGTCTACTTTAACCCTTTAACTGGTCTACTTTAACCCTTTAACTGGTCTACTTTAACCCTTTAACTGGTCTACTTTAACCCTTTAACTGGTCTACTTTAAACCTTTAACTGGTCTACTTTAACCCTTTAACTGGTCTACTTTAATCCTTTAACTGGTCTACTTTAACCCTTTAACTGGTCTACTTTAACCCTTTAACTGGCCTACTTTAACCCTTTAACTGGTCTACTTTAACCCTTTAACTGGTCTACTTTAACCCTTTAACTGGTCTACTTTAACCATTTAACTGGTCTACTTTAACCATTTAACTGGTCTACTTTAACCATTTAACTGGTCTACTTTAACCCTTTAACTGGTCTACTTTAACCATTTAACTGGTCTACTTTAACCATTTAACTGGTCTACTTTAACCCTTTAACTGGTCTACTTTAACCCTTTAACTGGTCTACTTTAACCATTTAACTGGTCTACTTTAACCATTTAACTGGTCTACTTTAACCCTTTAACTGGTCTACTTTAACCCTTTAACTGGTCTACTTTAACCCTTTAACTGGTCTACTTTAACCCTTTAACTGGTCTACTTTAACCATTTAACTGGTCTACTTTAACCATTTAACAGCTCAGACATTATTTTAGGTAAATGTTCTGCTGTGGAGAAAAATAACAAAAGTGTAAACTATAGTAAAAACAAACGAATCCCAAAGTGTTTATTTTCACTCCCTGCTTTGTTTTGTTCCATTATATGTTCAGAAGTATGAATACAGTGGTTCCTCTACTGACCACAGACCCAGTTAATGAATGATCCAAGTCACAAAAAACTTTTGCTTCAATTTTTCGTCTCTGAATACAAAAGAAAATTCAACTTACGAAATGAAACTGAAACCTCAGAGACATAAATACTCTGTACATTACTGTACGTACTGTACGTATCATCCCATTGGCTATGAGGGAGCTACCCATGATGCTATTGGTGACCTTTGACCCTCATTCATCAGAGTTCTAACCATACACATGTAAAGGACAGAGCCACCGCTGCCCCTCGAGTCCCCTCACTGAAACCCCCCCCCACAGCACACACCCTCCACCAGCCCAAAGAAAGTGACTCCTGGTGCGAACGAAAAGAAGAAGCGTCTGCGTTATCAACACAAGTGAAACAGGAAATGATGAAAAAGAGGAGGAGCCATCACTGCGCCAGCACCAACAAAAGACATGATGACGAAACACCAACAACCCCCTGAACCCACGGAAAAAAAAACACCCGAAAAAATGTCTACCAGTCGTGCCATCGCCCCGACGACGCACACGCCCCGCCCACCCCAGGAAGATCACGAAAAGTCGTCAAAGTCAATGGTCCCTGGATCTACACCCACCAAACATCTGTCAACAAACACTGAAGGTGAAAGTGACAAAACAAACAATGGTATGAAAATGACCCACATGTCTGGTATAAAATGACCCACATGTCTGGTATAAAATGACCCACATGTCTGGTATAAAATGACCCACATGTCTGGTATAAAATGACCCACATGTCTGGTATAAAATGACCCACATGTCTGGTATAAAATGACCCACATGTCTGGTATGAAAATGACCCACATGTCTGGTATAAAATGACCCACATGTCTGGAATAAAATGACCCACATGTCTGGTATAAAATGACCCACATGTCTGGGATGAAAATGACCCACATGTCTGATTCATTTAATGGTTTAATGTTTAATGTTCAGTCAGTGAAGACACATTTACCCACTGACACCAATACATTACATCTAAAATATACTGTTTATAAAACTGAAAACACATTTACTACAAAATAGGTCATTTTTAAAATCATTTTTATTTTTGTTCTCATTGTTTAACACCACACAGAGGGAGTCAACATTATTTGAGATCAATGCATATTTTAGTCTTGCAGCCAAATATTTTAATATTTAGTGCATGTGTGTGACCATCAGCGGTCCTACCTGAAAGCTGAGCAGACATCCTTTATTAGAACTCTCTATTATAAACCAGGGAGGGCAGTGCTACACCTCAGTGATGTGTGGGGGAAACAAAGACTGGACAGGACGAACGGGGACAGAAATTAACAGGTGCTGCTATTGTAATTAAAGATTGTAAGGTGGTGTGTTATTCCAACTATTAACTGTCCATCAATAAAAATAAATAAATGAATCGAAATAAGAGAAGAAAACCAAAACAGTACAAAAGAAAAAGAGATTCAATAAATATATAATTAAACAAAACGGTCGTGAGCACCATAATTGTGGATGACTTGATAGTATAAAATAGAATGCAATAGAATAGAATAGAATAGAATAGAATAGAATAGAATAGAATAGAATAGAATAGGCCAGAACAGGACACTAGTGCAAAAGAGAATGAGTTTAGGGTAGAGATTCTGGAGAGATTCTCAGCACATTCTGGGGGGTCCCATCATTCACTGAAATGGGACTCAGCAGTAGCTGGCGAGACCCGATCAAACATGCAAGTGTGAAGGACCCCGAAGCCTAGAACAGCAATCACAGCAAGGCAGGGCCAAGCTAACAGGGCACCCCCCATCCCGGGCTCTAGGAGCCACATTTTTAAAGGGTTTAATATTTGGGGTTTTGGAACCAATCGGACCATTTACTTGTAAAATGCGACTATTTACTTCATGGTACAAAACCACTTCTGGAACAAATTAATTTCATAAGCTTCATACATACAGAACACTCACCAATGATGTGTCAGAAGTTAAAGGGTTTTAAAAAATGGAATTCAACCAATTACTCAATTAATTGATGAAAAAAATCGACAGAATATTTGATATTTTCAGCCCTAGATGAAACTTTCAAATAGTTTCTTCTTGGGCTGAAATTCATACCTAAATAAAAAGGTATGGATGGATAAAATTCCTTCCATGATTGGCAGTGATCACCAATCAGCTGATCATGTTTTTTGGTGATCGGCATCAGTGATTGGGCCAAAACATTCTGATCAGTGAATCACTAATGCTAACACCAAATGGTTTGATTTGGATGTCAACTCTATTTACTGTATTTTCTGGACTATAAGTTTCTACTTTTATCATGTTTTAAATCATGAGTTTTATACAAAGGTGCAGATGTTCTTTCACCACTAGGGGCGCGATAACAAGGATTAGAAACAAAACTAAGAATACTCTACTTTTTCTTTAGCAGATAGAACACGGACGACAAATTATCAAGTGTTAATTATTTTTCAAATCCTCAGCCCTTCATCATCATCATCATCATCATCATAGTCATTATCATCAGACAGATGTTCAACTGTGACACAGAAGAAGTCGACTCCATGGGTTTGAATGAAGATAATTAAAGTGATTTGTGTTTTAAAACACAGGAGAAATGAAGATAAACAATAAATACTAGTGATGCGCGGTTAGGGGGTTTTACAGAAACCCGCCCCGCCCAAACCCAAGACGTGGCTAGGCCCGTCCCGCCCAACCCGCATGATGTCACGTATCGATAAACCCAACCCGCCCGCTATCAACCCGCGAGCTTAAATTTGTCTCTAAACTCACATAGTACATTCGCAGCATCTTTACCTTGTGCTTCTAATGTTAAAAGTCATGAAGCATCATTTTTGCCTCCTTTCTAACGTCTCAATATGCACTCCAGCACATAAAATAGACTCCACCCACATCATCACTCTATAAAGCCAACACATACAACGTTTCCGTACAACCTTCGCATCGCCTGTTTTAATCTTCTCCCTGATCAAGTCCCACATTTTCACTCTTATCTCTGAGTGTTCAGGGAGATTTGGCGCTAATAACAAATAACAAAAAGTTGGGATAAAAAAGCATTCAAAACAGGAAGTGACGGGCTTGCACATGCGCGAGCCGAGCACACACACACACACACACACACACACACACACACACACACACACACCTCAGCGGGTATTGATCGTCCCTGACCCGCCCCACCCGCATCCGCAATATGTATTAATACTGCGACCCAGCCCGCCCGACTCGCAGGTCACCCACGGGTATCCGCTGGCCAGTGGGTAGCCAGCACAACACTGGTAAATACTGGTTGTTTTTCTCTTGGTTCTGTTCAGTTTTCATCAGTAAAGTCACTGTTAGGATAAAGTCTGTTCAGGTACAAACATGGAACTACATTCACAGTTAAATCCTTCTGTACATGATGTAAATATAGAATGTTTAAACATAGATATGTATATCTATGTTTATGTATGTAGCTGACTCCCTGATGAAGGCCATTTATGCCGAAACGCGTTGGGGTTTTTATAGGTTTTTGTGACCAAGCCAGTTTAATAAAGGCTTTTTATTCTTCACTTTTAAGAGAGTGCCTTGGAATTTTTCTTTCTTTTTGCTGTTTTTTTCCTATCCAATAGAGCACCTCTAATTATTATTACTTATTTTGAGTCCAGGTAGTGCTCCTTAAGCAAACTTTTTATAGATACGTATGTATATTATTTACTTCAGAAAATACTGTATGATTGAACCAAGCAGATTTTTACTCCAGATAATCCCTTTAAGTCGCCTCAGGTTTGTCTAAAGGATCTGGATCCACTGTTTTCAGGCTGGAAAAGTCGTAGCACATGACACTGGTTTTGAGACAAGTATCAGCTATGACTGTGTCAGATGGATTAGATACGAGTGCACGGCTCTGCTGCACAGGCGTACAACACTCATATCACTTTTCCTCAGACGGCAGGTCAACTATTTTTAAATTTAGTCCATCGATTTGGACAGAGACGAGCGGCCTGGAGGACGACTGTCAATGTCTAATTGTGGGTGATATGTTTCTGTTTTGTTCTTTCCTCACAATTTTAACTGTTGAGGCATGAAACTGTGTGTTTTGAAAACGTCTCTGCCGCCAGAACATGCCCCAGAAGCATTTTCCACAAACATTTGACACTGTGGAAGGTCACGGCGAGTGGAGCTGCGGAACATTCTAGCTGACAGTGGGTGAAAAGTTGGCTCCACCCTGGACATGTCACCGCTTCAACACCCATTTACATTCACATTCCACACTTAAGGCCAGTTAATGCTACGTTCACACTCCAGGCTAATGTTCCCAAAATATGACTTTTCGCTTCCATTTGACCTGTTAAAGAACGACACATATCTGATTTTTATAAATCTGACCCAGTTCACTTTTCATATGTGGTACGAAATACCATATGATATTTGTATTAATGTCGCCTAATATTGGTTGAAATTATTGTTAAAACTGTGTGTGTGTGTGTGTGTGTGTCTGTGTGTGTGTGTGTGCGTGTGTGTGTGCGTGTGTGTGTGTGTGTGTGTGTGTCTGTCTGTCTGTGTGTGTGTGTGTGTGTGTGTGTGTGTGTCTGTCTGTCTGTCTCTGTGCATGTGTGTGTGTCTGTGTGTGTGTGTCTGTCTGTCTCTGTGCATGTGTGTGTGTCTGTGTGTGTGTGTGTGTGTGTATGTGTGTGTGTGTGTGTCTGTGTGTGTGTGTGTGTGTGTGTGTGTGTGTGTCTGTGTGTGTGTGTGTGTGTGTGTGTGTGTGTGTCTGTGTGTGTGTGTGTGTGTGTGTGTGTGTGTCTGTGTGTGTGTGTGTGTGTGTGTGTGTCCGCAGAGTCATATCATGCTATAACTCAATGAATACTGTAGATATCACTATGAAACTGGAAAAGCACTCAGAGTACAGACCTCCAAGGTCGACCCCCTCCTCAGATCACCACCAAAGTCTAATCATTTCCAGATCTCCTCATTATCAAACCTACCCTGAAAATTTTACCAAAATCCATCCAAACATTTTTAACTAACAGCCAAACAGACAGACGGACAGACAAACCAACGGCAGCAAAAACATGTGACTAATCAGATCAGACATCAGATACAATAATCTGTTTGAGAGTAGAGGTCAAAGGTCAAGGTCACAGAACTTTCAGATTGGTACCAAACGATGCAGAATGAAGATTTATACAATTCTTATAATTGTTGTTATCACCTACGACCAATAGTTTTTCAGATCTCTGGAGGTCAAAGGTGACATGTGTCCAAATTAACTTGTGTAACACTGTGTCAAACATAAACATATCACGCTATAACTTAATCAATACTGGATATATTATCATAATATTACACACACTGATGCATATATACATATAACCAAATTATCAATACTGTAAAAGGTCAAAGGTCAAGGTTACATTTAGCAGAAAGGTCAAAATCACATTATTGGCTCTAATTGAAGAACAGGTTGTCATAGTAACTGGATATTGACACAAAATAGGGGCGGGGTTAAACATTCTGTGAATACTAGGGTATTATATTTGAGTTATTTTCTTATGTGTTTAACTTATGTGTCAGATGTAAAACACTTTGGTTTGCTTTTATGTTGTTGTAAAGTGCTAATGAAATAAACTTTCAAAATTATTCATGTTATTTAATTATTTTAGCTATTTACTCATGAGTAGGTATTTTTTATATCGCAATATATGGTTCAAAAAACCACAATGTCTTTTCTATTATCATTCAGCTCTAGTGCAGATTTATCGTACGTCGTCCTCTGACACTTTTGGTCTGTGAACTGTGACCTTTGTTGAGAAAAAAAAAAGCCAAAATGAGGTTGGTAAATTTCCAGTCACACAGTGATTTCAGAGAATTGTGTTTGTGTTGTGTTTTTAGAGAAGTCAGGGAGTCCCTCCAACGCAGGAAAGCCTTTGAGAAGCTACTTCCTGTCTGTTCACCGCCTCTTCATTGCACTTTTGTTTCTTCCCCCTCCCTCTCACTTTCACTCCCTGTCACCCCCGCTGTGGTCGACCAGGTCGTGTTGTTCCTCTGCAGTTTGTGTGGGCACATTTAAAACTAACAAACTCTAAACACTAACTGCTCCATTCTGGGGTCACCCTTTCCACTCCCCCACAGAGGGAACCACCTCATCAAAACCTGTGTGATTCATTTAGTCACATGTCTTCCCTGCGCTGTCGCCATAGTTACCAAAACCGATGTTAAGTTTCAGTAGCTTCCTGTCGTATTGACGCTAGGGCTGTCAACAACCACTATTTAATAGTTGAAAATATATTTGAATATTGAAATGATTAGTCGACTGATCAGATAATTATTAATTTAATACAATAAAATATATGTTTTATTGAACATACTGCAGGTTTGAACATAACTGATCATATTGTCCACATAGGACTATAAGGTGCATTAAGTGAAGTCAAAATGATGAGATAAAAAAAGAAAATTATGAGATAAAAAAAGAAAATTATGAGATAAAAATGTTAAATCTTTAGATAAAGTCACAATTATTAGATCAAATTTTTGATTCATTTAGTTACTACTTTCTTCCCTGCGCTGTCGCCATAGTTACCAAAACTGACTGTGTTCTTTGTACCTCAGAACAGCCACATTATTTTGCATCACTCTAGAATTTTACAACAACGTAGAAGCAGAGCAAAGTGTTTTACATCCTAAAACAGAAATAAAACAACTGAAATAATTAAATTAATGTAAAAGACTTGGTGAAGATGGGTTTGAACCTAGACATAAAAACACACAGGTCATTTTATCAAATAAGTAAGAAGAAAATATTAAGATAAAGAAAAACAAATAAATGTAAAAAAAATTTAAACAAATATATTATTATTATTATTTCAAAAAGAAAAAAATATTTAATACAAATAAAAATTATTAAAAAAATAAAACTAAATAGACATTTTTTTGGAAATTTTCAATTTCAATTCAATGTATTTTGAATATGCAACAAATAAAAACAACTGCACTCAAAAAATATAAAAATAAATTAATTCTATATAACTGATGTTGTTTTTCCTTCGGGCAGCGAGCCTTTGTTTTGGGTGATTTTCTCTTGTTGGCAGCTCTTTTTTTTTTCAGTCTTGTTACCATAGTGACTCAGTCCAAACTGCTTCAGAATGATGGTCATGTGATCAGTGTGTGTCAGGTTCTATTGACATTAGAAAATGTTGAGCTCATTCGTCTCCTACATTAACAGGATGTTGTCATGTGACTATTGTCAACACGTAATGAACAGCTGTCATCTGCACAATAATAATAATAATAATAATAATAATAACAACAACAATAATAATAATAATAATAATAATAATAATAATAATAATAATAATAATAATAATAATAATAATAATAATAATAATAATAATAATAATAATAATAATAATAATAATAACAATACTACTACTACTACTACTACTACTACTACTACTACTACTACTAATAATAATAATAATAATAATAATAATAATAATAATAATAATAATAATAATAATAATAATAATAATAATAATAATAATAATAATAATAACAATACTACTACTACTACTACTACTACTACTACTACTACTACTACTACTACTACTAATAATAATAATAATAATAATAATAATAATAATAATAATAATAATAATAATAATAATAATAATAATAATAATAATAATAATAATAACAATACTACTACTACTACTACTACTACTACTACTACTACTAATAATAATAATAATAATAATAATAATAATAATAATAATAATAATAATAATAATAATAATAATAATAATAATAATAAATAACACTAATATAATAATAATAATAACACTGTCATTTAGAGTTAGAATGTGTTTTCTTATCCAAAGTCATCAGTGATTGCTTCCAATCAGGGGTTAGAGCGAGCAAACGAGGACAAATGAAAGTTTAAGGAGCCAGTATTGATTTGTGTTGAGGTCAGGGGGAGGTCATCCATATCACAGAATCAACAAACAGCCGCCAGCGCCCTCCTCAGTCAAGCCAATCACCTTCTGACCTGGCTACCGTTACCATGGCGAATGACCCTCAACCACACAAACCAAATACCCTCACCATCCTCCTCCTCCTCTTCCTCACTGAGTGAAGATTGAAGATGGTAAAGTAAAGCTTCTCCAAAACACTGGAGCTACGACTGCACCTCTGACTTTACATGAATATTTAGTCTTTTTTATTTTACTGAATATTTTGTTCATTTTAATGATTATTTTATTCATTTTATTGTATATTTTGTTCAGTTTTGTTCATTTTACTGATTATTTTATTGTATATTTTGTCCATGTTTATTTATTTTATTGTATATTTTATTCAGTTTTGTTCATTTTTCTCTCTGTGACAATGTTTCATACTTTAATTAATTAATCCAGTTTTTTTTAAAGTGGTTTTATTTTACATCTCATTTTTCCAATCCATGATGTTTCATGCAATTTTCTGAGAACTACTTTGAAAAAAACTAATATTCCAACGAGGCCTGGCCATGCTGTTGAGCTCCTCCATGCTAATGATTCTAGAGGCTGGAATCTCAGCCCGTCTTTCCATTTGTGCCTCCATCCCTTTCATAGCCCCCTCCCCCTCCCCTCCCCCCTCTGAGGCAGGAGGCGGTGGTGGTAACCAAGCCTCTGGCAGTGTGTTCCTATCCTGCAGGAGCCCTCAGGTTCCAACCTGTCAATATCCTCGGCAGCATCCTGGCTCTGCAGCGGCTCAGTTAACCTCCTCACCCTCTGCAACCGCACGAAGGGGATCCTGTCCCTCTGCCGGCGCCGACACCCCCCCCCCCCTGGCTGCCCTAACCCTTTAACCCCTGATGTGTCAGCGATGACGCGTTCTGAAAGGATGGTTTAGTTTCAATATTGTGAAAAAATCCTTTTTTTAAACTGTGATTTTACTGAGTTTTGTTCATGGATCTGACATATGGAAATAAAAAGGTGTCAAAAAGCAAAGTTTAGAAAAAAGAAAAAACTAAATCTACTCGAACCAAATATATTATTATTATTATTATTATTTTGTTTAATATTTCTAAATTTAATATTGTATTTTATTATTTTTCTTCCCTTTTGTGCCATTTGTGTTTAATTTTGTTCATGCTACTTATTATTTTGTTGGTTTATGACACATTTTTTTGCTGTTATTGTCCATATTGTTGCTTGTTTTATAATTTTTTAACTGGAACTGTTAAAGTCTCAGGAGTTAAAGGGTTAAACTACATTCTCAAAACTCACATCCGTAAAAAGGGCAGGGTCCTGGCACCAACAGCTGCCAATATGGCAGCTGGTGACAGGGTTTGTGTTGGGGGGGGGCTACGATATAAAAAAAAAAGACTTTGCGTGATGTGTTTAATGTATATATTTCAATATGAAAAAATCCTCAGGAGTAAATGTTTCAGTGTTATCCTTCTGTAGCTTAAATAATTTAATAAAAATACTAATTAAAAATAAATAGAAAAATAAAGAAATAAATAAAGACAAAAAAAAAAAAAAAAAAAAAAAAAAAAAAATATATATATATATATATATATATATATATATATATATATTAATAATAAATTATTAAAATATTATAATTTTAAATTAAATTAAGATAAGATTAAAAATGTAAAAAGACAAATTAGAAAAAAGATTTTAAATGAGCAAAAAAATAAATCAATGATTTTTTAAATTAATTAAAGAAAGAAATTAAAAAATAATATATACAAATAAGTAAACAATAATAAAAAATAGAAAAATAAAAATAGAAATAAAATAGAAAAAGTCAAATAAATATTTAAATAATAAATGCATAAACATAACTATATGAAAATAAATAACAAATAAGTACCGAAATAAAGATATAAATAGATTAGTAAAAATATAAAAAAGACAAATAAAAAATAGAAAAAATGAGTAAAAAATGAAAACATGTAAATTAAAAAAATAAAATAAAAAATAAAATAAAATAAAAAAAAACCGTATACAAATAAATGAACAAGAAAAATAAAATGAATAGAAAAATAAATAAAATAAATAAATAGTCAAATAAATTAATGAATAATAAATGCATAAAAATATTCACATACATTTGAAATAAATTAATAAAAGAGGAAATAAAGTATAAAAGGAAAAAAACAAATGTAAAAATTTATAAAGAAAATTAAGACATAAAAAAGTAGAAATATATACAGATAAATAAACAATAACAAAAATAAATAAATAACTAAATAAATAAAGTCAAGTAAATGTATATATAAATACATAAAAATATATTAAAAGATAAAAGGAAAATAAAAAATAAGTAAATAAATGATCAAAAATATCAAAAACAACAAATAAAAATAAATTAATGACAATCAATAAAAAATATTAAATGAAGAAATAAAAGCAAAAATATATATCCAGATATATACAGATAAACAAAAAATAATAAAAATATATTTTTAAAAATATAATGCAATAAAAAATAAATACAATAAAAATAAATAAATAATAATATATAAATAATAAATACATTAAAAGAAATTAAAAGAAAATAAGAAAATAAATGCTAAAAAAAGTATTAAAAAGTAAAATAAAGAAATAAAGAAATGAAAATAAAACATAAAGAAAAAGAAATTTAAAAAATAAAAATATACGCAAATAAATAAACAAAAAAGAAAATAAAAATAAATAAAAGTCAAATAAATATATAAATAACGAATACAGAAAAAATAAATGAAAAAGAAATAAATAAAAATACAAAAAAATAAATAATTAAAAACTGTAAAAAGACATTTAACATTATCTTAAACACTGAATAAAGAAATTAAAGTAAAACTATATACAGATAAATAATAATAAAAAATACAGAGAAAAATTTATAAAATAAAATGAATAAAAAATAAGGAAATAAATGATGAAAAATGTAAAAAAAAAAAAAAAAAGAATAGAAAAAGAAATCAAAACTAAATAAAAATAATACATTTCTGAAAAATTTAAAAACAATTAATTAAATAAAGAAATATATACAAATAAACAATAAAAAATAATAATAATAATTGCAGGATCTGTAATGTGACTATTGTGTCCAGGTCCATGTGGACGGTGCAGGTCACACACACACACACACACACACACGCACACAGAGGGTGAGAGAGGGACGAGATATTGGAGAAGGTTCTGAAGCCTGAAGGAGAGAACCTGGGCGACTGGGTGATAAAGGTCCCGTCAGAGCGTCATATGGATCCATTACAGGGACAGGGAAGGGGGCAGTGGAAAAAAGAATCCATTTATTCACGTGTCAGGGAAAGAATTTTCAGAGTGATTAACAAGACGTGTGTGTGAAGTGGTGGGAGAGACACAGGAGTCACGCAGAGGAGGGTGTGTTTGTGTGTCTTCACAAACCCATGGGCCTGATCCTCAGAGTGGTAACAAGCGTGTGGCAGCATGTCACACACACACACACACACACACACACACACACACACACACACACACACACACACACACACAGTAACGCTGCTGAGCCTGACCGCCAGGCACCGAGGCTGTCTGCTGGGAGCTCAGGTTACGGCCGAGCGGCGGGACAGACTTTATAGAAGCCTCTCTCCCACACCCACTATCCTCCTCCGCAGGGCTCCGGAGGAGGTATCGGGTTGCCGGTTCAGCGCCGGCCAGGCTTGGCGCTGGCGGCGGCTTGTGATCTTGGGTGTGTGTGTGTGTGTGTGTGTGTGTTTTATCCTCCACTCTTTGAGGGTATCGGCACACAACACTGCTGTCTCCTCCAGGTATGTAGGTGTGATTTACACTGGAGACGCAAAACACCAAGTGAACACACACTAAACCTGACCTCTTACACTGCACATTTATACTGTGTGTGTGTATGTGTATATATATGTATATAATTATAATCTTTTAATAATTTATTATTCATATATATATATATATATATATATATATATATATATATATACCATGTGGCTTGGGGGCCAAATCCGGCCCCCGTCAAAGGGCCCAGTCCATTGAATATATTAAAACCTCTCGTATTCACAGAATGTCTAATCTGATCCTGTTTTGTGTCAATCTTCTGTTTCTATGACAACCTGTTCTTGAATAAGAGCCAATATTGTGATTTTGACCTTTCTACTAAATGCGACCTTGACCTTTGACCTTTTGCAATATTGATAATTACCTCTGTCAGGGAGGTATTTAATTAGGGTCAGTTTGTCTGTCTGTCTGTCAGCAGGATCACACAAAAGTTCTGAATGGATTTTGATTAAACTTTCAGGAATGATAGATAATGGGTCAAGGAAGAACCCATTAGATTTTAAGCAATGAAGGTCAAAGGTCAAGGTCACACGAAAGGTCAACAGCTAAAACACACCAGTGGTAATATCTCAGGATTCAAACAAGATAGAATCTGGTGGGTTTTTTCATTCACATGGTCTGACCTTCAGACATCAGATGGTCAACACTTATAACATTAACCTTTCACCCCTGACCCCAAACCTTCAGACATCAGATGGTCAACACTTATAACATTAACCTTTCACCCCTGACCCCTAACCTTCAGACATCAGATGGTCAACACTTATAACATTAACCTTTCACCCCTGACCCCTAACCTTCAGACATCAGATGGTCAACACTTATAACATTAACCTTTCACCCCTGACCTTCAGACATCAGATGGTTAACACCTATGGCTCCATCACGTCATGTTTTGACAACATATGACGTTAAGCCAATTTGTGACCTTGACCTTAAATCTTGACGTCATAAATAATCAAATATTGAAATGATCATATCACATAAACTGAACAGACCCTCTCACACTCCTATTGGTCCATAAAATAAAATCTGGGGTGAACACGGAAATGACGTATTGAAAAGTTTTACATGAGAAAACTCATTTGAACAAAGTTTTATCAGTAACCGAACATAAGAATGTCCCGTTTTTTAATAATATTAAGTTTTATCAAAAATTACTGAAAAATCAACCCTTGGTGGAAGTCTGTCTGTCTGTCTGTCTGTCTGTCTGTCTGTCTGTCTGTCCATCTGTCTCTGTGTGTCTGTCCGTCTGTCTGTCTGTCCGTCCGTCTGTCTGTCCGTCCGTCTGTCTGTCCGTCTGTCTGTCTGTCCGTCCGTCTGTGCGTCCGTCTGTCTGTCTGTCTGTCTGTCTGTCTGTCTGTCTGTCTGTCAGCAGGATTATGCAAAAAGTTCTGAATGGATTTTGATGAAACTTTCAGGAATGATAATCTCATAATTTTGATGTTTTTTCTCATAATTTTCACTTTTTATCTCATGATTTTGACTTTTTATGGTCACAGGGTTTGGGTTAATGTAATTTAATGTAATTTAATGTAATTTAATGTAATTTAATGTAATTTAATGTAATTTAATGTAATTTAATTTAATTTACTCAACTAGATATTTTTTGTGTGACCTGTTGAAGAAGAATTTTTAAGTTGATTCAATGGTTTTATTTTTTTCAGTGTGAATTCAATGATAATGTGTATGTTTGCTTTGATGACTTCCACAGAGACACCATCATCATCATCATCATCATCATCATCATCATCGTCATCATCACAGTGTCTGCTCAGATCATCTGTGTGTTCTGACAGTGACATGCCAGACTTTATCTAACCATCTCTTTCCTGTTTGCAGTAGAAGGTGCATTCACAGGTCACCGTGGAAGACGCCTTCAATATGCAAGGACGCTGTGATGCTACTGTCCATGGCTCGCTAGCTAGCCCGGCATAGAACGGCAGACATGAATAATGTATGGGGACATCTGCCACCCCTGAATTATAGATCTGTGGAGCCCCAGCATATGGGAAGAGCCCTGCAAATGCTAATGGCTAACTCCCCGTGACAAAATATGTGTTAGAGACACGTGAACGATAGTGAGGTCATGCGGTCTTTCAGCTGCGACGGTAAATGTATTAACATGCGTACGTTGTGTGGACTGTATCTGTATTTGTGCGAAGGCCCCCGCTGGATAAACAGGCTGGAATGTAATCATATGATGACAAACAAGGATTAATCCCAAGGCTCGTCTGAACCAGGGGTGTCAAACTCATTTTAGTTCAGTGGGGGGGAGGGGCGCGTTAAACCAAATTGGATCTGAAGTGGGCGGGGACACTACAATAATAACATAATATAGAAATAAATCCGAATTTTCCTGTACATTTAAGAGCAGAGGCGTCAAACATGCGGCCCGAGGGCCAAATGCGGACCGCTGACGGTTCCAATGCGGCCCGTGGGATAAAGAGCAGAACTGTTAAAGGTGGGACATGTTTTTATGGAGCATTTTTAATGTGGTCCAACACTGGTGTGTGTGTGTGTGTCCATATCTTTATGGGGACATTGACAGTCACAGGACCTCTAACCAAAATTCTGGTTAAATATAAATAAAGGTCCCCACTAGTAAAATAGAAATAGTGTGGTCCTATAAATACATTACTTCATTTTTCATGGAAGTCCCCATAAAGCATGAGGGAAACAGGTGCAAAGTTGTGTTTACTTAAAAAAAAGGATTTATTTTCATGTATTTTTGTATTTATTTATTTCTATATTTTTTATTCTAACTTATTATGTTTATTATTTATTTATTTATTTATATTATTATCTATTTTTGTAATTTATTTATTTGTATTTTTTAAATTTAATTACATTTTCAAATTTTTATTATTTGTTTTATTTACACTCACTACCCAATGGCTACTTGATTACAAACTGGTCCTAATGAGACATGGAAAACTGCATCATTATCCGTCTTTTCATTTTGGTTTTGGAAAACAAATAATGAAGAAATGAGTTGTTTCATTGTCTTATTTTTGTTTTATTTTGGAAAATGAATGACACCTGGATTGAGTTATTTTTTTCCATTGTTATTTTTGGTTTTATTTTGAAAAACCAATGATACATGGATTGTCTTTCAGCTCTTTTATGTAGGTTTCCTCCCCCTGAAGTGCAGCCTGCTTGAATATTCTATACTCTCTGGTTACAAGGCCTGCGTTTTAAAGAAGCAGCGACATGATGGCGGGTATGGGGGGGGTATGGGAGGGGGGGTATTGGGGGGGTTCTTTCAGCCCAGTCGAGCAGGAGGCCTGGTCTACCGGGGACCACTTCGATCTCCGCCTTTCTCTCCAGGATTATCCCCTTATCAGCGCCGCAAAAGCACAGCCTCAGAAGCACCAGTAATTAGCCTATCTTTAATTAACGAGCACCTCGCTCCAAAACCACCCACGGAACCGTACAGACTCCCAACTGGAACACAGTCAGAGCGTAAAGATGAGCAGACTTAATCTTGTTTTTGTTGGAAACCAGAGAGACGGAGAACGTGTAGAAAAGGTCAAAGTTCATCTGCAAGTAGTTGGGGAGTTGAACTGTGCAGACCGTCCCTGATGCAAACAAGACGTTTTCTACCGCAGGTTTCAAAGGGAATGTGTGTGTGTGTGTGTGTGTGTGTGTGTGTATTCCTATCTCTATGGGGACATTGTATGATAAATGTATGTAAATGACATCCCCTAGAAACACATTAACTTGTTTTTTTTTCTGGAAGTCCCCATATAGAACTGGTTCTCCAGTCCGGTCCTCGTGGCCTCCAGTGTAGATATCTCCCTCTTGTTCTTTTATAAAAATAAAGTTAAAAATAAAGAAATAATTAAATAAATAAATATTTTCAAAAAATATAACAAATACAAGTAAAACATTAAAAAACAGTAATTTTTTTTAAATAAAATAATTAAAATAATAAAAGAACAATTTAAAACATTTTAATTAAAACACATAAAATGAATAAAAAAAGAAAATATTATTAAAAAAAAGAAAAAATAAGCATTGCATTACTAGAGCTGATCAATAATAGAGCTGATAATTATAAAAATTTTTATATTTTATATATTTAAAAAACATTTTGTATTATTTTTTAAGATATTTACTTAAATATATTTTTAAGAGGTGTACTTTTTTATTTTTTGACATTTATTACTATTTTATGCAATTTATTTATTGTATTTTATATACATATTACATATATTTAAAAAATAGTATTTTTTAAAGATGTTCAAATTTTTTATTGATTTTTTTTTACATTTTATTTATTGAATTTAATTATTGTATTAGAGTTAGTGTTAATAACAAATAAAATTAAATGTGTTGACCCTCACTACCCAATGGCTACTTTACCTACAGTTGATGACTATAAACTTGGTCCCCATGAGACATGGAAACCAGTGTGTGTGTGTGTGTGTGTGTGTGTGTGTGTGTGTATGTCTATGCTAGCTCCCACCAATGCTAACACACTTAATACATTTCCATACTCATCAAAGCCTTCTTCAAAAATACAATGGAAACCTATGTAGGAGAGGATGAAGAAGATGAAGAAGATGAAGGGTGAAAAATCTGTGAAGTCAATCAATAAAAGTTCAGACGGTTTTAAGTTCAAAAGCATTTTTAACCTGGTCACCTTTTCATAGAAACCTTTAGACCTTAACCTCATGTTCTTTTTTTATGTCCAATGGGTCTGAACAGAAAATATGAACCTAGAAATAATGACAACTTCAGTTTCATGACTTAGTTTTAGTGCAGAAAAAAATTGTTTTAATTCTGAACATACTTTTATAAACTATACGAACAAAAAAAAAGTGAATGACCCGGAAATTTTTTTTTTTCTTAAAATAAATGAGTGCAATTTTAACGAGTATTCAGAGAATGTTTAACCCCGCCCCTATTTTGTGTCAATCTTCAGTTTCTATGACAACCTGAGAGCCAATAATATGATTTTGACCTTTCTGCTAAATGTGACCTTGACCTTTGACCTTTACTCAAATGGACATTAGCTATATGTATATGAACATGTAATTTAATGGTGATATTTACAGTATTCATTGAGTTACAGCATGATATGTCTGTGTGGACACACACACACACACACACACACAAGGTGATTACAATAATATTAAAAATAGTATAGTTAATTACCGTATTTTCCAGACTATAAGGTGTAATTAAAAGGCTTTAATTTTCTCCATAACACACTATAAAAACACTTTATCTAATAATTTTGACTTTTTGTCTCATAATTTTTACTTAATTTATGCGCTTATATATGAATACCTTTAAAAAATAAATTAATTATTTAACCATTCATTAGCAAGTGTGTCTTATAGTGCAGATAATACAGTAACCTTTATTCTGAATTAAAGTGGAATAAATGTAAACAGGCCCAGTGTGGACTTTTGTGACAGTTTGCCAATTAATTTTTCCCTCCGTTTTCCTTTTATTAAGTGATTTATCACCATTTATTGTAATATTATCCTCTTTGTTTTGCATTTATTCAGTAAAAAATCTAGTAATTTTCTATATTGAATTAACTACACATGTAGATGTTTATAAAATTTGTGTATATTCAAAGGTTACTAAATCAAAAATGGAGAAAAAAAAAGAGAGTTTGGAACTGGAAATAGGTGTTTACATGGTTCATCTGAAAGAGGAATTAACCTTTAATCTGATTTAAACAGGAATAAAAAGTCATGTAAACAGACCCAGTGTGACTTTTGTGACAGTTCAAAAATGAATGTTTC
>CM035789.1:46964867-47006260 GCA_020466265.1 Siphamia tubifer | reverse complement strand
TTAATTTCTTTTAATGTATTTATTATTTATATATTATTATTTATTTATTTTTATTGTATTTATTTTTTATTGCATTATATTTTTAAAAATATATTTTTATTATTTTTTGTTTATCTGTATATATCTGGATATATATTTTTGCTTTTATTTCTTCATTTAATATTTTTTATTGATTGTCATTAATTTATTTTTATTTGTTGTTTTTGATATTTTTGATCATTTATTTACTTATTTTTTATTTTCCTTTTATCTTTTAATATATTTTTATGTATTTATATATACATTTACTTGACTTTATTTATTTAGTTATTTATTTATTTTTGTTATTGTTTATTTATCTGTATATATTTCTACTTTTTTATGTCTTAATTTTCTTTATAAATTTTTACATTTGTTTTTTTCCTTTTATACTTTATTTCCTCTTTTATTAATTTATTTCAAATGTATGTGAATATTTTTATGCATTTATTATTCATTAATTTATTTGACTATTTATTTATTTTATTTATTTTTCTATTCATTTTATTTTTCTTGTTCATTTATTTGTATACGGTTTTTTTTTATTTTATTTTATTTTTTATTTTATTTTTTTAATTTACATGTTTTCATTTTTTACTCATTTTTTCTATTTTTTATTTGTCTTTTTTATATTTTTACTAATCTATTTATATCTTTATTTCGGTACTTATTTGTTATTTATTTTCATATAGTTATGTTTATGCATTTATTATTTAAATATTTATTTGACTTTTTCTATTTTATTTATATTTTTATTTTTCTATTTTTTATTATTGTTTACTTATTTGTATATATTATTTTTTAATTTCTTTCTTTAATTAATTTAAAAAATCATTGATTTATTTTTTTGCTCATTTAAAATCTTTTTTCTAATTTGTCTTTTTACATTTTTAATCTTATCTTAATTTAATTTAAAATTATAATCTTTTAATAATTTATTATTAATATATATATATATATATATATATATATATATATATATATATATATATATATATATATATATATATATATATATATATTTTTTTTTTTTTTTGTCTTTATTTATTTCTTTATTTTTCTATTTATTTTTAATTAGTATTTTTATTAAATTATTGAAGCTACAGAAGGATAACACTGAAACATTTACTCCTGAGGATTTTTTCATATTGAAATATATACGTTAAACACATCACGCAAAGTCTTTTTTTTTTATATCGTAGCCCCCCCCCCCCCCCCCCCCCCAACACAAACCCTGTCACCAGCTGCCATATTGGCAGCTGTTGGTGCCAGGACCCTGCCCTTTTTACGGATGTGAGTTTTGAGAATGTAGTTTAACCCTTTAACTCCTGAGACTTTAACAGTTCCAGTTAAAAAATTATAAAACAAGCAACAATATGGACAATAACAGCAAAAAAATGTGTCATAAACCAACAAAATAATAAGTAGCATGAACAAAATTAAACACAAATGGCACAAAAGGGAAGAAAAATAATAAAATACAATATTAAATTTAGAAATATTAAACAAAATAATAATAATAATAATAATATATTTGGTTCGAGTAGATTTAGTTTTTTTCTTTTTTCTAAACTTTGCTTTTTGACACCTTTTTATTTCCATATGTCAGATCCATGAACAAAACTCAGTAAAATCACAGTTTAAAAAAAGGATTTTTTCACAATATTGAAACTAAACCATCCTTTCAGAACGCGTCATCGCTGACACATCAGGGGTTAAAGGGTTAAGGCAGCCAGGGGGGGGGGGTGTCGGCGCCGGCAGAGGGACAGGATCCCCTTCGTGCGGTTGCAGAGGGTGAGGAGGTTAACTGAGCCGCTGCAGAGCCAGGATGCTGCCGAGGATATTGACAGGTTGGAACCTGAGGGCTCCTGCAGGATAGGAACACACTGCCAGAGGCTTGGTTACCACCACCGCCTCCTGCCTCAGAGGGGGGAGGGGAGGGGGAGGGGGCTATGAAAGGGATGGAGGCACAAATGGAAAGACGGGCTGAGATTCCAGCCTCTAGAATCATTAGCATGGAGGAGCTCAACAGCATGGCCAGGCCTCGTTGGAATATTAGTTTTTTTCAAAGTAGTTCTCAGAAAATTGCATGAAACATCATGGATTGGAAAAATGAGATGTAAAATAAAACCACTTTAAAAAAAACTGGATTAATTAATTAAAGTATGAAACATTGTCACAGAGAGAAAAATGAACAAAACTGAATAAAATATACAATAAAATAAATAAACATGGACAAAATATACAATAAAATAATCAGTAAAATGAACAAAACTGAACAAAATATACAATAAAATGAATAAAATAATCATTAAAATTAACAAAATATTCAGTAAAATAAAAAAGACTAAATATTCATGTAAAGTCAGAGGTGCAGTCGTAGCTCCAGTGTTTTGGAGAAGCTTTACTTTACCATCTTCAATCTTCACTCAGTGAGGAAGAGGAGGAGGAGGATGGTGAGGGTATTTGGTTTGTGTGGTTGAGGGTCATTCGCCATGGTAACGGTAGCCAGGTCAGAAGGTGATTGGCTTGACTGAGGAGGGCGCTGGCGGCTGTTTGTTGATTCTGTGATATGGATGACCTCCCCCTGACCTCAACACAAATCAATACTGGCTCCTTAAACTTTCATTTGTCCTCGTTTGCTCGCTCTAACCCCTGATTGGAAGCAATCACTGATGACTTTGGATAAGAAAACACATTCTAACTCTAAATGACAGTGTTATTATTATTATTATTATATTAGTGTTATTTATTATTATTATTATTATTATTAGTAGTAGTAGTAGTAGTAGTAGTAGTAGTAGTATTGTTATTGTTATTATTATTGCTATTATTATTATTATTATTATTATTATTATTGTTGTTATTATTATTATTATTATTATTATTATTATTATTATTATTATTATTATTATTATTATTATTATTGTGCAGATGACAGCTGTTCATTACGTGTTGACAATAGTCACATGACAACATCCTGTTAATGTAGGAGACGAATGAGCTCAACATTTTCTAATGTCAATAGAACCTGACACACACTGATCACATGACCATCATTCTGAAGCAGTTTGGACTGAGTCACTATGGTAACAAGACTGAAAAAAAAAAGAGCTGCCAACAAGAGAAAATCACCCAAAACAAAGTCTCGCTGCCCGAAGGAAAAACAACATCAGTTATATAGAATTAATTTATTTTTATATTTTTTGAGTGCAGTTGTTTTTATTTGTTGCATATTCAAAATACATTGAATTGAAATTGAAAATTTCCAAAAAAATGTCTATTTAGTTTTATTTTTTTAATAATTTTTATTTGTATTAAATATTTTTTTCTTTTTGAAATAATAATAATAATATATTTGTTTAAATTTTTTTTACATTTATTTGTTTTTCTTTATCTTAATATTTTCTTTTTACTTATTTGATAAAATGACCTGTGTGTTTTTATGTCTAGGTTCAAACCCATCTTCACCAAGTCTTTTACATTAATTTAATTATTTCAGTTGTTTTATTTCTGTTTTAGGATGTAAAACACTTTGCTCTGCTTCTACGTTGTTGTAAAATTCTAGAGTGATGCAAAATAATGTGGCTGTTCTGAGGTACAAAGAACACAGTCAGTTTTGGTAACTATGGTGACAGCGCAGGGAAGAAAGTAGTAACTAAATGAATCAAAAATTTGATCTAATAATTGTGACTTTATCTAAAGATTTAACATTTTTATCTCATAATTTTCTTTTTTTATCTCATAATTTTCTTTTTTTATCTCATCATTTTGACTTCACTTAATGCACCTTATAGTCCTATGTGGACAATATGATCAGTTATGTTCAAACCTGCAGTATGTTCAATAAAACATATATTTTATTGTATTAAATTAATAATTATCTGATCAGTCGACTAATCATTTCAATAGTCAAATATATTTTCAACTATTAAATAGTGGTTGTTGACAGCCCTAGCGTCAATACGACAGGAAGCTACTGAAACTTAACATCGGTTTTGGTAACTATGGCGACAGCGCAGGGAAGACATGTGACTAAATGAATCACACAGGTTTTGATGAGGTGGTTCCCTCTGTGGGGGAGTGGAAAGGGTGACCCCAGAATGGAGCAGTTAGTGTTTAGAGTTTGTTAGTTTTAAATGTGCCCACACAAACTGCAGAGGAACAACACGACCTGGTCGACCACAGCAGGGGTGACAGGGAGGGGGAGGGGGAGGGGGAGGGGGAGGGGGAGGGAGGCTGTGGTTCAGTTGGTAGAACGGGTCGTCCAATGACTGAAGGGTTGGCGGTTCAAGTCCCGGCTCTGGCTGTCCACATGTCCCAGTGTCCTTAGTCTCCCAGTAGGACTGACCTTTGACCTTAGAAACTTACTGGTGTATGAGTGTGTGTGAATGGGTGAATGTGAGGCTAATGTAAAGTGTGTGAATGGGTGAATGTGAGGCTAATGTAAAGTGTGTGAATGGGTGAATGTGAGGTTAATGTAAAGTGTGTGAATGGGTGAATGTGAGGCTGATGTAAAGTGTGTGAATGGGTGAATGTGAGGCTAATGTAAAGTGTGTGAATGGGTGAATGTGAGGCTAATGTAAAGTGTGTGAATGGGTGAATGTGAGGCTAATGTAAAGTGTGTGAATGGGTGAATGTGAGGCTAATGTAAAGAGCTTTGAACCATGAAGGTGGAAAAGAACTATAGAAGTGAAGAACATTTAAGAAACAAAAGTGCAATTTTTATCTCAGAATTTTCACTTTTTATCTTATAATTTTGACATTTTATCTCATCATTTTACATTTTTATGACATAATTTAGACTTTTTATTTCATAATGTTACATTTTTATCTCATAACTTTCATTTTTTATCTCATAATTTTGACTTTTTATCATATAATCTAACATTTTTATCTCATAATTGTGACTTTTTGTCTCATAATTTTCACTTTTTATCTTATAATTTTGAAGTTTTATCTCATCATTTTACATTTTTATGACATAATTTAGACTTTTTATTTCATGTTACATTTTTATCTCAGAATTTAACATTTTTATCTCAGAATTTTCTTTTTTATCTCATAATTTTCTTTTTTTATCTCATAATTTTGACTTCACTTAATGCACCTTATAGTCCTATGTGGACAATATGATCAGTTATGTTCAAACCTGCAGTATGTTCAATAAAACATATATTTTATTGTATTAAATTAATAATTATCTGATCAGTCGAATAATCATTTCAATATTCAAATATATTTTCAACTATTAAACAGTGGTTGTTGACAGCCTTAGCGTCAATACGACAGGAAGCTACTGAAACTTAACATCGGTTTTGGTAACTATGGCGACAGCGCAGGGAAGACATGTGACTAAATGAATCACACAGGTTTTGATGAGGTGGTTCCCTCTGTGGGGGAGTGGAAAGGGTGACCCCAGAATGGAGCAGTTAGTGTTTAGAGTTTGTTAGTTTTAAATGTGCCCACACAAACTGCAGAGGAACAACACGACCTGGTCGACCACAGCGGGGGTGACAGGGAGTGAAAGTGAGAGGGAGGGGGAAGAAACAAAAGTGCAATGAAGAGGCGGTGAACAGACAGGAAGTAGCTTCTCAAAGGCTTTCCTGCGTTGGAGGGACTCCCTGACTTCTCTAAAAACACAACACAAACACAATTCTCTGAAATCACTGTGTGACTGGAAATTTACCAACCTCATTTTGGCTTTTTTTTTTCTCAACAAAGGTCACAGTTCACAGACCAAAAGTGTCGGAGGACGACGTACGATAAATCTGCACTAGAGCTGAATGATAATAGAAAAGACATTGTGGTTTTTTGAACCATATATTGCGATATAAAAAATACCTACTCATGAGTAAATAGCTAAAATAATTAAATAACATGAATAATTTTGAAAGTTTATTTCATTAGCACTTTACAACAACATAAAAGCAAACCAAAGTGTTTTACATCTGACACATAAGTTAAACACATAAGAAAATAACTCAAATATAATACCCTAGTATTCACAGAATGTTTAACCCCGCCCCTATTTCGTGTCAATCTCCAGTTACTATGACAACCTGTTCTTCAATTAGAGCCAATAATGTGATTTTGACCTTTCTGCTAAATGTAACCTTGACCTTTGACCTTTTACAGTATTGATAATTTGGTTATATGTATATATGCATCAGTGTGTGTAATATTATGATAATATATCCAGTATTGATTAAGTTATAGCGTGATATGTTTATGTTTGACACAGTGTTACACAAGTTAATTTGGACACATGTCACCTTTGACCTCCAGAGATCTGAAAAACTATTGGTCGTAGGTGATAACAACAATTATAAGAATTGTATAAATCTTCATTCTGCATCGTTTGGTACCAATCTGAAAGTTCTGTGACCTTGACCTTTGACCTCTACTCTCAAACAGATTATTGTATCTGATGTGCATTAGTCACATGTTTTTGCTGCCGTTGGTTTGTCTGTCCGTCTGTCTGTTTGGCTGTTAGTTAAAAATGTTTGGATGGATTTTGGTAAAATTTTCAGGGTAGGTTTGATAATGAGGAGATCTGGAAATGATTAGACTTTGGTGGTGATCTGAGGAGGGGGTCGACCTTGGAGGTCTGTACTCTGAGTGCTTTTCCAGTTTCATAGTGATATCTACAGTATTCATTGAGTTATAGCATGATATGACTCTGCGGACACACACACACACACACACACACACACAGACACACACACACACACACACACACACAGACACACACACACACACACACACACACAGACACACACACACACACACACACACACAGACACACACACACACACACACACACACAGACACACACACACACACAGACACAGACACACACACACACACATACACACACACACACACACACACACACAGACACACACACATGCACAGAGACAGACAGACACACACACACACACACAGACACACACACATGCACAGAGACAGACAGACAGACACACACACAGACACACACACACACAGACAGACAGACACACACACACACACACAGACACACACACATGCACAGAGACAGACAGACAGACACACACACACACACACACACACACACAGACAGACACACACACACACACGCACACACACACGCACACACACACACACAGACACACACACACACACACACACACACACACAGTTTTAACAATAATTTCAACCAATATTAGGCGACATTAATACAAATATCATATGGTATTTCGTACCACATATGAAAAGTGAACTGGGTCAGATTTATAAAAATCAGATATGTGTCGTTCTTTAACAGGTCAAATGGAAGCGAAAAGTCATATTTTGGGAACATTAGCCTGGAGTGTGAACGTAGCATTAACTGGCCTTAAGTGTGGAATGTGAATGTAAATGGGTGTTGAAGCGGTGACATGTCCAGGGTGGAGCCAACTTTTCACCCACTGTCAGCTAGAATGTTCCGCAGCTCCACTCGCCGTGACCTTCCACAGTGTCAAATGTTTGTGGAAAATGCTTCTGGGGCATGTTCTGGCGGCAGAGACGTTTTCAAAACACACAGTTTCATGCCTCAACAGTTAAAATTGTGAGGAAAGAACAAAACAGAAACATATCACCCACAATTAGACATTGACAGTCGTCCTCCAGGCCGCTCGTCTCTGTCCAAATCGATGGACTAAATTTAAAAATAGTTGACCTGCCGTCTGAGGAAAAGTGATATGAGTGTTGTACGCCTGTGCAGCAGAGCCGTGCACTCGTATCTAATCCATCTGACACAGTCATAGCTGATACTTGTCTCAAAACCAGTGTCATGTGCTACGACTTTTCCAGCCTGAAAACAGTGGATCCAGATCCTTTAGACAAACCTGAGGCGACTTAAAGGGATTATCTGGAGTAAAAATCTGTTTAGTTCAATCATACAGTATTTTCTGAAGTAAATAATATACATACGTATCTATAAAAAGTTTGCTTAAGGAGCGCTACCTGGACTCAAAATAAGTAATAATAATTAGAGGTGCTCTATTGGATAGGAAAAAAACAGCAAAAAGAAAGAAAAATTCCAAGGCACTCTCTTAAAAGTGAAGAATAAAAAGCCTTTATTAAACTGGCTTGGTCACAAAAACCTATAAAAACCCCAACGCGTTTCGGCATAAATGGCCTTCATCAGGGAGTCAGCTACATACATAAACATAGATATACATATCTATGTTTAAACATTCTATATTTACATCATGTACAGAAGGATTTAACTGTGAATGTAGTTCCATGTTTGTACCTGAACAGACTTTATCCTAACAGTGACTTTACTGATGAAAACTGAACAGAACCAAGAGAAAAACAACCAGTATTTACCAGTGTAGCGCGGGCTACCCACTGGCCAGCGGATACCCGTGGGTGACCTGCGAGTCGGGCGGGCTGGGTCGCAGTATTAATACATATTGCGGATGCGGGTGGGGCGGGTCAGGGACGATCAATACCCGCTGAGGTGTGTGTGTGTGTCTGTGTGTGTGTGTGTGTGTGTGTGTGTGTGTGTGTGTGTGTGTGTGTGTGTGTGTGTGTGTGTGTCTGTGTGTGTGTGTGTGTGTGTGTGTGTGTGTCTGTGTGTGTGTGTGTGTGTGTGTGTCTGTGTGTGTGTGTGTGTGTGTGTGTGTGTGTGCTCGGCTCGCGCATGTGCAAGCCCGTCACTTCCTGTTTTGAATGCTTTTTTATCCCACCTTTTTGTTATTTGTTATTAGCACCAAATCTCCCTGAACACTCAGAGATAAGAGTGAAAATGTGGGACTTGATCAGGGAGAAGATTAAAACAGGCGATGCGAAGGTTGTACGGAAACGTTGTATGTGTTGGCTTTATAGAGTGATGATGTGGGTGGAGTCTATTTTATGTGCTGGAGTGCATATTGAGACGTTAGAAAGGAGGCAAAAATGATGCTTCATGACTTTTAACATTAGAAGCACAAGGTAAAGATGCTGCGAATGTACTATGTGAGTTTAGAGACAAATTTAAGCTCGCGGGTTGATAGCGGGCGGGTTGGGTTTATCGATACGTGACATCATGCGGGTTGGGCGGGGCGGGCCGAGCCACGTCTTGGGTTTGGGCGGGGCGGGTTTCTGTAAAACCCCCTAACCGCGCATCACTAGTATTTACTGTGTTTATCTTCATTTCTCCTGTGTTTTAAAACACAAATCACTTTAATTATCTTCATTCAAACCCATGGAGTCGACTTCTTCTGTGTCACAGTTGAACATCTGTCTGATGATGATGATGATGATGATGATGATGATGATGATGATGATGATGATGATGATGAAGGGTTGAGGATTTGAAAAATAATTAACACTTGATAATTTGTCGTCCGTGTTCTATCTGCTAAAGAAATAGTTTTGTTTCTAATCCTGGTTATCACACCCCTAGTGGTGGAAGAACATCTGCACCTTTGTATAAAACTCATGATTTAAAACATGATAAAAGTAGAAACTTATAGTCCAGAAAATACAGTAAATAGAGTTGACATCCAAATCAAACCATTTGGTGTTAGCATTAGTGATTCACTGATCAGAATGTTTTGGCCCAATCACTGATGCCGATCACCAAAAAACATGATCAGCTGATTGGTGATCACTGCCAATCATGGAAGGAATTTTATCCATCCATACCTTTTTATTTAGGTATGAATTTCAGCCCAAGAAGAAACTATTTGAAAGTTTCATCTAGGGCTGAAAATATCAAATATTCTGTCGATTTTTTTCATCAATTAATTGAGTAATTGGTTGAATTCCATTTTTTAAAACCCTTTAACTTCTGACGCATCATTGGTGAGTGTTCTGTATGTATGAAGCTTATGAAATTAATTTGTTCCAGAAGTGGTTTTGTACCATGAAGTAAATAGTCGCATTTTACAAGTAAATGGTCCAATTGGTTCCAAAACCCCAAATATTAAACCCTTTAAAAATGTGGCTCCTAGAGCCCGGGATGGGGGGTGCCCTGTTAGCTTGGCCCTGCCTTGCCGTGATTGCTGTTCTAGGCTTCGGGGTCTTTCACACTTGCATGTTTGATCGGGTCTCGCCAGCTACTGCTGAGTCCCATTTCAGTGAATGATGGGACCCCCCAGAATGTGCTGAGAATCTCTCCAGAATCTCTACCCTAAACTCATTCTCTTTTGCACTAGTGTCCTCTTCTGGCCGATTCTATTCTATTCTATTCTATTCTATTCTATTCTATTCTATTTTATACTATCAAGTCATCCACAATTATGGTGCTCACTACCGTTTTGTTTAATTATATATTTATTGAATCTCTTTTTCTTTTGTACTGTTTTGGTTTTCTTCTCTTATTTCGATTCATTTATTTATTTTTATTGATGGACAGTTAATAGTTGGGAATAACACACCACCTTACAATCTTTAATTACAATAGCAGCGCCTGTTAATTTCTGTCCCCGTTCGTCCTGTCCAGTCTTTGTTTCCCCCACACATCACTGAGGTGTAGCACTGCCCTCCCTGGTTTATAATAGAGAGTTCTAATAAAGGATGTCTGCTCAGCTTTCAGGGAGGACCGCTGATGGTCACACACATGCACTAAATATTAAAATATTTGGCTGCAAGACTAAAATATGCATTGATCTGAATGTTGACTCCCTCTCTGTGGTGTTAAACAATGAGAACAAAAATAAAAATGATTTTAAAAATGACCTATTTTGTAGTAAATGTGTTTTCAGTTTTATAAACAGTATATTTTAGATGTAATGTATTAGTGTCAGTGGGTAAATGTGTCTTCACTGACTGAACATTAAACATTAAACCATTAAATGAATCAGACATGTGGGTCATTTTCATCCCAGACATGTGGGTCATTTTATACCAGACATGTGGGCCATTTTATTCCAGACATGTGGGTCATTTTCATCCCAGACATGTGGGTCATTTTCATCCCAGACATGTGGGTCATTTTCATCCCAGACATGTGGGTCATTTTATACCAGACATGTGGGCCATTTTATTCCAGACATGTGGGTCATTTTATACCAGACATGTGGGTCATTTTATACCAGACATGTGGGTCATTTTCATACCAGACATGTGGGTCATTTTCATATCAGACATGTGGGTCATTTTCATACCATTGTTTGTTTTGTCACTTTCACCTTCAGTGTTTGTTGACAGATGTTTGGTGGGTGTAGATCCAGGGACCATTGACTTTGACGACTTTTCGTGATCTTCCTGGGGTGGGCGGGGCGTGTGCGTCGTCGGGGCGATGGCACGACTGGTAGACATTTTTTCGGGTGTTTTTTTTTCCGTGGGTTCAGGGGGTTGTTGGTGTTTCGTCATCATGTCTTTTGTTGGTGCTGGTGCAGTGATGGCTCCTCCTCTTTTTCATCATTTCCTGTTTCACTTGTGTTGACAACGCAGACGCTTCTTCTTTTCGTTCGCACCAGGAGTCACTTTATTTGGGCTGGTGGAGGGTGTGTGCTGTGGGGGGGGTTTCAGTGAGGGGACTCGTGGGGCAGCGGTGGCTCTGTCCTTTACATGTGTATGGTTAGAACTCTGATGAATGAGGGTCAAAGGTCACCAATAGCATCATGGGTAGCTCCCTCATAGCCAATGGGATGATACGTACAGTACGTACAGTAATGTACAGAGTATTTATGTCTCTGAGGTTTCAGTTTCATTTCGTAAGTTGAATTTTCTTTCGTATTCAGAGACGAAAAATTGAAGCAAAAGTTTTTTGTGACTTGGATCATTCGTTAACTGGGTCTGTGGTCAGTAGAGGAACCACTGTATTCATAATTCTGAACATATAATGGAACAAAACAAAGCAGGGAGTGAAACTAAACACTGGGATTCGTTTGTTTTTACTATAGTTTACACTTTTGTTATTTTCCTCCACAGCAAAACATTTACCTGAAATAATGTCTGAGCTGTTAAATGGTTAAAGTAGACCAGTTAAATGGTTAAAGTAGACCAGTTAAAGGGTTAAAGTAGACCAGTTAAATGGTTAAAGTAGACCAGTTAAAGGGTTAAAGTAGACCAGTTAAATGGTTAAAGTAGACCAGTTAAAGGGTTAAAGTAGACCAGTTAAAGGGTTAAAGTAGACCAGTTAAAGGGTTAAAGTAGACCAGTTAAAGGGTTAAAGTAGACCAGTTAAAGGGTTAAAGTAGACCAGTTAAATGGTTAAAGTAGACCAGTTAAAGGGTTAAAGTAGACCAGTTAAAGGGTTAAAGTAGACCAGTTAAAGGGTTAAAGTAGACCAGTTAAAGGGTTAAAGTAGACCAGTTAAATGGTTAAAGTAGACCAGTTAAATGGTTAAAGTAGACCAGGCTACATGCGAACAGATGGTAATACTCACCAGTGAGGCTACATGCTAACAGATGCTAATACTCACCAGTGAGGCTACATGCTACTATATGCTAATACTCACCAGTGAGGCTACATGCTAACAGATGCTAATACTCACCAGTGAGGCTACATGCTAACAGATGCTAATACTCACCAGTGAGGATACATGCTAACAGATGCTAATACTCACCAGTGAGGCTACATGCTAATATATGCTAATACTCACCAGTGAGGCTACATGCTAACAGATGCTAATACTCACCAGTGAGGCTACATGCTAATATATGCTAATACTCACCAGTGAGGCTACATGCTAACAGATGCTAATACTCACCAGTGAGGCTACATGCTAACAGATGCTAATACTCACCAGTGAGGCTACATGCTAACAGATGCTAATACTCACCAGTTAGCAAACCACAGTTAAGCTCTGAGTCTGTTTTGATGAAGTGTCATTAAAGTGTGGATGTGTTTGGTTCACGTGTTGCAGTAAATACAGCAGTGCTAGGCTAGTGCTAATGCTATTTACCTGTGCACACACTGTTGTCTGCCTTACACAGCGTAAAATGGTCCCAAACTTCTACTATTAACTAACTATATTTTAAAAGAACAGCAACAGTCCAGACTGTGGAGCCAGTTTCCAACAGCATCATTTATTTTGTGCTTCTTTAAATCTGTCATCTATTACTGACTCTAGTCAATCCACTTCCAGTCCAGAAGTGCCTCATGTAGCCCTGCCTGGAAACATCTAAGCCATTAAGGCACCATACAAGCGTTGTGAAATATAGGAATAGTAAAAGTAGATAAAGATAAATGTTATCATCAAAGGATGGAAAATAGAACAACGCTGCCAAAATGTCCTGGCAGAGAAAGACATGATTAAAATCAAACCAAAGATCCAGAGGCTGTGAGTAATGAATCTGTCTGACAGGTTTTTGTTTTGTTTTCTAACTTTTGCCTTTTATTTAAGTCTGTATTTTAACCAAATTTACTCAAATTGAACAAAACTTCAGACGATTCCACAAGATGGTAATAATTAATGTCACCCAACATGTCATGTTATAACTGAATGAATACTGTAGATTATCACCATTAAATTACATATAACTAATGAGCATCTGATACAATGATCCATTTGAATAAAGGTCAAAGGTCAAGGTCATATTTAGCAGAAAGGTCAAAGTCACATCATTGGCTCTAATTCAAGGACAGGTTGTCATAGAAACTGGAGATTTGGACAAAATAGGGATGAGATTAGACATTCTGTGAATACTGGTGTCAAAAAGAAACTATTTTATAAAAGGCAAAATTAAAACTACTGGGAGTCCATTTCAATAAGTCCTCTTTTTGGCCAAATTTTTCCACATTATTTATAATTTTGTAAATATTTCTTAGATTTTGTTTATTTTCTACATTTTTTTCTTTTATTCATCCTGAAAATGTATGACAAAATGTGTTGGGGCAGTTAATTAAAAAATTAAATGAAAAGGTTATTACATTTTTGACGTCTCGTCATCTGAACCCACTTTATCCTCACTAGGGTCACAGGGGTCACTGGGGTCACTGGGGGTCACAGAGGGCTAACCCAGCTCCAGCAGGTGAAGGCGGGGTCAGAGGTCACCCTGTATGAGTCTCCAGTTCATCTCAGAGCTGAACATATATAGACAAACAATCACTGGCTACATTTCCATTACCCTTGGAAATTCGCAAAATGTAAATATCGTGAAAAAACTAGTAATGGAAACACTGGAATTTTGAAAAAACACTCAAATATTGATAAAAACTTTTCACTCTTTCATGATGAGTTTTTTCAGAAATTTCAATATTGTAATTTATCACAAAAGTACAATGGAAACACTTTTTTCTGCAGTTCTATGTCACAGATGTGACGTCCATGGTCACATGATCACTTCTCTGGGAGTGAAAATGGCAGCTGCAGTCACTGTAACCATGACAACCATTGGCTGTTGGGACGACAGAACTAAGTCAGTGGTGATCACACTGTTGTAGTGATGATCAGAGTGATTCCTACAGAAGACACAGTGTTTACTTTATTATCTGTTAGTGTTTGAATATTGAAGTGTTTTTTTTTTACACATAAATCTATTCTCTGTTCTGGAAAGTGTCAAGTGCAACACTGGGTAAAAAACACTACATACATTTATCATTTGTTAAGTGTTGATCATATTTGACCTGACAATGTGGGGACACATGTACAGACCCTTCTAACCTTAACCAGCTGGTTAGTTTAACATGTTAGTGTCTTTAAAGAGTTCACCTGAGACTTTTACTGAGCAGAGAATTATCCCATTCATTCACTCTAACACTATCAGAGTGATGGTCAGTTGTTCTCCTGCCGAGAACAACACAAATGGAAACACGTTCAAAGTGCAAATGTACTTTGTAGACATTGTAGGAATATCGATATTGTTTTAAGAAAAACTGTAATGGAAACAGCTACTGACACATTCACACCTATGGGTGATTTAGATTAACCAGTTAACTAGTTAACCAGTTAACCTATCAGTGCATGTGTTTGGATGGTGGGAGGAGCCAGAGTACCTGAAGAAAACCCACTCAGACACGAGAAGAACTTGTAAACTCCACAAATAAAGGTCTGGTGTGGGAATAGAACCAACAACCTTCTGTCTGTGAGGCACCAGTGTTAACCACTGCACCACCCTGTTAACTACTGCACCACCCTGTTAACTACTGCACCACCCTGTTAACTACTGCACCACCCTGTTAACTACTGCACCACCCTGTTAACTACTGCACCACCCTGTTAACCACTGCACCACCCTGTTAACTACTGCACTACCCTGTTAACTACTGCACTACCCTGTTAACTACTGCACCACCCTGTTAACTACTGCACCACACTGTTAACCACTGCACCACCCTGTTAACCAATGCACCACACTGTTAACTACTGCACCACACTGTTAACCACTGCACCACCCTGTTAACCACTGCACTACCCTGTTAACTCCTGCACCACCCTGTTAACCAATGCACCACACTGTTAACTACTGCACCACACTGTTAACCACTGCACCACCCTGTTAACCACTGCACTACCCTGTTAACTCCTGCACCACCCTGTTAACCAATGCACCACACTGTTAACTACTGCACCACACTGTTAACCACTGCACCACCCTGTTAACCACTGCACTGCCCTGTTAACCACTGCACCAGCCTGTTAACTACTGCACCACCCTGTTACCTACTGCACCACCCTCTTAACAACTGCACCGCCCTGTTAACCACTGCACCGCCCTGTTAACTACTGCACCATCCTGTTGACCACTGCACCACCCTGTTAACTACTGCACCACCCTGTTAACCAATGCACCACACTGTTAACTACTGCACCACACTGTTAACCACTGCACCACCCTGTTAACCACTGCACTACCCTGTTAACTCCTGCACCACCCTGTTAACCAATGCACTACCCTGTTAACTCCTGCACCACCCTGTTAACCAATGCACCACACTGTTAACTACTGCACCACACTGTTAACCACTGCACCACCCTGTTAACCACTGCACCACACTGTTAACTCCTGCACCGCCCTGTTAACTACTGCACCGCCCTGTTAACCACTGCACTGCCCTGTTAACCACTGCACTGCCCTGTTAACCACTGCACCAGCCTGTTAACTACTGCACCACCCTGTTACCTACTGCACCACCCTCTTAACAACTGCACCGCCCTGTTAACCACTGCACCGCCCTGTTAACTACTGCACCATCCTGTTGACCACTGCACCACCCTGTTAACTACTGCACCACCCTGTTAACTACTGCACCACCCTGTTAACTACTGCACCATCCTGTTAACCACTACACCACCCTATTAACCACTGCACCACCCTGTTAACTACTGCACCACACTGTTAACCACTGCACCACACTGTTAACTAGTGCACCGCCCTGTTAACTACTGCACCGCCCTGTTAACCACTGCACCGCCCTGTTAACCACTGTACCGCCCTGTTAACTACTGCACCATCCTGTTGACCACTGCACCACCCTGTTAACTACTGCACCACCCTGTTAACTACTGCACCATCCTGTTAACCACTACACCACCCTATTAACCACTGCACCACCCTGTTAAGTACTGCACCACACTGTTAACCACTGCACCACACTGTTAACTACTGCACCACCCTGTTAACTACTGCACCGCCCTGTTAACCACTGCACTGCCCTGTTAACCACTGCACCAGCCTGTTAACTACTGCACCACCCTGTTACCTACTGCACCACCCTCTTAACAACTGCACCGCCCTGTTAACCACTGCACCGCCCTGTTAACTACTGCACCATCCTGTTGACCACTGCACCACCCTGTTAACTACTGCACCACCCTGTTAACTACTGCACCATCCTGTTAACCACTACACCACCCTATTAACCACTGCACCACCCTGTTAACTACTGCACCACACTGTTAACCACTGCACCACACTGTTAACTACTGCACCACCCTGTTAACTACTGCACCGCCCTGTTAACCACTGCACTGCCCTGTTAACCACTGCACCAGCCTGTTAACTACTGCACCACCCTGTTACCTACTGCACCACCCTCTTAACAACTGCACCGCCCTGTTAACCACTGCACCGCCCTGTTAACTACTGCACCATCCTGTTGACCACTGCACCACCCTATTAACCACTACACCACCCTGTTAACTACTGCACCACACTGTTAACCACTGCACCACACTGTTAACTACTGCACCACCCTGTTAACCACTGCACTGCCCTGTTAACTACTGCACTACTCTGTTAACCACTGCACCACCCTGTTAACTACTGCACTACTCTGTTAACTACTGCACCACACTGTTAACCACTGCACCGCCCTGTTAACCACTGCACTGCCCTGTTAACTACTGCACCACCCTGTTAACTACTGCACCACACTGTTAACCACTGCACCGCCCTGTTAACCACTGCACTGCCCTGTTAACTACTGCACTACTCTGTTAACTACTGCACCACCCTGTTAACTACTGCACCACTATGACGCCCATTTTGGACGTTTATTACAAAATGCGGTTCAACATTAACCCCGGCCCTCCAGGACCGCAGACCACAGTTTGACCCCCCTGCACTGTGTTCAGATGATGATTTTAGGGTTTTTTTGTTGAGTTGATGATCCCAAAGCAAACTTTAACTGTTCCAAACTGCAGTTCACTGACAGGACTTCTGCCAAATCCCATGACACACACACACACAGACACACACACACACACACACACACACACACACACACACACACACACACACACACACACACACACACACTTAATCAATATGAAATAAAACTCTCAGCTACCCGGCCTCAAACAACTGTAAAATCACATGCTATTAGATTTTTGTCTCAAAAACTTGGCTCTAACTTGTGTTTTATCTGTTTTTGTTGTTGCACTGTATGTTTCATGCAGGTTTAAAAATGTTTCTTAACCTTTGTGCGCTCCTTCGTACAAGGCCCACAGTCTGTGGTCTTTAAGACCCAGATTCCAAAGTTCAGTTCCATAGACTCATCACCCCACAAGGATATTTGACTGTGTTCAGTAGTAAGCAATGGTACCATACAGTACGTATGAAAAGGTACATTTGTGAACCACCGGGTCACTTTGACCCGAAGGAGCGCACAAGGGTTAAACATTTTAAACATCGTTATCTTCATCTATATGACGCAGAGTCCTGCACGGTTCTGATTTTGACATACCGCAACCAACGCGTACCCGTCATGTTCAAACCCGTATCTGACCCGTTTTCCGACGAAAAAATAAAAATAAAATCCGCACCCGAACCGACCTGCTATAAATGAACCCGATATCCGACCCGAACCCGGAAGAAAATGTCAGATACATTAAATACAAACATTTATTGCCACGAATATACTGAACAGTGACATAGCCAAGGCAGAGCCAAATAAAAATGTTGTTAAAAAGTATCAGACAAATTATAAACTAAAAAAATAGTTTTATCCGTGAGCGCACGCACGCGCACACACACACACACACACACACACACACACACACACACACACACACGCTTGAAAAACGCATCAAGAAGGAAGCTGACAGGAGGAAGCTACACAAGTCCAAACTAAAGAACAGTTTTTAGCCTATGAACCGCAAATTAGACCCGCGATCACCCACGTCCGACCCGAACCGAACCCGTATCCGACACAGCACAACATTTTTCACCCGTTTCGTGAAAATCTGCGGTTCACCCACGGGTCACCCACGGGTACCCGAACCCGTGCAGGACTCTGATATGACGTTAAAGGGACAGTTCAGTATTTTTCAGATGAATGTGTTTGTCATCAGCACCCACAGTGACTCCACCCCTCTCTTCTGACTCCGCCCCTTTACTCTGGTGCACCCACACTGACTTACCGCCTACAGTGTCCTGTGAGCCCAGTTCTGGTCCGGTTTTGGTCAAAGCCAAAGTAGTCCCGGCAGGTTTCCTGGGGTCAACAAAATAAAACCTATTTTTTCTCAAAACAGTATGTGTTGGAATGAGTGATTTATTTACATAACAAAACTGTCATGGAACAAGAACTCACACCTCGTAATTGTTTGGAGCTACTTTCACTAAATAGTGATCAATGCGCTGGCATTGTCACTGCTAACAGCTGTGCACCTGCACGTAGTAGCCGGTAACACTGACCAACAACTTCCTGTTTAGCTTTCTTTACAAATATCAACATGTTAGACCAGATACTGCTGGTGATTTCTGCATTTATTTTTGTAATAATTATGAAGCAGCACCTTTACCGAATAAAAAAAAACTAACGTCGGCAATGCGGAATATGTGTGTTATCAACATGAAATACAATACACCATAATACACCATAATACACCATAATACACCAGGGTACGGTACAGGACCAGGGTTCAGGTCTCTCTTCAGCTGGCATCAGGTCATAATACATGATACATATATATATATATATATATATATATATATATATATATATATATACTCACTACCCAATGGCTACTTGATTACAAACTTGGTCCTCATGAGACATGGAAACGAGTGAGTGTGTGTGTGTGTGTGTGTGTGTGTGTGTTCCAGTGCATTACTTTTGGCTGTGTCGTGGTCAGGGCAGCATGAAGCCTCAGCACAGGAAACACGTCAAAGCGCTGAGAGTTAACTGGAAGCAGATGTGTGAGGCTACCAGCCTGGGGATTCTCACTGTGGAACAAGAGCGTCAGCAGGGGAACTTGGCCTCTCCCTCACCGTCTTTACTGTCTCTCACCGTCTCTCACCGTCTCTGTCTCTAAATCTCTTGTACGAGGCTTGTTTTCTTTTGGTCTGCGTCTGTCAGGACCAGCTCACGGATCAG
Source organism: Siphamia tubifer (assembly GCA_020466265.1). Classification (NCBI taxonomy): domain Eukaryota; kingdom Metazoa; phylum Chordata; class Actinopteri; order Kurtiformes; family Apogonidae; genus Siphamia; species Siphamia tubifer. The sequence continues at coordinate 46,986,520 of CM035789.1, read as the reverse complement.
TAGTGTCTGTTTAACATGGATAAAAGACACCACAGTGTGAGATAAACACAAATATCACAGGAGGAAGAAGTGGCTGGAGTTTAGCTTGAACCTTTTTAACATGTACAACAGAGGTGGCAACGTTCAGCCTAATACGATGTAAAGTGGACCGCACCAGTCAGATAATATATATATATATATATATATATATATATATATATATATATATATATATATATATATATATATATATACAGTGGTACCTCTGCTTACCAGAGTCATTTGTTCCTGAAGTGGAATCGTACCATGATTTTTTCGTAAGTAGAGTCACATTTTACATGTAAAAGGTCTGGTTGGTTCCAAGCCCCCCCCCGAACACTTTAAAAATTATTTTAAAAATTACCAGTTTTGTATGAAATATGTGTTAAAGGTAAAAGAAAATGTGTGACATCTGGGTGGGCGTTGGCACAGCTCGTGGACATTTTTTCAGGAGGTTTTTTTTTTTTCCAGGAACTGGGAAAGTTGATGAAATATGTCCAGCATGTCTTTTATTGGTACTGATGGAATGATGGCTGAGATGGAAAAAAAGTCCAAATTACTTGATAAAAAGTAAAAAATTATTAGATTAAAAGTTGAAATAATGACATAACAAGTCAAAATTAGTATGACTAATATACATGTGTAGTAGTAAATATGTGTTTTCACTTTTATAAAATGTAGATTTTAGATGTAATTTATTAATTTAAAGGACTCATTCTATGGTTATTTATTAATATTAACTTTATTAAAGGACTCATTCTATGGTTATTTATTAATATTAACTTTATTAAAGGACTCATTCTATGCTTATTTATTAATATTAACTTTATTAAAGGACTCATTCTATGGTTATTTATTAATATTAACTTTATTAAAGGACTCATTCTATGCTTATTTATTAATATTAACTTTATTAAAGGACTCATTCCATGGTTATTTATTAATATTAACTTTATTAAAGGACTCATTCTATGCTTATTTATTAATATTAACTTTATTAAAGGACTCATTCTATGCTTATTTATTAATATTAACTTTATTAAAGGACTCATTCCATGGTTATTTATTAATATTAACTTTATTAAAGGACTCATTCTATGCTTATTTATTAATATTAACTTTATTAAAGGACTCATTCCATGGTTATTTATTAATATTAACTTTATTAAAGGACTCATTCTCTGCTTATTTATTAATATTAACTTTATTAAAGGACTCATTGGAACAACACAGTTTACTTCTACTTCCTCATACATGTCCATGACGCGCTGATGAGGCGTCTGTGATTGGCTCAGAATGTGTGAAGGAACACTCCCCCCTCCCCTCTGGCTCTGTGTGTGTTTACCATCCCAGAGTAACATCCAGCTAGGTTTGGTGACGTCACTTGTTTTGAAAACGTGCAGTAAAAAAACAGTCTTTATTTCCACAGAGACACATGAACCAGTTTGATCCAACAGTTTTTTACAGTTTGTGCAGCAGCTACTGTGGCGCCGTCTGCTCTAGTAGATGCTAATGCTAATGCTACTGCAGATTGGCTGCAATGGGGGAGGGGCTAAAGTCCATCTGTCGTCAGATGGACCGTCTTTTTCTGGGTCCCTGGTTCCTGTTGTTGTTTAGTGTGAATGCAGTATGCAGCCAGTGGAGGTGATGAACCACTGTTAAAGGAGCATGTGTTGGTAAGTCTGGGTGAGCCATGACCATGGTAACGCTGGGTGAGACATCACCATGGTAACGCTGGGTGAGCCATCAGACAAAGTGGGAATGACACCTTTAAGCATTAAACCATTGAAATGAACCAGACATATGGGTCATTTTCATCCCAGACATGTGGGTCATTTTCATACCATTGTTTGTTTTGTTACTTTCACATTCCGTGTTTGTTGACAGATGTTTGGTGGGTGTAGATCCAGGGACCACTGACTTTGACGACTTTTCGTGATCTTCCTGGGGCATGTGCGACATCAGGGCAATGGCACAACGACGAATAATCCATGTAACGAAAAACCTTAACCTCAATTTTTCGTCTCTGAATACTTTACGAAATGAAACTGAAACCTTAGACACATAAATACTGTACATTACTGTACGTACTGTACGTATCATCCCATTGGCTATGAGGGACCTTTGACCCTCATTCATCAGAGTTCTAACCATACACATGTAAAAGACAGAGCCACCGCTGCCCCTCGAGTCCCCACAAGTGCGTCCACTGATATCCCCCACAGCACACACCCTCCACCCTCCACCAGCCTAAAGAAAGTGACTCCTGGTGCGAATGAAAAGAAGAAGAGTCTGCGTTATCAACACAAGTGAAACATGAAATGATGAAAAAGAGGAGGAGCCATCACTGCACCAGCACCAACAAAAGACATGATGACGAAACACCAACAACCCTCTGAACCCACGGAAAAAAAACACCCCGAAAAATGTCCACGAGTCGTGCCATCGCCGCAACGACGCACACGCCCCGCCCACGCCAGGAAGATCACGAAAAGTCGTCAAAGTCAATTTACCCACTGACACCAATACATTACATCTGAAATATACTGTTTATAAAACTGAAAACACATTTACTGCAGGGCGTCACAGTGGTGCAGTAGTTAACAGGGTGGTGCAGTAGTTAACAGGGTGGTGCAGTAGTTAACAGGGTGGTGCAGTAGTTAACAGGGTGGTGCAGTAGTTAACAGGGTGATGCAGTAGTTAACAGGGTAGTGCAGTAGTTAACAGGGTAGTGCAGTAGTTAACAGGGTGATGCAGTAGTTAACAGGGTGATGCAGTAGTTAACAGGGTGATGCAGTAGTTAACAGGGTAGTGCAGTAGTTAACAGGGTAGTGCAGTAGTTAACAGGGTGATGCAGTAGTTAACAGGGTGATGCAGTAGTTAACAGGGTAGTGCAGTAGTTAACAGGGTAGTGCAGTAGTTAACAGGGTAGTGCAGTAGTTAACAGGGTAGTGCAGTAGTTAACAGGGTAGTGCAGTAGTTAACAGGGTGGTGCAGTAGTTAACAGGGTGGTGCAGTAGTTAACAGGGTGGTGCAGTAGTTAACAGGGTAGTGCAGTAGTTAACAGGGTAGTGCAGTAGTTAACAGGGTAGTGCAGTAGTTAACAGGGTGGTGCAGTAGTTAACAGGGTGGTGCAGTAGTTAACAGGGCGGTGCAGTAGTTAACAGGGCAGTGCAGTAGTTAACAGGGTAGTGCAGTAGTTAACAGCGTGGTGCAGTAGTTAACAGGGTGGTGCAGTATTTAACAGGGTGGTGCAGTAGTTAACACTGGTGCCTCACAGACAGAAGGTTGTTGGTTCTATTCCCACACCAGACTTTTCTGTGTGGAGTTTACATGTTCTCCTCGGGTCTGCGTGGGTTTTCTCCAGGTACTCTGGCTCCTCCCACCATCCAAACACATGCACTGATAGGTTAACTAGTTAACTAGTTAACTGGTTAATCTAAATCACCCATAGGTGTGAATGTGACAGTGATTGTTTGTCTATATATGTTCAGTCCTGAGATGAACTGCAGACTCATACAGGGTGACCTCTGACCCTGCCTTCACCTGCTGGAGCTGGATTAGACCCCACTGACCCCTGTGACCCTGTGACATCATATATATATATATATAGAGACATAGATGTATACTTTCAAATGTATCCTGTTTTGTGGTACTGCCATGGTGTCACACTACAGTATAATGACTCGACTACAGAAATCTACGCTGACCCAACTGAACACGACCCACCTCATGTTTGTTTTAAATCCAAGATGGCGTCAGGTGTTACATAAACACCTTCACAGCAGCTTCTGTCCAATCAGCTGCTGTGTTAAAAATTACCCCAGGAGTCATTTTCACTGGAACAATCAGTGTGTTGCAGTTGGTTTTGGTCAAATGCAGCTCATCTCCTGCAGTTTTACTAATAGAAGCAGTCGTACTGGAGACCCCCCCCCCCCCCCCCATGGCCATGGCTCTATAGTAGGAGCTGCAGTTGGCCTGCTTTCTGTGCCTGGGAGCATCGCCTGCCCTCCTCTGCTTCACTGCCCCCTGACTTTCTCTCACATATACAGCACACGCACACACACACACACAGACACACACACACAGGCACACACACACATACACACACACACACACACACACACACACACACAGACACACACACACACACACACACACACACACACAGACACACACACACAGACACACACACACACACACACACACACACACACACACACACACACACAGACACACACACACATACACACACACACACACACACACACACAGACACACACACACACACACACACACACACACACACACACACACACACACACACAGACACACACACACACACACACACACACACACACACACACACACAGACACACACATACACACACAGTCAGACATTCACTTAACTTACCCACTCATGCACAACAATCATACATGACACGTGCACACATGACGACCCATGCACCATTGATGCTGTATGTGCAGGACTCCAGCTGAGCCTCCAGTCCACCCAGTCCACCCCAGACCACCCCAGACCACCCAGTCCACCCAGACTATAGTCCAGCATCAGTCTCACCCTGGACAGTCTAGATCTGTTAATGGGGCCAAGACAAACTAAAACTAAAACACAACCTGCAGAGAAAACTGTTTATTTTTAATTATTAATTTATATTTATATATTTTAACTATTTTGTAAAATAATTAAATATGATTTTTATTTATTTTTAATCATTTATTTATACTGGTTTTTTTTATTTTTTAAAATGTATTTATATATTCACTTATTTAATGGTATTTATTTACTTTGTTTATTTGTGTATCTTTAATTATTAATTTATTGCTTACATTTTTTTTATTAATTAATTAAAATGTTTATTATTTTTATTTATTTATTTATGTCTTGTCTTTTTAATTAATTAATTAGCTTATTTATTTATATTTATTGTTTTTCCTTTGTCTTTTTTCTTTATTAATTTTTTGTATTTATAAATTATAAACTTTTATTTATTTATTCTTAATTATTAATCGGATTCATTTATTTCAGTTACAGAAGGATGACAGTCAAACGTACGTTCAGTGTCGACCATTAATTAATCACAGCTGTTATTTACTACTGACCAGTTTTTTTCATATCGCAGGAATATATATATATATATATATATATATATATATATATATATATATATATATATATATATATATATATATATATATATATTTTTTTTTTTTTTAATCGCAATGTTTTCTAATACGGTGCAGCTGTAGTTATTAGTAGTAGTAGTGTTGAGGGTGTCGTTCTGTGGAGTACCCAGACTGTCCCAGTCTGGGTGGGGTCTGTCCCAGTCTGGGTGGGGTCTGTTTCTCTCTGTCCTTTCATGGGTTCATACATCAGCCTAAGTCTGTTTGTGAGAAAGAATGGTTGTTGTTCTGTCGATAAACTGTCACTGGAAAAACTCAGGAGCTGTGGGTCTGCAAGGACAAACCTGGACCAGCCCGGACCCCCGTCTGAGCCCCTGCAGGTCCATGGTCTGGGTGTGGACCAGGTTGAAACTTTTAAATACATCGACTTGGAAATGGACACTTGTCTGTCTTTTGATAATGGACACTTGTCTGTCTTTTGGTAATGGACACTTGTCTGTCCTTTGGTAATGGACACTTGTTTGTCCTTTGGTAATGGACACTTGTCTGTCCTTTGGTAATGGACACTTGTCTGTCCTTTGGTAATGGACACTTGTTTGTCCTTTGGTAATGGACACTTGTCTGTCTTTTGGATAATGGACACTTGTCTGTCCTTTGGTTATGGACACTTGTCTGTCTTTTGGTAATGGACACTTGTTTGTCCTTTGGTAATGGACACTTGTCTGTCCTTTGGTAATGGACACTTGTCTGTCTTTTGGTAATGGACACTTGTCTGTCCTTTGGTAATGGACACTTGTCTGTCCTTTGGTAATGGACACTTGTCTGTCCTTTGGTAATGGACACTTGTCTGTCCTTTGGTAATGGACACTTGTCTGTCCTTTGGTAATGGACACTTGTTTGTCCTTTGGTAATGGACACTTGTCTGTCTTTTGGATAATGGACACTTGTCTGTCCTTTGGTTATGGACACTTGTCTGTCTTTTGGTAATGGACACTTGTTTGTCCTTTGGTAATGGACACTTGTCTGTCCTTTGGTAATGGACACTTGTCTGTCTTTTGGTAATGGACACTTGTCTGTCCTTTGGTAATGGACACTTGTCTGTCCTTTGGTAATGGACACTTGTCTGTCCTTTGGACCTCATGTGGATGTTGTAAATAAAAGGCCTAGCAGTGTCTCGGTCTGCTGAGGACGCTCAGGTCTTTTTTAATATCAGCAAGAACATGTGAACTATCGTTTCTAAATCACTCATAGAATCTGTCGTCACATTTAATATGTAAACATGGTTCAATGTTCTCACCATGAAACACAAAACTTTCTTCAATAATAAATCAGGACAGTAAAATCACTCCAACAGCATAAGCCCCTCTGTCTGAACTGGACCCCTCCCATCACTAAGGACCCCTCCCACCACTGACGACCCCTCCCATCCACCCACCGTTCCTTCAGTTTGCTGCCATCAGACAAACAGTAGCAGACACCACTGGCCAAGAAAAACGTTTACACTAAATCCTTCATCCCCTCTGTCATATCTGTCCTTAATAACACAAAAACTGCACCTTTTAAAGGGGGGGGGGGGGGTTTGAACGTCAAATTTTCCACAAAATGTATAAAAATAGACTAAGAAACAGAAAAAAATTACAAAATGTGATAAAATCCACTATTATTCACACAAAAAATTTACAAAAACACATTTCAAAAACACTTCTAAAATACAGGAAAAAATAAAACCAGAGTTAAGCTAGTTATATTAGCCTAGTGCTAATAGTAAAACCAGAGTTAAGCTAGTTATATTAGCCTAGTGCTAATAGTAAAACCTTAGTTAAGCTAGTTATATTAGCACTAGTACAGGAAGTAAAACCAGAGTTAAACTAGTTATATGAGCCTACTGCTAATAGTAAAACCTTAGTTAAGCTAGTTATATTAGCACAATTACAGGAAATAAAACCAGTGATTTACAGTAACTTAAACTCACATGAATTCATCCAGAACTGTTAAAATAAACTCAGGTCACTTTGCGTCACCTCTGACCTCTGGACAATTTTAAGGCCACATATCGAAGCAGCCCAAACCAGAATTGAATAAAATTTATTCCATGTAATATTAGTATTTTTTACACGCTCATGAAAAAAATCTGATTTTGGTGACATTTGCCTACAGTCTGACTGTAGCCGAAGAAATACATCTATAAAAGAAATAAAGCTAAAAAAAAAAACCCTAGTCCAGCAGTGTTTGGTCAGAACTGTTTCCTTTTTCTTTGCTGCTTGGAGGTGAATTGGCACAGCCTGGAGGTTCTGGATAGCTTTGGGTGAGAAGCGGCTTTCAGCAGGTTGTTAGACTTATCATCACACACACACACACACACACACACACACACACACACACACAGTTAGACGGCGTGTCCCCTCTGACCCAGGCCGTTTCCTGCCCCTGGCTGATCTATTGGCTGATTCCTGCTGTGTGACGGTAGAGAAAGGGAGAAAAAGATGAGGAGAGAGAGAGTGTGTGTGTGCGTGTTCGTGCGCTCGCGGCCTGTCCCAACCAATCGATATCTGTCTTGTATCCTTGAGCTGTGCCTGACCCTTGGTCGACCTTGCTCAGCATTGGCGGTTGATGTATGGTTTTTTGTTTTTTTGTTTTTTGGGGTGGGGGTTCGAAGATGTTAGGAGCACTTCAAGTTTTACCCTTCACTCCCCGGCCTGTGAAAAGTCGTCCTCGTGTCCAGAAACCAGAAATAAAAAGGTGTCTCTTTAACCCATAAAGACCTAAACAGTCAGTAGTGACTTTTCCACTGGATATCTGCCCAAAACTTTACTAATATTTACCAAATATTGAAAAAACAGAAGAGCATAATGTCGATTTTTCCATTAACCTTCAGGTATCCATCTCAGAAGGACCCTCACTAAGCACTTAAGTGTGTGATGAAAGTAGCAGAAAGTTACCGATATTTCCTAAATATTGAAAAAAACACAAGTACGTAATGTCAGTTTTTCCATTAACCTTTGTGCATCTTTCACAGAAAGGTCCGTACTAATCAACAAGTATATGAAAAAAACTACACTTGTGGAATAATGTCCAAAAAAAAGTTGATGTTTGTGCAAAACACAACATATTTCATTGCCTTGCGATCACAGCAGACTCGATAGGCCGTGGTCCGGACGTGGTCCACGGCAAAGGTCTGAATAGTGTCAACTACAAGAGCGAAAAAAAATAATGTGATGAAAATGTTGACATTCTTTAAAACAATGTGAATAATAAATGGACTGCATTTATATAGTTCTTTTCCACCTTCATGGTGCTCAAAGCGCTTTACATTAGCCTCCCATTCACCCATTCACACACACACTCATACACCAGTAGGTTTCTATGGTCAAAGGTCAGTCCTACTGGGGGCCTAAGTGAGGGTTCAGTGTCTTGCCCAAGGACACTTCGACATGTGGACAGCCAGAGCTGGGACGTGAACCGCCAACCTCCCGGTCATTGGGCGACCCACTCTACCAACTGAGCCACAGCCGCCCTATGAAAATGTCTCAGTTTATCATTTACACATGTTACAACTTACAGATCACAGTAGATCCACAAAACATGCATTAGTCATTTAATAACAGGCAGAATATTTGTAAACTTGTCTGTTTAAAAAATGTTCATATTTGATCAGGCTACGTGTATTTTTGTGAAATGATCATTTTAGTGTAAATACAATGAAATGACATGAACATTTTTACATTTACAAAGAGAAATATTTGGAGTTGTGAGTATTTCTACATTGTTATTTTACTGATCTGACCCAGTGGTGATTAAACTGGTCTCAATGTGGAACCTGAACTAAAATTATTTTTATCTTCAGTGTCATTTTTACATTTCACAAACTCATCTCAGGGGCCAGACTGGACCCTTCTGAGGGCCAGATTTGGCACCTGGGCCCCATGTTTGACACCTCTAATCATAGGTGTCACACCCGTGGGGGATGGGGGTGTTGCAAAACTCCCACTTCTATATATTGTATCGTTACTGGATCCAGGAAATAGACAGAGTTGGTCTCACCTACTTTTTATTGCAGAATAAACACTTACTCAGTCACAATCGCACCAAACAAACAGCAATAACATCGTGGGGTCATTACAATATCTATGGTTTAAACCATTTACTCGCCCTGCCGGTACACCAGCATAAGGAAATGAAGTCCACCTCAATTCTCGAGCCAAATGTAAACAGTTCTTCTTTGCGATGTTATTAAACAGTCATCAACCAGTAAGTAATGAGAAATGTTACTGTTGTTAAACTAAGTTAAATAAATGATGTCTTCCTTTGTAACATTTACCCTAAGACAATTTGCTGACAGTAGGAGGAGCACTTTTGGATGTTAACTGATGACCGTTTGACCGATGGTTGACCGCCTCAACGTTGTCCGGTCATAATTTTCTGTCGTCTGTTGAGTCCATCCTGCATCAGTCGTTCTACTGCACAGACTCTTTATCATTATAGTGTAGGTTATGAAGAGGAAGCTGTGTGATCTGTCCTTAGCTTATCTTTAAAAATGATGAATTTGAACATTAGCAGTAGAATACAAGACAGAATTTATTAATATCAAACTCAGAGCTCAGTTCATCTGTGGTTCGACCATTTAACACCAGTTTAGAACATTTACTAAAAACATAAACTAAACACAAAGCTGAGGTGACATCATAGAACATTCTAGAGCTAGCAGCTACAGACTGGCACAGACAGTTGTTACCATGACAACCACGATGAGTTGGATGAGTTGTGTTGTCCATCTGACAGACTGACTGACAATGACAGGTGGACTACGACTAAAGCAGTCTGTGCAGAACTGACCTTTGACCCCTAACCCTAAAACAGTCTGTGCAGAACTGACTCAGGCTGGTGAACGTCACTAAGGTTTTTAGCAACAGAATTTACTGGAACGTCTAATGTTTACTCTGTGTGATGATTTCAAATCAACTGTTGCCATAACATCGCTGGACCTCACAGTGTGACTGGTGTTTAAAAAGCTAAGTGTGTGCACTGTGGTGTGTAAAAAAAAGCGACAAAACAACTGTTCTCTTTTCGTGATGACCGACTTCAACCGACCGACTTAATGAGGCTCAGTGATCGACCAGAGTTTCTTATCAATGTCTCCACCCTTAGCTTCTACAGTCTTTCACGTTTTTGCTCCATTTCAAAAGTTTTTCTGTAAAAATTGCTTCACAATTTTCTCAGGCGACGCGACCACTGACATGACTTTTGGACCAATGAATATTAGTGTCAGATCTCACTGGAGATATTTCGCTTTGAGGATTGTTTTTGACGATTGTGCGGGCGAGATAAAAGCGTCTCTCTCTCTTTTCGACTCTGCGCACACACACATGTGACACTGACATAGAACTTGCCTTGACATTAGTTTGCTAGTTGGACTCAGCCTAGCGTGTTGTTGGTGTGTGCTGATAGAGGCTGCAGCTCGCGGGCTGAGCGGGGCTGTGGGTGTTATCCGCCGCTGGTGCTAATTGAACCCTGCCGCTAAGGTAAGGGGGGTGGGGGAGGGGGCTGTCAGTGAAGGAGAGAAAAGGAAAAAAAAGAAGGGGAGAAAAAAATAGCTTGGTGAGGGCGAAGTGCCCCTGGGGGGTTGGGTCCCTGCCTGCCTGCCTTTTCCTTCTCCAGCGCCCCCCACCACCACCCTCCTCCCCGTCTAAATAGCCGTGCCGGCGCTCCAGGGCTTCCTGCGCCTTATCTGCTGATAATTGGGCACTGGAGCTCCACAGCTCGCTTATGAAATATAGATTCCTGACGGAGGCGAAGGATGGGAGGGAAGGTGGGGGGAGGAGAAGGAGTGTGCAGGCTGAGAAAAGCCCCCGGTCGTATCGGAGAGAGAGAGGGAGAGAGAGAGGGAGCGCAGCGGAGCCTTGTGGGCTCTGCAGCGTTGCTCTGGCTCGTTTAGCAAACACAGCCCCAGTAGTGAGGCCAAGGCCTGCGCACCCATCAGCCCACACTGTCACCCACAACTGAAAAACAACGCTTTGTTCCTATTGTTCGTTGCACCCGCAGTGTTCAAAGACTTCTACATTTTTTTTTGGGGGGGGAATAAGACTACATTTATACGGAGACAATGATAACAGTAGACGCAAAAGTATCGTCTCTTCTTCAGTTTTTCATCTGTGTTTAGACGAGTGTATTCAGGAGGACATCCTTGTTTATATGAAGACGCAACAGTAGGAGAAATATAATTGGATAGTCCTTCCCGGCCGCTAGGTGGTAAGACCCGCCCACATGTCCTGTGATAGACCTACCCACATGTCCTTTTCTGTTTTTGACACATGTAATTGTCCACCTGTCTCTGTTCATCTATGGTATGTGTGTAATGTCTGTACAATAACTGAAATGACTCCTGTACATTTACTACAGCTGCTAATGCTAATGCTAATGCTAATGCAGCTGGAAGATCTGTGGGATCCAGGTTGTCCCACATGTTTGTTGCTTTACCTGCACAGGGTATGAATGTAACGTGAAAGTGTATGTGACGTAAAGACACAACGTTAACATATGTGTTTGTTGCTGTTTAGACGGGGACGTGACCCGTCTTCAATACATCCCACTCTTGAAGGAGTCTGAAGATTTGTGCGTATTCACACCCTGATGGCATCGAATTTGTGTAAACGAAAGACACTTCTGATAAAATATGCTGTCGTATTTATCCACTACCGTCCTGATGTAAATGGCCTTTAATAAACGTTCTGCACTTCTGTAGTTGTTTCACCTTCATCCAATCCAACTTTATTTATAAAGCACTTTAAAACAACCACAGTGGACCAAAGTGCTGTACAGAAGATTGAAAGCACAGTAAAAAGAAATTAATAAAACCTTCATGGTTCAAAGCTCTTTACATTAGCCTCACATTCACCCATTCACACACACTCATACACCAGTAGGTTTCTAAGGTCAAAGGTCAGTCCTACTGGGAGACTAAGGGTTCACCGCGGACCCTCCAGCTCTACCAACTGAGTCACAGCCGCCCCTAATACTTGTGTAATTTTGTTACCGAACATTTGAAAATAATGTAAACAATTTCTAGTGAGGTAGAGTATGGCTGCAAATGACACGCAACGACGACTACGTTTTCATCCGCTTAGAAATTCCAATCATTGCCTTTAGTCTGACTAAGGAATTAACTGGAGTTTCAAAAAAGTCTGCGTTTACATGCACTAGATAAATAAAAATTATTGAGTCAGGTACATTGGACTCCCATACACTAGGCGGCGCTACACGCCCTTTAGCATTAGCATTCTTCCTGTTGGTGCCATTCAAGAAGAACAATAAGTAAGCAAAAGATCTGAAGCAGACATAGTAGAAGGACAACAACAACACCCAGAGGAGATATGGTCTACAACAATGTAGATACGGACCACAACCATGTAGATACGGACCACAACAATGTAGATACGGACCACAACCATGTAGATACGGACCACAACCATGTAGATACGGACCACAACCATGATGATATGGACCACAACCATGAAGATTTGGACCACAACCATGTAGATATGGACCACAACCATGATGATATGGACCACAACCATGTAGATATGGGCCACAACCATGATGATATGGACCACAACCATGAAGATTTGGACCACAACCATGTAGATACGGACCACAACCATGTAGATACGGACCACAACCATGATAATATGGACCACAACCATGAAGATTTGGACCACAACCATGTAGATACGGACCACAACAATGTAGATACGGACCACAACCATCTAGATATGGACCACAACCATGTAGATATGGACCACAACCATGATGATATGGACCACAACCATGAAGATTTGGACCACAACAAATGAAGATACGGACCACAACCATGTAGATACGGACCACAACCATGATGATATGGACCACAACCATGTAGATACGGACCACAACCATGATGATATGGACCACAACCATGAAGATTTGGACCACAACCATGAAGATTTGGACCACAACCATGTAGATACGGACCACAACCATGATGATATGGACCACAACCATGATGATATGGACCACAACCATGTAGATACGGACCACAACCATGATGATATGGACCACAACCATGATGATATGGACCACAACCATGAAGATTTGGACCACAACCATGAAGATTTGGACCACAACCATGTAGATACAGACCACAACCATGATGATGTGGACCACAACCAGTGCAATGCAGCTACAATTCGAGTAACAGAGTAATTACTTAATGACTTTATCTATAACTGTATCTCCATTACCGTTACTGTGGAAATAATGTGACACGTTACAATTTGATGAATCGGGGCGAACGTGTTGTTGTGGGTACAAACAACAACTGGGAGTTTTAACAACACGTTAGTGCCGCATGTGTCTGAACCAAGCTGACATTTAGCTCAGTGTAGAATGAAAGAAAGAAATGGATCATGATTTGCTCAGAAGTTGGAGAGGCGGAGTCTCAACTGTCCCGTATAATAGCAGAAGAATATACAGACATCATTATATTGGATTATTTCACTAATAATAATAGAATAATAATTTACAGACATCATTATTTAACTACCTTACCTTACTTTACTTAAATACAAAGTTAAAGAATATTAACATTTTGAACAAAATCAAATAACTTTGAACAAATATAACAGTATTTAAAATGTATTTCCTGTTTATAATCTATTGCAGATTGAAATCTGTTCATTTTTAATAAGGAACGTAAACATACTTTTCCTGGTCACTAATTACTTTGCTAGTGCAGTAACACAGTAACTCAATTACTTTTTTTTAATAATGACTTACTTTTTCAAAGTAACTTACCCAACGCTTGATGTTTTGATGGTTTTATGTGCTCGAAAAAAAATAAAATAAATATAATTGTATTGAAGTATTCTATATTTGAGCGTGTCACAAATATTTGAATATTGGAAAATCATGTCCCATCCCATAGTTCCAGTGTCATCTCAGCGTTTCCTGATGAGGGTTTGTTGGAAAACTGCATATTCCTCTGTGTACCAATGGAAGCGGATGTTATTTTCCTGAAGCCAGATTGGGATTCGATCTGCAGCCTCATGGGGGAACGTTATTGGTCCAAAACATGGAGGCTAAATCCCAGAGAGGGACTCAGTGCTAGGTGCTCATCACACCCAGGTTTATCCAAGGTTCTGCCAGTGTTTTAAGGCCAGATGTTCGGCATACGTACCGTGATACAAACTATGGAAAGTTTTTTTAATTTCTACCTGCAATTCATTGTTTTATTGAATTTTATTTCTTGACATGATTTTGTCTTGGAAAACTGTAATATATAAGCAAATATATTATTTGAGCATCGGCATTCCAATGAACGCATGTGCAATAGTCACATGACAGGTCCTGCTATTATTTTTATTTTATTTATTTGTTTTGATTCATATATATATATATATATATATGTATATATATATATATATATATATATATATATATATATATATATATATATATATATATATATATATATATATTTATTTATTCTATTTAGTTGTTGATTTATTTTATTTTTAAAATGTTTTAAATTGTCATTTATTTTATTTAATTAATTAATTTATTTATTATTCATTCATTTATTTATTTACATGTTATTTATTTTTGTATTTATTTATGTTTAATTATTAATTTATTTAAATATTTCAGCTACAGAAGGATGACAGTCAAACGTATGTTTAGTGTCGACCATTAACCTGTTTGACCGTTAGCGTCATCACCACACAGCTGTTATTTACCACTGAGGATAAATATAAATATAGTATATGGCAACGTTAAAAAAATCACAATGTAAATTTTTTCTAACATTGTTGAATAATGTGTTCCTTTTTTAGTGTAATTAATAAATAGATCTAACAGTATCACAATAGAAGAAAATAATGCAACACCTGCAAAAAGTCACATGTGGGCAGGTTTAGTGTCTGAGTTCATAAATGGACCGATGTTAACGTCCTCTATAAAAACACCTCCAAAAGTTAATATTCTGAAGTTTACCTCATCAACCTTTGTTTCATCAGCTCGCATTAAGAGATAAAGGTATTCCCGCTGGCATAATTATCAATATATATATATTCTAATAAGCTTTGGTATTGACCCCCCCCCCCCAGCTCTACCTGACATTACTGTGAATGGATAGATGCTTAATTTTGGAGTATGGATGGTGATTGGTAGATTTGACGTGGACGACAACCGTGAAGATATAGACCACAACCGTGAAGATATGGACCACATATGGGCGGCTGTGGCTCAGTTGGTAGAGTGTGTCGCCCAATGACTGAGAGGTTGGCGGTTCACGTCCCAGCTCTGGCTGTCCACATGTCGAAGTGTCCTTGGGCAAGACACTGAACCCTCACTTAGGCCCCCAGTAGGACTGACCTTAGGCCTTAGAAACCTACTGGTGTATGAGTGTGTGTGTGAATGGGTGAATGTGAGGCTAATGTAAAGCGCTTTGAGCACCATGAAGGTGGAAAAGTGCTATATAAGCACAGTCCATTTACCATTTACCATTTACAACCGTAAAGATTTGGACCACAACCGTAAAGATATGGACCACAACCATGAAGATACGGAGCACAACCTTGAAGATATGGACCACAACCATGAAGATATGGAGCACAACCGTGAAGATACGGACCACAACCATGAAGATATGGACCACAACCATGCAGCAGCTCAGAACATTTTGTACAAACTGTCTACAACTCTGTTTGTCCTGGAGGGGGTGTGTCCAGGCCAGTGTTAGTTGACCTCAGGTTGGTCGTGTTTATAGAAACTCCATTAGAATCAGATGAACAAATTTTGGAGTTAAAGTAATTAGACAGACGGGTATGTGAGCGTCAGCTTTAAATAACATTTGACATTTTGATATAGTTGATATGAATAAATAATTGAAAGTGAAAACAGTGTGACAGTAATTGAACACGACTGCTGTTGGTGGATTTTCCGTAGCCTGATAGCAGACGTAGTAAGACGAGGGGTTAGTTCTGCTAAGGGACATATTATAATACTGGCCTGAGGGTGTTCCAGTAAACTGACTGGACAGAACATGGTCAGATTGGCTGATAATTCCTTTTGCTTTCTGGGACACTTGTTTCTCCCAAAGGGAAGACGAGTCTCTTTGCTTGACTCCAATTATTCTTCAGAAAACTTTGACCAAACCATTTAGTCTGTTCTTGTCCTTCACAGACAAACCCATTAAAACCAGTAAATGATCCAGGAATTTAGAAGATGTTCAGTCAACACTGGATAAATGAAAATCACATGATAAAATCACAAGGATGAGAAAGTTTCATGAAGGAAAGGAGTGTCTGTTGTTCCTCCACTGACCACAGACCCAGCTAACCAATAATCCAAGTAACAAAAAACCTTTACCTCAGTTTTTCGTCTGTAAATACGTAAGAAAATTCTATTTACGAAACAAAACCAAAACCTTTGAAAAAACTGTACGTACTGTACGTATCATCCCATTGGCTATGAGGGAGCTACCCATGATGCTTTTCATGAGCCTTTGACCCTCATACATGTATAAAGGACAGAGCCACCGCTGCCCCTCGAGTCCCCACAAGTGCATCCACCGATACCCCACCACACCACGCACCCACCACCCACCACACCACGCACCCACCACCCACCACACCACGCACCCACCACCCACCACCCACCACCCACCACCGGCCCAAACAAAGTGACTCCCATCCACCAACAGAAGTGAAACAGGAGACGACAAAAAAAGGAGGAGGAGCCATCACTCCACCAGCACAAACAAAAGACACACTGGCAAAACCCCATGAACCCTCTGAACCCACGGGAAAAAAAAAACACCCCAAAAAAATGTCCACGAGCCGTGCCATCGCCCCCACGATGCACATGCCCTGCCCACCCCAGGGAGATTCCGAAAAGTCGTCAATCGCCCATGGATCTACACCCACCAAACATCTGTCAACAAAACACCACTGAAGGTGAAAGTGACAATTAAAACTAGAGTTCCATCCATCAGTTGAAGGAAATAGAACCGTGTGTTTGTTGACGGATAACTGGAAAATTACAGCTGTGAACAATAAAAGTGTTCATGTCAGACACATATCATGCTATAACTCAATGAATACTGTAGATATCACCATGAAATTACATGGACATATACATATAGATAATGTGCATCAGATGCAATGATCCATTTGAGTAAAGGTCAAAGGTCAAGGTCACATTCAACTAAAAGGTCAAAATCACATTATGGATTATAACTCAAGAGCGGAGGGTCACAGAATGGTACCAAACGATTCGGAATGAAGATTTTTACAATTCTGATAATTTTTCCTATCACCTACGACCAATAGTTTTTCAGATCTCTGGAGGTCAAAGGTCAGATGTGGCCAAATTAACTTGTGTAACTCTGTGTGTGTCAAACATAGACATATCACACTATAACTTAATCAATACTGGATATATTATCATAATATTACACACACTGATGTATATATACATATAATGAAATTATCAATATTGCAAAAGGTCAAAGTCTCATTTATTTATAAGTCAAAATCATAAGTCATGAGCTAAGAAGTCAAAATTCTGAAATTAAAAAAGTAAAATTTATGAGGAAAAAGGCAAAATGTAATTTAGCAGAAAAGTCAAAATCACATCATTGGCTCTAATTTAAGAACAGGTTGCCATAGAAACTGGATATTGGCACAAAATAGGGGTTAGATTAGACATATAACATGTCCACATGTTGGGGATGATATGTTCAGCAGTTGGTAAATGCTGCCGTGTGTGGTCCTAGAATCTGAAAAAAAAAAATTCCCTGGAAAGTCTTTGAAAGGTCCTTGAATTTGATGTGAACCAAGGTGTGGGAAGCTGCTTTAATAAATCTACACAAGGCCAGTGTGTTTGTCCCGGTACGTTAGCATCTGGCTAAAGAATGGGATTGAAAATGGGAGGTGGGTTTATGGGGTAAGGTTTAAAAAACACAGTGTTAAGCAGAAGTGTCATGTGTTAGTTACTACACCTCTGGGTTTTCACAATAAACTACTTTATACACAGGTTACATAGCAACCAGCAGATTTTATTATGTTTTATTTTTTGCACCACACTTATTCCACAGTTTCTATATGGAGGCAGACCTCAGCGAGAGTCTAGATTTTGGCCACATTTCAGAAAACCTTACACCCATTATCACATTGGCTGAAGCCTCTGGAAAAACTATACTGTAACATGACATGTACAGAGTTGTCCCCAGTTGGCTGGAAGGCTTTGGCCATGTGTGTGTGTGTGTGTGTGTGTGTGCATGTGTGTGTGTGTGTGCGTGTGTGTGTGTGTGCGTGTGTGTGTGTGTGTGCGTGTGTGTGTGCGTGTGCGTGTGCGTGTGTGTGTGTGTGTGTGTGTGTGTGTGTGCACGGTGGCCCCCCCAAATTTATTTCCCTTTTCCTCATCATTTTATATTGATGATGATGTACTGTATTTTCTGCACTATAAGGCGCATTAAGCTGAGTCAAAATCACCAGGTAAAAAGGCAAAATGATGAGATTAAAAGTTTAAAAAAATACGAGCTAAAACTAAATTATTAGATATTATGTCAAAATTATGAAATTAAGTTAAAATTATGAGAAAAAGTAAAAAGAAATTATGAGATAAAAAGCCAAAATTATGAAAGAAAAAAGCAAAACTATGAGATAAAAAGTAAAAAAAAAAAAAAAAAGAGATAAAACTAAATTTTGAGATATTATGTAAAAATTATGAAATACATTTACAATTATGAAAAAAAGTAAAAAAAAATAAATAAATAAAAAATGAGAGAAGCTACAGGAGCTACAGTAGGTCATCCAATAACCAAAGGGTTGGCAGTTCGAATCTGTCCTAGTTATGTGCTGTTGTGTCCTTGGGCGAGACCGTCCACCCTCCCTTTATTCCCTCTGTGTTTTAATTAGACATAAACTAAGACGCCAGCGTCAGGGTTTTTTGTGTTTATGGATTAAAAGTTCTAAAGACAAGTTCAGGATTTACTTCATCTCACTTCTATAACAATCCGTGTTTCATCCATTTATTCGTTTTTCAAAATAAAAGCAAAAATAATGCAATGCAACAAGTTATTTGTTCATTATTTGTTTCCAAAACCAAAATGAAAAATCAGATAATGATGCAGGTTTTTTTTCAGTTTTCCTTTTTGTTTAAATGAATAATAGGGGAAAAAAAAACAGATAACGGTCATTTTCCATTTTATCCAATTTTGACTTGAAGCAAATTGAACTAGAAAAGCATTCTGAGAGTAAACCTCCACCAAGGCAGACCCCCCCCCCTGAATGAAGAGAGGTCCACCAATGTGGTTATGTCTGTCTGACTGTCTGTCTGACTGTCTGTCTGTCTGTCGTCTGACTGTCCGTCTGTCTGTCTGTCTGACTGTCTGTCTGACTGTCTGTCTGTCTGTCTGTCTGAAAGTCTGTCTGTGTCTGACTGTCTGTCTGTCTGTCTGTCTGTCTGACTGTCCGTCTGTCTGTCTGTCTGACTGTCTGTCTGACTGTCTGTCTGTCTGACTGTCTGTCTGTGTCTGACTGTCTGTCTGACTGTCTGTCTGTCTGACTGACTGTCTGTCTGACTGTCTGTCTGTCTGTCTGTCTGTCTGTCTGACTGTCTGTCTGTCTGAGGTAACTCAAAGTTATGGACGGATCTTGATGAAAATTTCCTGACGTGTTTGTGTCACAAGGAACAAATGTTTAGATGTTGGTGATGATCCTGAACAGATCCTGGATCATTTTAAAATGTATTCTCCATTTACCGCAATGTAAAACATCAAAGTGATCTAGGATCCAGGATCTGTTCAGGATCATCACCAACATCTAAACATTTGTTCCTTGTGACACAAACAACACGTCAGGAAATTTTCATCAAGATCCGTCCATAACTTTGAGTTACCTTGCTAACTAACAGACAAACAAACAAACAAACTGTGCAGATAATAAACCCCAAATGACTGTGACCTGCAGTGACAAACATGGAAACTTACGTCACATGTGTCCGTCCATCATTAAAGCAGTGGTTCAGTCACAGCAGTTTTTTTAACTTTAGCCTCACATACGTTATATGGGTCAAAATGATTTAATTTAAAGTTTATTAATAAAATCCCAGTAAAATGTCTCCTGAACACTTCTAACTATGAGTGTTTGTTAAATTCCTAGCGTAACTTCTTCAAATCATGTCTTTTAGGAAGAACAACAACTGACTCTGACAGTAATTAAGTCTAAAACTAAGAAAAATCGACTCCAAACACGACTTTCCTTGGCGCTGGCGTTAGGTATTTCCCCGTCATGTTTAGTACCGTTGGAAAGATGGGGATTCCCTCTAGACAACGTTTAAATAAAAATCTACATAATTATAGATTTGAACCAATGGGAGGCCTCAGAACAAAGCCTTCTGCACTAAACTAAAGCCCTTGTTGCTATGGCGATGTTGAAAAACAGCCTCTGATTGGTTGAATTAGTGTCACACAAACATTTTTAATGAACTAAAAGATAAAAGATAAATACAAAATCTGAATTTATGAAATTGGACCCAATGACTGGTTTTGTGCTGGAGGGTCACATATATATATATATATTTTTGTTATTTGTTCATTAACCCCCCCCCCCCCACCACCACCAGACTTTTCATGGACACAAACACTGCTGGTGAATCTGCATTGATCTTCACATGGACACACCACGTTGCTTGTTTCTTTCCCCTTGGATCACTGGGGCCCTATTGGTCAATAGCAATTGCAATTCCTTGCACTATAGACCAGACAAATTCATTTCAATTACAATTAGCATGGAGAGCCAGCGGCAGATTTATGGCCTTGTTTTCCTTCCCGTGCTTTCCCTGGCGCATTAATCACCCCCACACCGGCCAGCTTGATCCTCACTCCATCTACCTGCCAAGCCAGCTTCTTTTGCTGTGCATTCCTGGATCGCTCTCCCTCCTCCTCTTCCTCCTCCTCCTCCCGTATCCTCCCTAACTCCTGGCCTCCATCCGTCCGACCGCAGGGAACGGTGGGTGTCCTAACTCGCACCCGGCAGACAAACTGGGGAACAGGGACGTTCTGTGCAAGGGGTCTGATTGGCACTCATTTATCATGCGTGATGAGTACGTTCTCCTGAGAGAGAGGGTGTGTGTGTGTGTGTGTGGGGGGGGGTCTTTCTTGCAGATTCTTACCCATACACACTTCAAGTCAGCACTCTATCACTTGATTTGCTCCCGATTTGATCCTGAAGAATGCAGAATTCCAAAGCCCAGTTTCCCAAGGCTGCAGAACGGACTCCAAAGTAAATGAATAAATCACATCTGTTGATACGACCTGATTTACACTCATTGTAAATAACGACACAAGGAACAAGCTGATTATATTTACGGCCTCTCGGTCATGTGCTGTAGCTGGGAAAAGCAGGTCGGGGGAAGTATTCTGTCGTGGAAATGACGTAAAAGCCGACAAACGCTCT
>CM035789.1:46934867-46957367 GCA_020466265.1 Siphamia tubifer | reverse complement strand
TGTGATCCCTGCGACTGTCAGCGTAGGCGTAGTTATGTAGATATTCCTGTAAAGTTAGAACCAGAGCTGTCAAATGATTCAAATGTTTAATTAGCTACATGCTTTTTATTATTCAAAGTTATTTATTCGGAATGAAATTATTGTGAAGTAAAGCTTTGTTTTCATGGAAATGTTTTGCTTTATGTTACGCTACAAACACTTAATAAAATTAACATACGCTTAATATAAACATATTACAAGTAACACATCATTAATAAGGTGTTAATTCTATAATAATTTTCATGTAATTTCACGGTAATAATGGCTTTATAACCATTTATTACTTACTAATGTATTTTATTATTATTATTATTATTATTATTATTACATTTTATCTTTGCCCAGTTCTTATTCAGGTTGTTGTTGTCATGGTTGATAATTAATCTTGCCCACCATTGGTTGGGAGAGAATGTTGTAATCACTGTGTGTGTGTGTGTGTGTGTGTCCACACAGACATATTATGCTATAACTCAATGAATACTGTAGATATCACCATGAAATTACGTGTTCATATACATGTAGCTAATGTGCATCAGATGCAATCATCCATTTGAGTAAAGGTCAAAGGTCAAGGTCACATTATTGAGTATTACTCCAGAACAGAGGGTCACAGAACTTTCAGATTGGTAGCAAACGATGCAGAATGAAGATTTATACAATTGTCATAATTGGTGTTATCACCTACGACCAATAGTTTTTGAGATCTCTGGAGGTCAAAGGTGACAAATGTCCAAACATAAACATATCACACTATAACTTAATCAATACTGGATATATTATCATAATATTACACACACTGACACATATATACATATAACCAAATTATTAATATTGCAAAAGGTCAAAGGTCAAGGTCGCATTTAGCAGAAATGTCAAAATCACATTATTGGCTCTAATTCAAGAATGGGTCAGATTAGTCATTCTATGAACATTTGTTTCTTGTCTGGGTGTTCTGAGGAACCCCCCCCCCCCCTCATTATTTCTTTTTTTTTTCCTTCTCTCTTTCACCCTGGCATCGAATTGTGGTTTAATTAGAACCCATAATATGTCAGCATTAAAGAAAAGAGAAATAAACATATTATATTAGATTATATATCATAAATAATATTTTTTTTGTCATGTTCTTCAGATCAAAGCCACTTCCGGGTACACGCTTCTCATCTCGTCTTGGCTTGTTGTTGACGTCCTTTCTGTTCAGTGTTGGTCATGTGATTCTGAGGCTTCGTCTGATTGGTCGAGCGTTGTTAAGGCACAGTCGCTGTATCCAAGGCGCAGTCTGAGAGGTCAAAGGGTCACATGCTGGGAGCTAATGTATGGCATGTGTAAATGAGATGATGATTCTTAACCATTATGATCCATGCAGCCTTTTGTCGTGCGCTTATCGCGTGTCTTCATATATAACTGCACAAATGACAAAACATTACCTTAAAGAGAGTGATTGGATGTTGTACACAATGAAAAAACAATCAAGCAGTAATGGAACATTGTCATGCTACAAATTCTAAATATGAATATGCAGAAGGTCTGGTCAGACCCCTGTTAAATGGAAAAATTACTTTAAAGTTGTGTACAATTACAAGTTTTACATATATGTAATTAGTCTGTACAGTTAAAGAAAAGGTTGTAATTTAAAGTTTAGTTTTATGGTGTTTGTGCGGTGACGCTAATTAGAATGATGTCCTTTTACTGTGTATTTCTATCTTTTTTTTATTCTTTAATCGTAACTGGAGTGCATATATTTCAGTTAGAAATAGAAAGTATTTACATTCTGTACTGCAGTAGAAGTACAGCTACTGGTGTGGAAAAATACTATGATAAAAGTACAAGTACTGACTCAACTCTTTCACTGAAGTAAAAAAAAAAAGTACAACTTCTAAATTGTAACAAAGTAAAAAGTAAAACTGCTTATTTTTTTGCGAAGGATAAAATATTTATTCAGGAAAACTCATAAAAGTTTCAAAACTTTTCAAAAATAAAACCTTTAAAAGTGAGTTAGTTTTTAAACGATGCACTTGGTTGAGTCACAGTACTTCCTCTTGTTCTGCACATGCTCCTACTCTCGCTACAATGATGCACATATTTCATGTTGATGGTTCAGTTATGTCACGTTGACGCACATTTTCCGCATTGATGACGCACATATTCCACACTGCTAGCGTTAGTTTTTTTTTATTCAGTTGAAGTGTTGCTTCGAAATTATCACAACAATAAACGCAGCAATCACCTGTAGTATCTGGTCTAACATGTTGATAGTTGAAATGAAAGCTAAACAGGAAGTTGTTGGTCAGTGTTAGCGGCTGCTATGTGCAGGTGCACAGCTGTTAGCAGTGAAAATGCTAGCGCATTGATTGCTATTGAGAGAAAGTAGTTCTAGACAATTACGAAGTGTAAGTTTTTGTACTGTGACGGTTTTGTTATGTAAATACAGTGGTACCTCTACTTAGGAAATTAATTTGTTCCAGAAGTGTTTTCGTACCATGAATTTTCTCATTTTCACTCATTTTACACGTAAAAGGTCTAATTCGTTCCAAGGCCCCCAAATACTAACCCCTAAATCCTTTAAAATGATAAAGATTTACAGATTTTGTATAAATATGTGTTGTAATAAAATGTATATTTAGATGTTAGCTTAGATGTTAGCTCGTCCAGGCTAATGTCGGTGACAGAAGAGTTGATCCAGGTCTGGGTCAGAATGAGGATGCATCAGTCTGGTGGATCATGTTTGGTGTTTAAATCCAGCTTCAGGTAGTCCACTTTGTTTTCCAGTGAACGTACGTTGGTGAGCAGGTAGTACGGGTTAGCTTTTAGCTTAGCTGTAAATCCACTGTGCACCGCTTCCGATGTCAGCTTCTGTGTGAGGGAGACTCCACGTCTCTAACAGTTTTCCTTAAGCTGATGATAGTGTGTGGGTCATATATTCTTCTGAACTGTTGATACTAAAGCACTGGTCTAGGTGGACTGTTAAAGTGTCTGCGTTACCATGGAGACACAGCAGCTGCTCTGGAATGAATGAGGGTCAAAATGTAACGAAAAGCATCATGGGTAGCTCCATGGGTAGCTCCCTCATAGCCAATGGGATGATACGTACAGTTACGTACGTGACATATTTATGTACATTACGTAGTTACATACAGTAATGTACTGTTTTTATGTCTGAGAGGTTTCAGTTTCTTTTCGTAAATAGAATTTTTTTTGTATTCAGAGACGAAAAATTGTGGTAAAGGTTTTTCGCAACTTGGATTTTTCGTTAGCTGGGGCTTTCGTAAGTACAGGTATGACTGTAAATCAACGTACTGTTTTGAGAAGAAACACATTTTTTATGTTTGACCCAAGGAAACCTACCGGGACTATTTTGGCTTTGACCAAAGCCGGACCAGAACTGGGCTCACAGGACACTGTGGGGGGTAAGTCACTCACTGCGTTTCCATTACAGTTTTTCGCAAAACAATAGTGATATTCCTAAAGTGTATGGTTGTTCTAGACAGTTGTAACACTTGTGAAATATCATCCCGTGAGATTTCAGTGCTGGACGACGTTGCTTTCAATGACCTGTGACCCCGGACCCCCGCCCCTGCCTGTCTGGACCAGCCCCCCTTCCTGCATTTATAAATGGACGTTCATCTATAGTCTGTCCGTCCATGGGAGTGGATCTGTCCTTCAATGTGGTTCTCCTCAAGATTTCTTCTTTTTCCCACTGGGTTTGGAAGTTTTTTCTTGCCGAGAAGGAGGGTCTAAGGACAGGGGGAGGGTCTAAGGACAGGGGGAGGGAGGGTCTAAGGACAGGGGGGGAAGGGTCTAAGGACAGGGGGGGGAGGGTCTAAGGACAGGGGGAGGGAGGGTCTAAGGACAGGGGGGGAAGGGTCTAAGGACAGGGGGGGAGGGTCTAAGGACAGGGGGAGGGAGGGTCTAAGGACAGGGGGGGAAGGGTCTAAGGACAGGGGGAGGGAGGGTCTAAGGACAGGGGGGGAAGGGTCTAAGGACAGGGGGGGAGGGTCTAAGGACAGGGGGGGAGGGTCTAAGGACAGGGGGAGGGTCTAAGGACAGGGGGGGAGGGTCTAAGGACAGGGGGGGGAGGGTCTAAGGACAGGGGATGCCTGGGACTTTTCATGTATCTCTGCAGTTGATTGTGTTTTTGTAAAGCCCTTTGAGACGACTTTGTTGTGATTCAGGGCTTTATAAATAAAATTGAATTGAATTGAATTGAATGACTTGATGTTACGTTGCATTTCTCTGCCTCTCTCTCTAAAACAGTGGTTATGTTTTTCTGGTGAATGATTTCCAGAAAAGTTATTTTGAGTTGTGCAAAAGGTCAAAGGTCAAAATCACATTATTGGCTCTAATTCAAGAACAAGTTGTCATGGAAACGTGAGATTGGCACAAAAAAGGGTCAAGATTAGACATGTTCTTTATACTTGTCTTAAAGAGGAACAAACTTTTTATTCTGAATTAAACAGGAATTAAACCTGTCATGTAAACACGTCCAGTGTTGGAAATAATAACATGAATCCACTGAAATCACAGAATTGTCAGGTTTGAACAATGCATTTGCCCCGTTCCCTCACACCTACACATTTGAATTCCCAAACACAGGAACATGTAGACAAACACACACTAACACATACACACACACAGACACACACACACACACACACTACCACACACACACTACCACATACACACACATACACACACACACTAACACACACACACACACTAACACATACACACACATACACACACACACACTAACACATACACACACACACACACACACACACACACACACACACAGAATAAACTACCCTCAGAGCCAGTGCTGTATTGGGTTTTCTTCAGGAAGTGTGGCTCCTCCAAAGCTCTGGTCAGATGAAAGGCGAAGAGTTGTATTGATCGACCCAGAGGGGGGGGTGTTAGAGGTGTGTATGTGTGTGTGTGTGTGTGTGTTTACTTGTATTCCTATCTTTATGGGGACGTCGATATGTTTACACAGTCACAACATGTGGACCTCTGACACTATGGTTAAATATAAATGTAGGTCCCCACCAGTAAAATATAAATCTGTATAAAGTATGAACATTTATGCAAATAATGTGGCTGTAGAACTACATTAATTAGTTGTTTTTTTCCCCGTAGTTCCCATAAAGCATGAGTGAAACATGTTTTTTAAAGGTTGAAAGATGTTTACTTAAAAAAATATACATGTTAAAAAAATTAAAAAATATACATATATATATATATATATATATATATATATATATATATATATATATATATATATATATATATATATATATATATATATATATATATATGTATTTTTTAATTTTTTTAATTTTTTATTATTATTATTTTTTAAATATATATATATATATATATATATATATATATATATATATATATATATATATATATATATATATATATATATATATATATATATATATATATATATATATATATATATATATATATATATATATAACAACATTTATATTTATTTGTTTATTATACCTTTTTACATTTTTTTTTAATAATAAATGTATTTTGCGTAAAAATACCTAATGGCGACTTCACCTACAAGTGATGATTACAAAGTTTGTCCTCATAAGACATGTAAACATGTGTGTGTTAGTGTGTGTTTGTGTGTGTGTTTGTGTGTGTGTTAGTGTTAGTGTTAGTGTGTGTGTGTGTGTGTGTGTGTGTGTTAGTGTGTGTTAGTGTGTGTGTGTGTATGTGTGTGTGTTAGTGTCTGTGTGTGTGTGTGTGTGTGTTAGTGTGTGTTAGTGTGTGTGTGTGTATGTGTGTGTGTTAGTGTCTGTGTGTGTGTGTGTGTGTGTTAGTGTGTGTTAGTGTGTGTGTGTGTGTGTGTGTGTGTGTGTGTGTGTGTGTGTATGTGTGTGTTAGTGTGTGTTTTGGGCAGAACCTGTGGTGTATCTGCCTGATGCAGGGCTGCCAGCCAGGCGAGGAGCAAAAGGCCAGAGGGGTATGGGGGTGTGAGGAGGGGTTGTCGCTGTGGCCCCGTGCCTCGGCTGTAACCCCCCCCCCCGGCCCCTCACTGCAGAATGTACAGCACGTCCGACAGCAGTGGGCTGTTGTTGAGAGCTGTCAGAGAATGAAACAACATGGCCACCAGTCACACTGAACAACACTCTGAGGGTTCACTGTCATTGACTCCCATTTAAACCATGTTTCATACATTTACACTATGATGCACATACACCAACTGTGTCAAAATTAACTCATTAACGCAGATCAATCCATCCTTCACCATCCACCAGTCCATCATTTTCATTCTTGTTTGTCCTTTTTTTTCATGATTCATGACATTTTTAATCTCATATTCTGACATTTTATCATAATTTTGACTTTTTATCTCAGGATTTTTATTTTTTATCTCATAATTATTAGTTAATCTGGACGAAGTCATGATGAGTTAATACCATCGCACTCTGTCCGTCCGTCATCGTCCACAATTCACTAAAATATTTTCTCCTCCCTTAATTTTCAATTGATTTAAATTCTGATTAATTCATGAGATAGATCTAAGACTTAGGCACAAAACTTATCACTTTTTTTGTCAAAATTAGCCTTTGTAAACAATTTGTTTACAACTTTGTTTATTTTCCCAGTCTGTCACTAAAATCACTTCTCCCTGAGATTTCAATTCTGATTGATTTATTTGAAAGTAATTGATCCAATATTAGTTTTTCTTTGTATCATTAACATGTTTAACCACAGTAACTGTTGTTCAGTCACATGTTACCCCAGAAGAGCTTTGGGGGCTTCCTATACCATTCACACTGTTTTAAAAACTGGGATTGATCTGATCATTTATTGAATGACTCCCTTTTATTGATAACGGACATCACAGCTGTGAGGACCTGATGAACACGGACATTGGAACCTTTTTTTTTTTTTTAACTTTTTATCTCATGATTTTGACTTATCTGATTATTTTGACTCCACTTCATGTGCCTTATAGTCCAGTGCAGCATCAGTTATGTGGAATTATTTATTTATTTACTCATTTTAATTTTGGTGTATTTTAAAATTTATTTAAAATTAATTTATTTTATGTAATATTTTGTTATTTATTTGTATGTATCTATGTATGTATTTATTAAATTTCTTAATGCATTTATTTGTATTTTTAAATTAATTAATTACATTTTATTGCTATAGAAGGATGACAGTTCAGTGTCGACCACGAATGTTTTTGACACAACTGTTATTTATTACTGACAGTTACTTACAGTTTTTTTCATATCACAATATATTCCAATGTCAGTTTTTTTTCTAATATCGTGCAGCTCTAATCCAGACTGCAACGTATTGAAGAGAAAAAAAAATAGAAAAAGGGGGTGAGTTAAAAGAAGGATCATTTGTCGACAGTTGATTGGAACCACATGGCGTCAGGATGACTGCAGCAAACATTTGTCAACACTGACACAAACGTCTGTATGAACCCATCTGTGCCAAGGATGCCCGACGTAAACTGTGACCAGAAGCCTTGATGACTTATCTGTGAACGTTGGTGGAAACATGGATTTAACTCAAACCCACTGGGGTCCAGGTGGGTTTTTTTGGTACAAATGGACCAAATATTAAAAGGTTGATGCAGATTTTACTGATAATGATTCAAAAAGTGATGGATGTGGGGTCGTCTGTGTTCCTTCACACATTCTGAGCCAATCACAGACGCCATGTATGAGGAAGTAGAAGTAAAGTGTGTTGTTCCACCTCCAGTCATTTTTCTACCGTGAAAAAACAACTGGAAACAAAACAATCTGAACGTTTTTATAAATAGAACCAACACACAATGAATTCAATAACAATGAAGAACAACAATATTAATAAATAAGCATAGAATGAGTCCTTTAATAAAGTTAATATTAATAAATAAGCATAGAATGAGTTCTTTAATAAAGTTAATATTAATAAATAAGCATAGAATGAGTCCTTTAATAAAGTTAATATTAATAAATAAGCATAGAATGAGTCCTTTAATAAAGTTAATATTAATAAATAAGCATAGAATGAGTCCTTTAATAAAGTTAATATTAATAAATAAGCATAGAATGAGTCCTTTAATAAAGTTAATATTAATAAATAAGCATAGAATGAGTCCTTTAATAAAGTTAATATTAATAAATAAGCATAGAATGAGTCCTTTAATAAAGTTAATATTAATAAATAAGCATAGAATGAGTCCTTTAATAAAGTTAATATTAATAAATAAGCATAGAATGAGTCCTTTAATAAAGTTAATATTAATAAATAAGCATAGAATGAGTCCTTTAATAAAGTTAATATTAATAAATAAGCATAGAATGAGTCCTTTAATAAAGTTAATATTAATAAATAAGCATAGAATGAGTCCTTTAATAAAGTTAATATTAATAAATAAGCATAGAATGAGTCCTTTAATAAAGTTAATATTAATAAATAACCATAGAATGAGTCCTTTAAATGTTCATCCAGACCAACACCAGCTGACTGGGTCCGTTTGGGTTTTATTTTGTTTTATTTCTCTGAGGAGTCTTTATGGTTCTTCAGTTTTGTTGTTTTATTTTTGGGTTTGTAGATGACCGGCGGTTCTATTTTCAGGTTTAATTTCACAAACACACACAATCCAGCAACTTTTTGTCCCGCCCACAGATATAATATAATATATAATATTTGGTCGTGCTCTCACTGACACTATAAACCTGAACGTCCAGAATAATTAAATATATTCAGTTGTAAAGTTGTTTAGTTCTAGTTTTACTAACTGAATGTCTTCAGTTACTGTAACATGTTCTTTCAACTAATATTCTTTTATTAAGTGGAACTATTGTGGATATAAGTGAACAACATATGAGGAAGAACTGAGTGGAAGTAAGTCATCCATCAAATAAGAATGATTGAAAAAATAAACTTAACTGCTGTAGTAGATGGTGAAATATAATTTCAAAAACCACCAATATCTATGACACCAAAAAATACATTCACCAAATCACTTATTCAGGGGGTTAAAGCTGTGGTTCAGTTGGTAGAGACTTGTCCACATGTCCAAGTGTCCACATGTCCTAGTGTCCATATGGCCAAGTGTCCACATGTCCTAGTGTCCACATGTCCAAAGGTCCACATGTACTAGTGTACACATATCCAAGTGTCCACAATTCCTAGTGTCCAAAGGTCCACATGTACTAGTGTACACATATCCAAGTGTCCACAATTCCTAGTGTCCAAATGTTCAAGTGTCCACATGTCCTAGTGTCCACATGTCCAAAGGTCCACATGTACTAGTGTACACATATCCAAGTGTCCACAATTCCTAGTGTCCAAATGTTCAAGTGTCCACATGTCCTAGTGTCCACATGTCCACATGTCCAAAGGTCCACATGTACTAGTGTACACATATCCAAGTGTCCACATGTCCAAAGGTCCACATGTACTAGTGTACACATGTCCAAGTGTCCACATTTCATAGTGTCCACATGTCCAAGTGTCCACATTTCCTAGTGTTCACATGTCCAAGTTTCCACATTTCATAGTGTCCACATGTCCAAGTGTCCACATTTCCTAGTGTTCACATGTCCAAGTTTCCACATTTCAAAGTGTCCACATGTCCAAGTGTCCACATTTCCTAGTGTTCACATGTCCAAGTTTCCACATTTTATAGTGTCCACATGTCCAAGTGTCCAAATGTTCAAGTGTCCACATGTCCAAGTGTCCAAATGTTCAAGTGTCCACATTTCATAGTGTCCACATGCCCAAGTGTCCACAGTCCACATGTCCTAGTGTCCTTGAGCAAAGACACTGAACCCTGACATCAGATGGGTCAACACCTATAACCTTAACCTTTGACCCCTAACCTTCAAATGGTTCAACACCTATGACTCCGTCACGTCACATGACGTCCTATCTAGGTCTGCCGTCTCTGACTGACGTGTTTGTTCTATTTTAATTGGATCATAAGTGTATAAACATGTATTTTATAATTATTTCTATATATTCTACACCTACAGCTGCCGACACTAACAGACAAGCTGAACCTGAGGCTGTGATCAACTGATGTTTTAATATTTTATTATAAGAATATGCATTTTGTATTTTATTATTTTTTATTATTTATTTTTTGGCTCATTTCCTCGTCCACAGACAAACCTGTTCAGATGGAATCATTGTGTTTGTGTATCTGTTCAACATCCTTATAAACCCTTAACTAGCATCGTTAATAAGCAGAAGTAGGTTCACTATGTCCCACCAACACAAGATGTCTATATACTCAGTAGTCTCATGTCTAAAAATAAAGTTCCTCATAAAAAAAAAAAAAAAAAAAATAGTCACGGTGAAGCAAAAAAATACAGTTTTATAAAAGTAGCTGACACTGAAAACCTGCCGGAAAGTTTAGAGCATTAAAGTGTGAAGAGCTGATCTCCTCCTCTAGGCATTAGATAGTATTGCCATGGGCACACTATAAATGAAAAACATTCTGTGGACGGGCTGTTCAAATAAATAAAAGTTAAAGAGTTGACAGATCATTATTTTACATCTCAAAATCATGTGGTGTGATCAGCTACTGGCTCCTCTACCTCTGCACCCTACGACTCACTCTAGCATTTTTTTTATTTTATTTTATTATTATTTGGGGTGAAAATTAACATGACATTGTGGGCAGAGAAACAAGAATATGAATCAGACAAAATTAAAAAAGACAACTACAGAGTAATAACGATAAACAACATCATGTTACAATGAAAAAGACATTTACTCAAATGGAAGAACATTTACTCTACACAGATAACACTAGGTACTTTTCTGAACAGAATAAAAAGTACTATTTGGGTAGAGTACTCCAAAGTCAATGTAGAGTTACAATTACTCATTATAGAGCTAAATGTCATCAATATATGACTATAATTTACTCAGTATGGGACAAAACTTACTCTAAATAGAACTAAGTTTACTCACTATGGAGATAAAATAAATTAATGATCCACTGCAACGACAAGGAGCAAGAAATAATTAATTAATTGGTGAAAAAATAATATATGTTTATTTTTTTACCTCAAATGAATTGGGTTTTTGAATGAATTAATGACATATTTAATAAGACATTTATGTATTCAATTCCAATTTTAATTAATTAATGACATAATTAAGTAATTATTTAAATATGTATTTATTTCTTTATTTTAATTTTGTCACTTTTACTTCCCACATTTACATTTTTTTAAGTGAAGGCCTCGTCAGTTGCTTAATGTTAAAGATCTAAAAATAGACTCATCAGTTGGCTCCAGCGTACATAAATTCCCCTTCTGTCCCTTATCAGATTCATGTGAGCTGACCCAGGATCAGATGTGGATTGGACTGGGTGTGCCTGACCCTGTGTGCTTTTGTGCCCCGGGGGAGAGATCGGCCGGGGCGGCTCGCTAATTGAAATGTGTTGGCGACTCATCGACGTCTGGGCTCCAGTTTCAGGGCTATTTCAAACCGCAGTGCTGATTGCTGGTTTCACATCACACAGGGAAAAAAAAAAGAAAAAATCAATAGTAGCTGGGGAGAGCGAGGGTTTATTCTTCGCCAGCAGACATTAATGCTTTGCAGAGGAGGTTTTGATATTTATCATTTGTCATTTTGTCCGTGCGGATCAGCCCCCGACGTTAGAATATATGTCTAAATTGCTCCGAGTCAGGGCCGGCGTTAGCTATAGTCAGACTAGGCGGTCGCCTAGGGCGCCACATGATTTAGAGGCGCCAAGTCCCACAGAATTAGAATATTAAAGGAGTCATTCCACTGAAAACCACTTTTCCACCTTTGTCCTTTTGGAATCTGACGGCTCACCCAGCGTTACCATGGTGATGGCTCACCCAGCGTTACCATGGTGATGGCTCACCCAGCGTTACCATGGTGACAGCTCACCTAGCGTTACCATGGTGACGGCTCACCCAGCGTTACCATGGTGACGGCTCACCCAGCATTACCATGGTAACGGATCACCCAGCGTTACCATGGTGACGGCTCATCCAGCGTTACCATGGTGATGGCTCACCCAGCGTTACCATGGTGACGGCTCACCCAGCGTTACCATGGTGATGGCTCACCCAGCGTTACCATGGTGACGGCTCACCTAGCGTCACCATGGTGACGGCTCACCCAGCGTTACCATGGTGACGGCTCACCCAGCGTTACCATGGTGACGGCTCACCTAGCGTCACCATGGTGACGGCTCACCCAGCGTTACCATGGTGACGGCTCACCCAGCGTTACCATGGTGACGGCTCACCCAGCGTTACCATGGTGACGGCTCACCTAGCGTCACCATGGTGACGGCTCACCCAGCGTTACCATGGTGACGGCTCACCCAGCGTTACCATGGTGACGGCTCACCCAGCGTTACCATGGTGACGGCTCACCCAGCGTTACCATGGTGACGGCTCACCCAGCGTTACCATGGTGACGGCTCACCCAGCGTTACCATGGTGACGGCTCACTTTTTATCTCACAATTTGGACTCTTAAAGTTTGATTTATCAGAATAAGAGTGTGTTTTGTTCCGTGTTCCAACTCAACAAGGTTTATAGTTATTGTTAGTGTTTATCTTCACTTAATGCTCCTTATAATCCAGTTCACCTTATAGTGTGAAAATACAGTAAATAAATCATTAAAGTTAACATTGACAGTGATTATTCATGGACACTCAGTACGTACTCCATCAGATGTAGGACACTATGTTTACACATGATCATTTACAATTACACTAAAAGGAAACAGGGGTGTTGGCCTAGTGTTGACCTAGTGTTGGCCTAGCGTTGACCTAGTGTTGGTCTAGTGTTGGCCTAGGGTTGGCCTAGTGTTGGCCTAGTGTTGACATAGCATTTGCCTAGTGTTGACCTAGTGTTGGCCTCGTGTTGGCCTAGTGTTGACATAGTGTTGGCCTAGTGTTGACCTAGTGTTGGCCTAGCGTTGACCTAGCGTTGGCCTAGTGTTGACCTAGTGTTGGTCTAGTGTTGGCCTAGTGTTGACATAGCGTTGGCCTAGTGTTGACCTAGTGTTGGCCTCGTGTTGGCCTAGTGTTGGCCTAGTGTTGACATCATGTTTGCCTAGTGTTGACCATAGTTTTGGCCATTGTTGACCTCGTGTTGGCCTTGTGTTGGCCTCGTGATGGCCTTGTGTTGGCCTAGTGTTGGCCTAGTGTTGGCCTAGTGTTGACATAGTGTTGACCTCATGTTGACCTTGTGTTGGCCTAGTGTTGACCTACTGTTGGACTACTGTTGGCCTAGTGTTGGCCTAGTTTTGACCTCGTGTTGGCCGAGTGTTGACCTAGTGTTGGCCTAGTGTTGGTCTATGTCACCACATTGACCAGAACCAGCCCTGCTCAGAGTGATAGCCTCCAAAAAAATTACACAGCAGCGGCGTTCTTCTTCTTCTTCTTCTTCTTCTTCTTCTTCATGGAAGTCGCCGGCCAAGTCATTACTTGACTTTTTTTTCCACCATTTCCTCAGAACTCTTTTTTCTCGTTTCTTTTTGCATGTTTTCAGCTGAATGAACTCTGACCTCCAGTAAGCACCAAAGGGGCCTCGTTATGGAAAAGCAGCTCATGTGATTTACAAGGACTTTACTTGTGCTTCCAGCGCCGCTCACTCCACTGGACTGAACCTCTGGGTTTTCCACTGTCACCCTAGACTCTGTTTCACTGTTGATTTACTAACACTTGGGAAAATAACTGATCATTTTGTAGTTCAGCGGACTGGTAATTAAGCAATACCAAATGAAGAAATACTTAAACAATTAAAAGACTTTAATTTTCCACAGTGCGCCTTATATATGGATTAATTCCGATAGTGCTTAGTGACTGGGAATTTTGACTTTGTAATCTGATAATTTTGACTTTTGGCTACATACAGCTGTTTAATTACACCCTCTCTCCACTGTTAAACAGAAGTGCACACAAGCAGCGGTGCAGACAACAACATGTGAAAGGTAGAATGTGAAACGTGTGGTTATAGTTCACAGGAAGTTCCAGATTCTTCCATTTGCTACAGGTGTTAAATACATTTACATGTAAAGGCTGGAATACGACTGATTTAATGAAACACTGGTGACACAGTGTTTACTAAAGCCTCTGTGAAGAGCTAAGTAGCCTAGCACTGTGCTAGTAGCACTAGCCTAGCACTGTTCTAGTAGCACTACCCTAGCACTGCGCTAGTAGCACTAGCCTAGCACTGTTCTAGTAGCACTAGCCTAGCACTGTGCTAGTAGCACTAGCCTAGCACTGTGCTAGTAGCACTAGCCTAGCACTGTTCTAGTAGCACTACCCTAGCACTGCGCTAGTAGCACTAGCCTAGCACTGTTCTAGTAGCACTAGCCTAGCACTGTGCTAGTAGCACTAGCCTAGCACTGTGCTAATAACATACTTGTAAATGACAGAGCAAGTAGATAAATAATAATAGGTTAATAAGGACACACTTCCAAAACAGCCCAAACTGATTATAATAGTTTTTCTTTCTGCTCCTTTCAACTCATTTCATCCACTTCCACAACACATTAGTAGAAAAGTATCTCACATTTTCTATGACCCCTGAACTATTCTGATTAAATTTGTTGGTGATTGGGGGAAGTGTGTGTGTGTGTGTGTGTGTGTGTGTGTGTGTGTGTGTGTGTGTGTGTGTGTGTGTTTGTGTGTGTGTGTGTGTGTGTGTGTGATTCATAGCGAGATAACTGAAAACGTTATGGATGGATTTGGCTGAAATTTTCAGGAAATGTTATTGACAGAAGGAAGAAGTAATTACAGTTTGTTGATCAGTGTGTGTTTCAGGAGGAGAAGCTGATCTGGAGTCTGTGCTCTGACTGCTTTTCTAGTTAGAATATATTAGATTAGATTAGATTAGATTAGATTAGATTAGATATAACTATATCGAATCCTTGGGGTTAGGGTTTGGGTAATTCTGGTAACGGTTTTCCCACCACAGGCACCAAACAAGAATTCCATGGAATTACAGAAACAGAATACACGTAGATACAATGAATAAATTCTATGTCTTTCAAAACTGAGCCAAACTTTAACCCATTTTGACGCGTCCATAAATTTGGGGAACCTGGTAAACATCCCTCACTGTGCTTTTAAAGGGACAGTTCAATACTTTTCAGATGTGTTTGTCATCAGTGTAGTTATTCTGGTGCACCCACAGTGACTTACTCCCGACAAAACTAAATAAAACAGAACAAAACTGTCACGGAACAAAAACTCACACCTCGTAATTTCTTGGAGCTACTTTCTCTAAATAGCGATCAATGCGCTAGCGTTGTCACTGCTAACAGCTGTGCACCTTAGCAATTACGAGGTGTGAGTTTTTGTTCTGTAACAGTTTGGTTCCATTTTATTTTGTTGACCCCAGGAAACCTGCTGGGACTACTTTGGCTTTGACCAAAACCGGACCAGAACTGGGCTCACAGAACACTGTCGGGGGTAAATGTCTATTTATTCTCCAAAGCCAAGTCGTTTGTGACATGTCACAGACTCTTTAGCCCCCGTCCCAGAAAAAGTGACCCACCGTAGACAGTGTCGCAGGGAAGACCAGAAAAGAGGCCTCTGATTGGTCCATTCTACATCTGTACTACACGCACTTCCACTTCTCTTCCGTCTTGTTTTGTGAACATGAACGTCATTGTTAAAGACGACTCGTGTAAATATGGATTCAGCCGAGTGCACAAGAAAGTGAAAGAATCTGCGAGACAAGTTAGTTTGACAACAAAAGGGTTTGATGTGGGGGGTGGGGACCCAGGTGGGAAATCCTAGAGTTTGTGAGAACATATTTTTAGCACAGAGAGCGAGCGCTAAGTACCTTGTCTCACGGATGCCTTCAGAGAACACATGTTGTTGCTAAGTTACGAACTTCCGTGTTATGAATAGTGCACGCCATGTACTGTCTGCACTGGCATAAATTACAAATATCTGCGACAAATTAATTTCTATACTTTTCCGCAACAGCATGCAGATGTCTTAGGTCACTGTGGGTGCTCCAGAGTAAGGACGCTGATCACATACAAAAATGTGTGTGAAAAATATCGAACTATGGTAAATGTTCTGCATTTATATAGTTCTTTTCCACCTTCATGGTGCTCAAAGCGCTTTACATTAGCCTCTCATTCACCAATTCACACACCAGTAGGTTTCTAAGGTCAGAGGTCAGTCCTACTGGGGGCCTAAGTCAGGGTTCAGTGTCTTGCCCAAGGACACTTTGACATGTGGACAGCCAGAGCCGGGACACGAACCACCAACCTCTCGGTCATTGGGCGACCCACTCTACCAACTGAACCACAGCCGCCCGCACAACTATCCCTTTAAGTGGGCGACCCCGTCTGAAAACATCTGCTCTTCCAATATTAGCCATAGCTAGCCATCATTTGAATCTGGAAGTGAAATTCCAGGGGTGTAATTTGGTGTAAAATGATGGTGGCAGCGCTCCTATCAGTGAGTTTTGTTCTTATTGCATTGTTTGAAATCACAGAGTCAGATCTGGTGGAGGCTAATGTAGCCGCTATCTGGGCTTTGGCTGTTGGCGCTGCTACCCTTCAAACACAGAGTGAGCCCTTTGAAAAATGGATTGCGGAAGAGATAAGAAATAATTTATGTTCCTATCACTGCCTCGCACAAATATGGTGGGGAATACTGTGCCAATAACTCCCACAAACTTAGAGAGGCGCACTATCTTTTACTGCACAAATTATTAACGGCGTTGGGGAGGGAAGGCAGACAGACGCTGGGCAGTTAGACCTGGCTCGTTGCTCGCCCCAGCTTTTTGAGTTCCCCACACTGCTTCACATTCACAGATAAGAACATAAAACATGAGGATGCTAACTGCGTTTTTTTAATACATGTATTTATATAAAAATAGAGAGACAGTGGGTTTAAGAGAATGAGCGCCTCTGAAATGATTTCCTGACTGTGTGTACGTCTGCTCGTCTGTGTTTGTGTGTGAACAGGGAAGAGAAGGGAGGAGGTGGTGGGGGGGGGGGGGGGGGTCCAAAGGGGAGTGTTGAGGGAGGATACGCGGGGTCGGGTGTCCGCTCGCCTCTGTCGGCTGGCGTTGACAGCTACAGACGCTGGTCTAAAATGAGAATCCTCATGGGCCGCCTGCCTGCCCATCCAGCAAGAAAATAAATCCCATGTGGAAGAGCCGCTGTGTGGGATCACAGACAGCCGCCTGACCCCCCAGATCCGCCGGGGGAGGCCAAGGGCGCCGGCACGACAGCATAACCCCCCCCCACCACCACCGCCGCCGCCGCCCCCCTCCCCATGAGTCTAATGTTACTCTGCCTGCTGCCAAGTATGAAATTGTGGAGTTACAGGACAGTGTTAGTCCAACACTGGTTCAGTTTTACAACAACAAAAAAAACTGATTTTTTTAGGGGAATTTGAGTTTGGGTGAAGATTTAACTTAAAGCCTGAGGTGAAACCACAGAAATAACACCAAGGTCGACCTGTGGTTAAAGGCCCCGAACTGTTCAAAACATGTTGAAACCTTAAACAAATGGGAAATTATTAGTTTATTGTAATGAGGGTTTGACATGTTCACGTACGGCCAAAAAAAACGCCATGTGGTCTGTAACACTGCAGAGTAAAAGCACGAGTGTTAATATAACACTTATAGAGTTAATATTTTACACTAATTAGTGTCACCCATAGTGTTATTCACATTTAACACTGAAGAGTTTAATGTTAAGAAATAACTTTTCCCTACTTTTACCTACTTGAGAAAACATGTTCAAAGAGATAGTGTTAAAATTAACTCTATAAGTGTTACATTATATTAACACAACTGATTTTACTCTAGAGCGCTATAGACCACATCGCATTTCCAAACTGTTTTTTATATAGCACAGTAAAATCAGTAGTGTCAATATAACACTTATAGAGTTAATTTGAACACATATCGAGAGTTACATTTCTAGAGACAACTTTACACTAGTTAAACAGTTAAAGCTTCAGTTGTTTTCGTGAAGTTTTAAACTGTTTTAATGAAGTTTTAGTGAAGTTTTAAACAGTTTTAGTGAAGTTTTAAACTTTTTTAGTGAAGTTTTAAACTGTTTTAATGAAGTTTTAGTGAAGTTTTAAACAGTTTTAGTGAAGTTTTAAACTGTTTGTGAAGTTTTAAACTGTTTTAGTGAAGTTTTAAACTGTTTTAGTGAAGTTTTAAACTGTTTTAGTGAAGTTTTAAACTGTTTTAGTGAAGTTTTAGTGAAGTTTTAAACTGTTTTAGTGAAGTTTTAAACTGTTTTAGTGAAGTTTTAAACTGTTTTAGTGAAGTTTTAAACTGTTTTAGTGAAGTTTTAAACTGTTTTAATGAAGTTTTAGTGAAGTTTTAAACTGTTTTAGTGAAGTTTTAAACAGTTTTAGTGAAGTTTTAAACAGTTTTAGTGAAGTTTTAACTGATTTTGTGAAGTTTTAAACCGTTTTAGTGAAGTTTTAACTGATTTTGTGAAGTTTTAAACTGTTTTAGTGAAGTTTTAAACTGTTTTAGTGAAGTTTTAAACTTTTTTAATGAAGTTTTAAACTGTTTTAATGAAGTTTTAGTGAAGTTTTAAACTGTTTTAGTGAAGTTTTAACTGATTTCGTGAAGTTTTAACTGTTTTCGTGAAGTTTTAACTGATTTTGTGAAGTTTTAAACTGTTTTAGTGAAGTTTTAAACTGTTTTAGTGAAGTTTTAAACTGTTTTAATGAAGTTTTAGTGAAGTTTTAAACAGTTTTAGTGAAGTTTTAAACAGTTTTAGTGAAGTTTTAAACTGTTTTAGTGAAGTTTTAAACTGTTTTAGTGAAGTTTTAACTGATTTTGTGAAGTTTTAAACCGTTTTAGTGAAGTTTTAACTGATTTTGTGAAGTTTTAACTGATTTTGTGAAGTTTTAAACTGTTTTAGTGAAGTTTTAAACTTTTTTAATGAAGTTTTAAACTGTTTTAATGAAGTTTTAGTGAAGTTTTAAACAGTTTTAGTGAAGTTTTAAACTTTTTTAGTGAAGTTTTAAACTGTTTTAGTGAAGTTTTAGTGAAGTTTTAAACAGTTTTAGTGAAGTTTTAAACTGTTTGTGAAGTTTTAAACTGTTTTAGTGAAGTTTTAAACTGTTTTAGTGAAGTTTTAAACTGTTTTAGTTAAGTTTTAAACTGTTTTAATGAAGTTTTAAACTGTTTTAATGAAGTTTTAGTGAAGTTTTAACTGATTTTGTGAAGTTTTAAACCGTTTTAGTGAAGTTTTAACTGATTTTGTGAAGTTTTAAACTGTTTTAGTGAAGTTTTAAACTGTTTTAGTGAAGTTTTAAACTGTTTTAGTGAAGTTTTAAACAGTTTTAGTGAAGTTTTAACTGATTTTGTGAAGTTTTAAACTGTTTTAGTGAAGTTTTAAACTGTTTTAGTGAAGTTTTAAACTGTTTTAGTGAAGTTTTAAACTGTTTTAGTGAAGTTTTAAACTGTTTTAGTGAAGTTTTAAACGGTTTTAGTGAAGTTTTAAACTGTTTTAATGAAGTTTTAGTGAAGTTTTAAACAGTTTTAGTGAAGTTTTAAACAGTTTTAGTGAAGTTTTAAACTTTTTTAGTGAAGTTTTAAACTGTTTTAGTGAAGTTTTAAACTGTTTTAGTGAAGTTTTTAACAGTTTTAGTGAAGTTTTAAACTTTTTTAGTGAAGTTTTAAAGTGTTTTAGTGAAGTTTTAAACAGTTTTAGTGAAGTTTTAAACAGTTTTAGTGAAGTTTTAAACTGTTTTAGTGAAGTTTTAACTGTTTTAGTGAAGTTTTAAACTTTTTTAGTGAAGTTTTAAACTGTTTTAGTGAAGTTTTAGTGAAGTTTTAAACTGTTTTCGTGAAGTTTTAAACTGTTTTAGTGAAGTTTTAAGTTTGTTTTAGTGAAGTTTTAAGTTTGTTTTAGTGAAGTTTTAAACTTTTTTAGTGAAGTTTTAAGTTTGTTTTAGTGGTCATTTAAGGTCGTTTATGTCATTAAAAGGTTAAATATTCTTTAATTGGCTTGAGTTTGGCTGAGCACCTGAAGCACAACTGAAGTTTCTTGTATTTTAATTGTGTTTCCTTCTCGTCTCTTCCGGCCGGGCGACTCTTTTCTGGGGAAAATTGGACAAAGATACTGAGACGACTTTGTAAAGAAATTCATCCTCTGCTTTAAATAGTTAATTACTCTGACCGTGTCTCCAGTGGTGTCTGGATGTGGATGTGTGGGGGGGTGCTGGTGTCTGTCTTCCTTTTTTATTTTCCAGTAGGGGCAGGACTACACTGAAAAAGTACAACATTGAATCAACTTAACAAAATCTCCTTCAATTTATCTCATCATTTTGACTTTTTATTTTCACACAACAAAACAAATTAAATTGTATAAAATCAGGATTATTTTAATCTGATTTCATTCACTCCACCAGATGTTTTAATGTTCGATTTATTGAAGAAGATTTTTAAGTTGATTCAGTGTTTGACTTTTTTCAGTGTATATATATTGTGCAGCTCATGTCTGAAAGGCTGCCCCCCCCCCCCCCCCCAGCTCTAGGGGTGGGCTCTGGCTCTCTGATGGTTTTCCAGTGAGTATTTGTCAGGTCAGACTGTGCACCGCCC
The DNA here is from genome assembly GCA_020466265.1 of Siphamia tubifer. NCBI lineage: Eukaryota > Metazoa > Chordata > Actinopteri > Kurtiformes > Apogonidae > Siphamia > Siphamia tubifer. The sequence goes on along the minus strand of CM035789.1, from coordinate 46,936,741 downwards.
GCCGGTCTCCGCTCCTCTCCCCGGGTTATTTATTACCTCTCTCCCCCGCCGGCAGCGCTGCGGCTCCGGGGCCGCTGCCAACAACGGCGCAGAGGCGGGGGCCGGAGAGGGGGTTCCAGCCGGACGGAGACCGGAGGAAACGACCGGAAGTGTGTTTGAGTAGAGCTGCACAAATGGAAGAAGGAGGAGTGAAGTTTATGTATTTACACACTGGAAAAAAGAACTAGAGTATAGTATAGTATAGTATAGTATAGTATAGTATAGTATAGTATAGTATAGTATAGTATAGTATAGTATAGTATAGAATAAACTCACACTGCCTTTTGTAAAAAAAAAAAAAAATGCATGTGTGTATATATATATATATATATGTATAAGCAACAAGCAACAAATGAACAAAACCAGCCAAAGTGATCAGTAAATCAAACAAAAAATAATAATAAACTAATAAAATAAAGCACAGATGGATGAAAATTAAAGAAAAAAGTAATAAAATATAAACAAAATATATAAAAATAAATAACATAAGCAATAAAATGAACAAAAATGGGCAATAAACCAACAAAAAAATAAATAACATGAACAAAGTAACATAAACATGGAGAAAATTAAAGAAAAAATGCTAAAATAAAACAAAATCTTGAAAAATTAATAAAAGAAACAACAAATTGAACAAAAACAGCCAAAGTGATCAATAAAATGAACATGAATGAATAATAAGTAACATCAACACAGTAAAGTAAAGCACGAATGGAGCAAAATGTAAGAAAAACGAATAAAATTAAAACAAAAAAATAAATAAAATAAGCAATAAAATGAAGAAAAACAGATAAAGTGATCAATGAAATGAACTAAAATGAAACCAACAAAATAATAAATAAGATGAACAAAATGAAGCATAAATGGAAGACAATGAATTAAAAAATTAAAAACAAAATGTAAAAAACATACACAGTAAATTTTGCAGTGTTAAATCAACACTTAGAGAGTTTATTTAACTTCTTCTAGAGTGTATTTGGTCCCATTGTCTCCAAATTAACACTGAAAAATGTACAGTGTACGATAATTAACAAAATAAACAAAAACCCTAACCCTAAGTGATCAATAAAATGTACAAAAAATGTTTAATGAAGCAAAAAACTAATAAATAACATGAACAAAATAAAGCATGAATGGAAGAAAATAAAAGTAAAAATAATAATTATTTATATGTAGAATTGATGTACATGATGTTTTTATATAGTCTTTATTTTCTCCAGAGTATATATATATATATATATATATATATATATATATATATATATATATATATATATATATATGTATATGTATGTGTTACAGAAAATCTAATAAAAGGGTTTTTTGACTGTTGGGATTTTGGGAAGATTCCGTGTCCTTGGAAAAGCCGTCCAGTCAGTTTACAGTTTATTTACTGCATTACAAATATTTTTCAGATATTTATGCAGTAACACGAGTTAAAGTTTTAGCAATAATCAATAATCTGGAAAACACAGTTCTGACTCATGTGGTGGATATAAATGTGTGAATATTGCATAATTTAGATTTTTATCCATTTTTTATAACAAAATTTTGACTCTTTTTCCCATAATTAAGCTTTTTTTTTTATTTCATAGTGACTTTATATTAAATATAAATCCTTTGTGTTGTGACACTGTTTGATTTTACATAATTAAATAATAACTTAAAATGATTGACTTTATACTGTCATAAATATAACTGTTTTTTTTCTGTCCTGTTCTCGGTCTTGACTTGGTCTCGACCAGTTCTGGTCTTGGACTTGACAAAGGTGGTCTTGACTCCAGTCCTGGGTAGTGATTATATTTCACTGGTTTGACCTCATGCAGATCAAATGT
>CM035789.1:46914867-46927367 GCA_020466265.1 Siphamia tubifer | reverse complement strand
CAGGGCTGTCCTCGGTGCAACCTGCTAACACCAACGCACGCACTCGCCACGTTTCCATGGCGACATTTCAGAGTTAGAGGAAGAAGGTTTGAGTGGAGACGCTGTGAAAACGTCCTGTTCCACTGAGTGTAAACACGCCTGAAAGGTCAAAGGTCATTCATGGCCCAAACAAAGGTTACTGTCCTCACCAACATGTGGTACAAGTACACACATTCTGTACGCAAGTACAAATACACACATTCTGTATGCAAGTACAAATACACACATTCTGTATGAAAGTACAAATACACACATTCTGTACGCAAGTACAAGTACACACATTCTGTATGCAAGTACAAATACATACATTCTGTACGCAAGTACAAGTACACACATTCTTTATGCAAGTACAAGTACACACATTCTGGAAAGATCTTATATAAATGTAAAGAGTATAAAGTACATATATTTATATAAATGTAAAGAGTATAAAGTACATATATTTATATAAATGTAAAGAATATAAAGTACAGATATTTATATAAATGTAAAGAGTATAAAGTACATATATTTATATAAATGTAAAGAGTATAAAGTACATATATTTATATAAATGTAAAGAGTATAAAGTACATATATTTATATAAATGTAAAGAGTATAAAGTACATATATTTATATAAATGTAAAGAGTATAAAGTACATATATTTATATAAATGTAAAGAGTATAAAGTACATATATTTATATAAATGTAAAGAATATAAAGTACATATATTTATATAAATGTAAAGAGTATAAAGTACATATATTTATATAAATGTAAAGAGTATAAAGTACATATATTTATATAAATGTAAAGAGTATAAAGTACATATATTTATATAAATGTAAAGAGTATAAAGTACATATATTTATATAAATATAAAGAGTATAAAGTACATATATTTATATAAATGTAAAGAGTATAAAGTACATATATTTATATAAATGTAAAGAGTATAAAGTACATATATTTATATAAATGTAAAGAGTATAAAGTACAAATACAAAAAAAATGTCATGCTAAATTAAGTGAAGTGGAATAATTAATTTGACTACAGCAAATACAACAGATACTTTATTCTCTGTGTGTTTGAATGTAATGCAAAGTACAGCGGTGTATCATTCGTTGTATTTATTGTTCTATTACAAAAAGTGTGACCCGTACTGTTGTAAATAGAAAATAAAAGATAAACATTTTTACGCTAAAATGTGTGGACTGGTCTGTAAACATGTTCTGTCAGGATTGACATTGCGGTGCATGGATTTCGTATAAAATGCGAAAAAAAACAGTCAAAAATATCTATAAAAATGACATCTAAAAAGTCAGATTTTGGTCTTTTCAGGGTGGATTTACTGAGTTCTCTATCGACAACCGTAAATCACACCCTCATGACAATCACATCCTAAAGACACCACAAAAATGACTGTGTTTGAAAGTTTAAATGAAGTCTGTGCCACAAAGTATGAAGAAGCAGGAGTGTAGGAAAAAAAGGCTTTTTTTGTCAGTCCCATTAAGAATGAATGTGGTTTTATTTGGCATAATAATGCGAAATCTGTACGATATATCGGAATTATGAGACCACATGTATAATCTCTGGGACAATCTGACGAATTTTTCCTATTTACTGTAAAACACTACGATATACGGTTTGGTAGTTATAGCCACGTAAAAACATGGCCCAATTCATTTCGGATATAAATTTTTTCCTGTTTTTTCGCATTTAATGTGAAATCCGTGCATCACAATATCAATCCTGACAGAACATCTTTCGAGACCAGCATCAAAATTTTGGTTAATTGACAGCTGCATTTTTTTTTAAAACGTTTTTTGTCCAAGTCAGAATAATAAATACGACGAACAATAATAAACCCCTGTGCCTGCGTTACATACAAACACACAGGGAAAATGGAATGCTAAAATAAGTGCAGTGGAATAATATAGCAAATACAGCAGATAGATTATTATTATTATTTTATTTGTGTGTGTGTGTGTTGCATATTTACAACAGTGGGTTAAAGTTCGGTGTGAGCAGGAAATGGTTTCTTCTCTGTGGGGCTGTTTTTAGTCTGTCCCTGATTCCACTAACACCCACCCTAACCCTCAGACATGACAGTTGGATGTCAGTCTGCTGCCCGTCACTGTCTTTGCTGCGCGACCAGGCATGTGTTTTTCTAAACGTCTGCTGTTGTGCATGCTCGTAGGCACTGCGAGCGGCGTCCAGGCTGCGGTTTCTGGCCTTCCCCGCTAGCAGCTTCCGCCTGCGGTGTGGCGTGCCTCCTTCCTGTGTGTGTGAGTGTGTTTGTGTGTGTGTTTGTGTGTGTGTGTGTGTGTGTGTTTGTGTCTGTGTGTGTGTGTGTGTGTGTGTGTGTGTGTGTGTGTTTGTGTGTGTGTGTGTGTGTGTGTGTGTGTGTGTGTTTGTGTGTGTGTGTGTGTGTGTGTGTGTGTTTGTGTGTGTGTGTGTGTGTGTGTGTGTTTGTGTGTGTGTGTGTGTGTGTGTGTGTGTGTGTCAGAGGCAGTTTGGCCTGATTTATAGGCCCCCGCCACACGGCGCTCTGGACCCCACCTCTGCGCCTGGAATGGCTATTCCATGTGTCGGCGGTGGATCCACCTGGGTGGTTCTCCACTGATGGGGGTCAGATGTGGTCCAGCTCAACCAGCTCCAGGAGCTCCAGGGGAAACGTGCCCCGCAGACGCTGTGGAGAGAAAGTCCAGTTCAGAAAAATCTGCTTCCAAGCAAAGAGGAGTTTACTTCAGTTAAAGCAACAGGAGGGAGTTGTGTATGTTTGTGTGTCACATGCAGAGGTACCGCTACTTACAAAATAAGTAGAGGTAACAATAATTCCACAAATTTTTCGTAAATAGTCGCATTTTTCACGTAAAAGGTCTGATTGGTTCCAAGGCCCCAAATACTACCCCCTAAACCCTTTAGAAATTATAAAAAAAATTACCAGTTTTGTTGTAAATATGCATTAAAAGTCAAAGTAAATGTAGATTTTAGATGAAATGTATTAGTGTCAGTGACTGAATATTAAATATTAAACCATTAAATGAACCAGACATGTGGGTCATTTTCATCCCAGACATGTGGGTCATTTTCATCCCAGACATTTGGGTCATTTTCATCCCAGACATGTGGGTCATTTTATACCAGACATGTGGGTCATTTTATACCAGACATGTGGGTCATTTTATACCAGACATGTGGGTCACTTTAATACAATACATGTGGGTCATTTTCATACCAGACATGTGGGTCATTTTATACCAGACATGTGGGTCATTTTATACCAGACATGTGGGTCATTTTATACCAGACATGTGGGTCATTTTATACCAGACATGTGGGTCATTTTATACTAGACATGTGGGTCATTTTATACCAGACATGTGGGTCATTTTATACCAGACATGTGGGTCATTTTATACCAGACATGTGGGTCAATTTATACCAGACTTGTGGGTCATTTTATACCAGACATGTGGGTCATTTTAATACCAGACAAGTGGGTCATTTTATACCAGACATGGGGGTCATTTTAGACCAAACATGTGGGTCATTTTCATATCAGACATGTGGGTCATTTTCATCCCAGACATGTGGGTCATTTTCATACCATTGTTAGTTTTGTCACTTTCACCTTCAGTGTTTGTTGACAGATGTTTGGTGGGTGTAGATCCAGGGACCATTGACTTTGACGACTTTTCGTGATCTTCCTGGGGTGGGCGGGGCGTGTGCGACATCAGGGCGAAGGCACGACGTGTGGACATGTTTTTGACTCGTTGTTGGTGTTTCGTCATCATGTCTTTTGTTGGTGCTGGTGCAGTGATGGCTCCTCCTCTTTTTCATCATTTCCTGTTTCACTTGTGTTGATAACGCAGACGCTTCTTCTTTTCGTTCGCACCAGGAGTCACTTTCTTTGTGCTGGTGGAGGGTGGAGGGTGTGTGCTGTGTGGGGGGTTTCAGTGAGGGGACTCTAGGGGCAGCGGTGGCTCTGTCCTTTACATGTGTATGGTTAGAACTCTGTGATGAATGAGGGTCAAAGGTCACCAAAAGCATCATGGGTAGCTCCCTCATAGCCAATGGGATGATACGTACAGTACGTACAGTAATGTACAGAGTATTTATGTCTCTGAGGTTTCAGTTTCATTTCGTAAATAGAATTTTCTTTCATTTTCAGAGACGAAAAATTGAAGCAAAAGTTTTTCGTGACTTGGATCATTCGTTAACTGGTTCTGTGGTCAGTAGAGGAACCACTGAAAAGTCCTGTGGTAAAAGTAGAAGTATTGATTCAACTCTACTGAAGTACAACTGCAGTTTTTTTTGCCATGAATGCAATAATACTTATTTAACCAGGAAAAAATCATAAAAGTTTCAAAAGTATCCAAAATAAAACCTTGAACAGTTAAATAGTTTTGTGGATATGTTGGACACCCCTGATAAGTTTGTTATTTGGACAGAAGGTAGAAGTGTTTATATTTATTACATCACACAAGTTATGAGTGTGTTTGTGTCACATTAAAACGTAGAAGTAACTGCATGTGTCAGTTTAAACCAGTAGAAAAAAGGTTTACAAAGTCACACAGACGTTTAACTGAGTTTGAATGAACTCTTGACTCGTCCTTTAATGAAAGTTTAACATTAGAAACAACATGTGAAAGTGAAAATGTGTTTGGACGGAAGAGAAGACTACCTGAAACTGAAGCAACAGGTGAGAGAGGGGCAGAAAGAGAGAGAGAGGGGCAGAAAGAGAGAGAGAGGGGGGGGCAGAAAGAGAGAGAGAGAGGGGCAGAGAGAGAGAGAGGGGGGCAGAAAGAGAGGGGCAGAGAGAGAGAGATGGTAGAAAGAGAGAGAGGGTAGAAAGAGAGAGAGGGGCAGAAAGAGAGGGTAGAAAGAGAGAGAGAGGGGCAGAAAGAGAGGGTAGAAAGAGAGAGAGAGGGGCAGAAAGAGAGAGAGGGGGACAGAAAGAGAGGGTAGAAAGAGAGAGAGGGGCAGAAAGAGAGGGTAGAAAGAGAGAGAGAGGGGCAGAAAGAGGGAGAGGGGGCAGAAAGAGAGGGTAGAAAGAGAGAGAGGGTAGAAAGAGAGAGAGGGGCAGAAAGAGAGAGAGGGCAGAAAGAGGGTAGAAACTGCCCTCTCTCTGTTTCTGTCTCATCTTAAATAATCTTTTTTTTTTTTTAATCCTAACAGAAAATGAACAGTCAATCACATCTTCAGTTGAATGTTTGTGTAACTGGTTCATATTATGTGACTTCACTGATATTTTGTGTCAAATCAAAGGCTTTAAAATGACAGTGATCATAAACTGCACATAAACATGTCCTGCAGGGTGTGTGTTTGTGAGCAGCTGTAGATAGTGTGAACAGGTGGTTTATCTAAATGCACTTCCTCCTGGTCCTGCTGAGGACACAGAGGGTGTCGTCCCTCGCAGTCCCCCCTCCTCCACCAGCGTCTCCAGCCTCCGCTCTTTAAATGGGCCAAGTTGAGAAGCGGCGGAGAGTGCAAATCTTGTTTGGTCTGGGTCTGTGAACTTCAGCGTGACTTCAACGACATACACAGGGGTTAAAAAACAACTCTTTTACAAACTTTAAACTCTTATTCTTGTTACGTAAAAAAGATGCTCAAGAATATCAATCTTAAACTATATATATTTATAAAATCATATATATATATATATATATATATATATATATATATATATATATATATATATATATATATATATATATATATATATATATATATATATATATATATATATATATATATATACCATATTGTTTCAAGTTAAATGGGAAACATGTGTTTAATGATAATATTTTTATTATATTATAATATAATAATATTTTATTATAATATTATAATATATTATAATATTATAGACTAGAATTAGAAATCTCAACTCAATTAAAATTCCTACTTTTTAAAAAATGTAATTGTAATTTCCACATTAAAAACAACTGGAAACAACTGTTTGGTTTTAAAAACAGAATTAAATCGTCTGTCAACATTCTGCTGAAGAAAATAATCATTTTTATATTGGATCCAAAACCAGGATAAACTGGTACAAGAGCTTGTACACTGAAAAAAGGAAAACATTGAATCATCTTTAAAAAAAATCTTCAATTTTGACTTTTTCTGCTCACACATCAAAACATCTAGTTGCATGAAACTAATTAAATGACATAAGTTTAGTGTTAGTTTAATTGAACTACATGTTTGTCTGTGTGACCTATTGAAGAAGAATGTTTAAGTTGATTCAATGTTGAACTTTTTTCAGTGTATGTGCAGCAGTTTTAAAGTTTTTAAGATGATAATATTCTGTGATATCTTTTTTATACAATCGCTTTGTTTGTTTTTTTACCCTTGTTTTTACTCTTTTATTCTTATTTTACATACATGGACATGTAATTTATAGCACTGTCTGAAATAAATAAAGAATTTAATTGAATTTAAAAAAGCATAACATTAGGAGCAGATATGACATGTATGCAGGGCCGGCCTTAGTCATAGTCAGACTAGGCGGTCGCCTATAGGGCACCACATGTCCGACAGGATAAGAATATGAAGCTACCGTATTATCTGGACTATAAGGTGAACTGAAAAGACTTTACTACAAAAACCACAGAACAGAGTTATATAGATTAACTCTGGTTGTGCTTAATGATGAAAGGAATAAATATATATATAATTGTGACTCTTTTAAAGTTTGATTTATTACAATAAGACTGTGTTTTGTTCCATGTTACAACAACTCAACAAGGGTGTGAGTGAGGACACTATGTTTACACATCACTTCTAATAATTCCACTAAAAGGACAGAGGGGGGTGTTCACCTATAGGGCACCACATTGACCAGAACCGGCCCTGCATAAGGGTTTGGGATCAGTGGAGGTTACCATAAGTGCCTGGCTGAGGGTCTGCCCGGTATGTCAGGTATTAACTGAGCTCGTGTGATTAAATGTGGGAGGTTGGAGCTGTGAGGCTGCTGCTGCTGCTGCTGCTGCTGCTGCTGCTGCTGCTGCTGCTGCTGCTGCTGCTACTGCTGCTGCTGTGAGCTGGAAACTACTGAATGGGAATCTATCCGGCAACTTCAGCACGACAGGGGACACGACACGGGGGGCTCCTCTGCGTAAAACTAAGCGGCGCGTTATCTCCAAGTGTGGGTCAGCCCAACTCACAGACGGGAGGAGGAGGAGGACGCGCAAGTTGGATCCTCGGCGGCGGCGGAGCTTTTTGTCGGAGCTTTTTCACTTGTTACCGGCGCTCGGCTGCTGCTGCTGCGGCTGCTGCTGCTGCTGCTGCTGAGAACATGCCTGCCATCAAGAAGGAACGGCTGGATGGAGACGACATGGCACTGACTGCCTTCAACCAGTCCGAATACCTGGCCCCTTTAAATGCCACCGCCATCCCCGTGGTGACCCCGCATCCGCCTTACGACCACATTTTCGCCCATCACCGCGCGTACTTGGGGCTCCACGGAGACTCCACGGCGGCAGCGGCGGCGACTCTGCATCACCACCACCACCACCAACAGCAGCAGCAGCACCTCCACAACCACCACCACCACCATCATCATACGGACGATTTAATGCTGGAAAGGTTCTCCTCCATCCCGGACTTTCAGCCGTTTTTTGACAACGGGGAACCGTGCATCGAGGTGGAGTGTGGGGAAAATAAGGCTCTGCTTTATATTAATAAACTGTGTCAAGGTAGTAAGGGACCCTCAATTAAATACAGGGGTGAATGGCTCACCCCTAATGAGTTCCAGTTTGTCAGTGGACGAGAGACTGCCAAAGACTGGAAAAGGAGTATTAGACACAAAGGTAAGAACACTTTGGTGTTTGGTCTGATGCGTAAAATCAAACCGGTTGAAATCCGCTCTTCTTCTTCTTTAGTTTTTTATTTAAGTCTTTCTTTTAGTACTCTACGCTGTGGGTACAAACTTGTTTTCTCGTGAGTTTTGGACTGAAAGGGTTACTGCAGTTTGTGCGTAGATCAGACACAGGCGCAGATCCTCCACATATCCTTCCAGGCTTTGACACAGAGTTTGGCCGGATATCACGCACCAAACCTGGGGGCGCGAGGACCGACTGTACCCGGGGAGGGACCGACCAAGGTGACCGGTGTTACCCTTGGATATTTGGACATTATTTCACAGATGTATGGATGTTTACAGGAAGAAACAAAAGCAGAAGTGCAGATGGGTGTTGACAGCTTTACGCATTTTCTCCTTTTGCGTGTGTTATTTGGATTTTACGCACCGATTAACGCTCGCTGTTTAGATTGTGAAGAGTGTGTGAAGCTCCTGTTCACTTTAATAGTTAGAATTAGTGTTGATTTAATGTCAGATTTATGCTCTTGCTGTTGTTCCTTTATGTTCCTTTTAGCGTTTTTTTTCTCTGACATCATTATTAGTAATATTTATGATTATTACTATTAATTTTATTGTTATTATTGTGTGTTGCGTTTGGTCTTTGTTGCAAGTTAACAGGAAATTATTAAATATGTATATGTGTGGGTATTTAAAGCTAGAAAGATCTGTAGGTATAGTTTGTTTTGTTTCTTGGTTCCTATAAAGATGTATAATATATATATATATATATATATATATATATATATATATATATATATATATATATATATATATAAGCTGACAAAAGTAAAGTGGTGAATCAACTTAGAAATTATTGTTGAATTTTGACTTTTTATGGTCACACATAAAAACATGTGGTTGAATGAACGTAATTAAATAGCAGAGGGTTACAGTTATTTTACTTTAATTCACAACTCGATTCAACTCAATGTTTTTCTATATATGTACATTTGTTAAATGAATGCTCAGAATGAAATGATGGTGCTGTATTTTACGAACTAACTAACTAACTAACTAACTAACTAACTAACTAACTAACTAACTAACTAACTAACTAACTAACTAACTAACTAACTAAAGTTTAGTGTAGAATATTAAAGTGTAATAATTATTTGCGCCCCCACACCCCCCACTCAGCCTCATGCATAAGGTTACTGAGGCATAACTGACACGTTAAATGTGTAAGAGGAGGAGGGGGGGGGTGTCGGCCCCCAGGTCAAAAATTGTGGTGTAATAGTTTGATGTAGTGAATGTGTAAAGACAGATGACAGTAGACGTCTGTGACTGAACAACACTGGATACAAACAAGAGTTGAACTGAAAAACTAAACATGTAGAGACACGACTTCATCTGTAGGGATTGGATCTACTGGATCTATCTGTAGGGACAGGATCTACTGGATCTATCTGTAGGTACTGGATCTACCGGATCTATCTGTAGGTACTGGATCTATCTGTAGGTACTGGATCTACTGGGTTTGCATGTAGGTGCTGGATCTACTGGATCTGTCTGTAGGTACTGGATCTATATGTAGGTAATTGATCTACTGGATCTGTGTAGTAGTGATGCATGATCAGTATTTTTTTGACTCGATCACCGACACAATCATCAAAACTTGATCTACTGATCACAGAAGGAGTTTAAATGTCCAGACGTTTCATTTATTAACAGTTAAAGCATTAGATGAAACTGTCACATATTTTTATAATCTACTATTCTGTCGATTATTTTCATCAATTAATCGAGTAATCAGATGAATTAACTAAAAAAAAAACATTTAACTTCTGATGCATCATTAGTGAGTGTTTTATATGTATGAGTTATTATAAATATGAATAATTCTGAACAAACAATGGAAAAAAACAAAGCAGTGAGTGAAACTAAAAATAAACACTTTGGGATTTGTTTGTTTTTACTATAGTTTAGACTTTTGTTATTTTCCTCCACAGCAAAACATTTACCTGAAATAATGTCTGAGCTGTTAAAGGGTTAAAGTAGACCAGTTAAAGGGTTAAAGTAGACCAGTTAAAGGGTTAAAGTAGACCAGTTAAAGGGTTAAAGTAGATCAGTTAAAGGGTTAAAGTAGACCAGTTAAAGGGTTAAAGTAGATCAGTTAAAGGGTTAAAGTAGACCAGTTAAAGGGTTAAAGTAGATCAGTTAAAGGGTTAAAGTAGACCAGTTAAAGGGTTAAAGTAGACCAGTTAAAGGGTTAAAGTAGACCAGTTAAAGGGTTAAAGTAGATCAGTTAAAGGGTTAAAGTAGACCAGTTAAAGGGTTAAAGTAGATCAGTTAAAGGGTTAAAGTAGACCAGTTAAAGGGTTAAAGGGTTTGTATGTATGACCTATTGAATAAAAATATTTAAGTTGATCTAAGGTTTTACTTTTTTCAGTTGTTTGTGCGTTTGCGCAGTCGCACCTGAATGTGTGAAGGACTTATAGTCTGATAATACAATATATTTGATACAAATAATTACAACACTAAGGCTACATGCTAACAGATGCTTGTACTCAACACTGAGGCTACATGCTAACAGATGCTAGTACTCACCAGTGAGGCTACGTGCTAACAGATGCTAGTACTCACCAGTGAGGCTACGTGCTAACAGATGCTAGTACTCACCAGTGAGGCTACATGCTAACAGATGTGAATACTCAACACTGAGGCTACATGCTAACAGATGCTAGTACTCACCAGTGAGGCTACATGCTAACAAATGCTAGTACTCACCAGTGAGGCTACGTGCTAACAGATGCTAGTACTCACCAGTGAGGCTACATGCTAACAGATGCTAATACTCACCACTGAGGCTACATGTTAACAGATGCTAGTACTCAGCACTGAGGCTACATGCTAACAGATGCTAGTACTCACCAGTGAGGCTACATGCTAACAGATGCTAATACTCACCACTGAGGCTACATGTTAACAGATGCTAGTATTCACCATTGAGGCTACAGGCTAACAGATGCTAGTACTCAGCACTGAGGCTACAGGCTAACAGATGCTAATACTTAGCTCTCAGTCTACTTTGACAAAGTGTTGTTGAAGTGTGGATGTGTTTGGTTCAGGTGTTGTAGTAAATACTGTAGTGCTAGGCTAATGCTAATGCTATTTAGCCATTATTGTCGTCCTTATGCAGCGTAAAATGGTCCCAAACTTCTACTATTAATGAATTAACTATATTTTTAAAGTACAGAACCAGTCCAGACCAGATGAACCTGTTCTGTAGCGTGTTTGACAGTTTGAAAATGGACGCTAGTAAATTATGTCATGTGATCAGCTTTTTGATCGGCATATTTCTCTGATCACTGATCAGACTATTTTTAGGCAATATCGACTGATTCTGATCAGCAGCTGATGGATGGTTGTAACACTAGTCTGTATGAACTGGATCTGTCTGGAAAGTTCTTCATGACAGAGGTGGAAGTACCTCAGTAAAAGTACTTCATTACTCTATTTAAGGAGAATATTTTAGGTATCTGTACTTTACTGGAGTATTTATTTTTCTGTCAACTTCTTACTTTTACTCCTTACATTTGTTCATAAATATTTTTACTTTATACTCTTTACATTTATATAAATATATGTACTTTATACTCTTTATATTTATATAAATATATGTACTTTATACTCTTTACATTTATATAAATATATGTACTTTATACTCTTTACATTTATATAAATATTTGTACTTTATACTCTTTATATTTATATAAATATTTGTACTTTATACTCTTTACATTTATATAAATATTTGTACTTTATACTCTTTACATTTATATAAATGACATTTACTCTAAATTATGAATGTTTTTTCTAATTTTCTTACAGTTTTTGTCCATATCCATTAAACTCAGTAACTGTGACCTTATCAAACTAACTCACTTTTAAAGGATTTGTTTTTGCATATGTTTTAAACTTTTCTTGCTTCAATAAGTATTATTTCATTCACATTTCATTCCTTTTTTTTACTTCAGTAAAGCTTACTTGTACTTTTACCAGAGTACATTTATATTTTCTGCAGTACTTTCAGTGTATTTTCTGCAGTACTTTCAGTATATTTTCTGCAGTACTTTCAGTATATTTTCTGCAGTACTCTCAGTATATTTTCTGCAGTACTCTCAGTATATTGTATATTTTCTGCAGTACTTTCAGTATATTTTCTGCAGTACTTTCAGTATATTTTCTGCAGTACTCTCAGTATATTGTATATTTTCTGCAGTACTCTCAGTATATTGTATATTTTCTGCAGTACTCCCAGTATATTTTCTGCAGTACTTTCAGTATATTTTCTGCAGTACTTTAAGTATATTTTCTGCAGTACTGTCAGTATATTTTCTGCAGTACTTTAAGTATATTTTCTGCAGTACTGTCAGTATATTTTTGCAGTACTTTCAGTATATTTTCTGCAGTACTGTCAGTATATTTTCTGCAGTACTCTCAGTATATTTTTGCAGTACTGTCAGTATATTTTCTGCAGTACTTTAAGTATATTTTCTGCAGTACTCTCAGTATATTTCTGCAGTACTGTCAGTATATTTTCTGCAGTACTTTAAGTATATTTTCTGCAGTACTCTCAGTATATTTTGGTCAGATGTGACGTTTCC
>CM035789.1:46904867-46907367 GCA_020466265.1 Siphamia tubifer | reverse complement strand
CTTAGACTTAGACTTAGACTTAGACTTAGACTTAGACTTAGACTTAGACTTAGACTTAGAGACTTAGACTTAGAGACTTAGACTTAGACTTAGACTTAGAGACTTAGACTTAGACTTAGACTTGGGCTTAGACTTAGACTTAGACTTAGACTTAGGGTTAGACTTAGACTTAGACTTAGACTTAGACTTAGACTTAGAGACTTAGACTTAGACTTAGAGACTTAGACTTAGAGACTTAGACTTAGACTTAGACTTAGACTTAGACTTAGACTTAGAGACTTAGACTTAGACTTGGGCTTAGACTTAGACTTAGACTTAGACTTAGACTTAGACTTAGGGTTAGACTTAGACTTAGACTTAGGGTTAGACTTAGACTTAGACTTAGACTTAGACTTAGACTTAGACTTAGACTTAGACTTGGGCTTAGGCTTAGGCTTAGACTTAGACTTAGAGACTTAGACTTAGAGACTTAGACTTAGACTTAGACTTGGGCTTAGGCTTAGACTTAGACTTAGACTTAGACTTAGACTTAGAGACTTAGACTTAGACTTGGGCTTAGACTTAGACTTAGACTTAGAGACTTAGACTTAGAGACTTAGACTTAGACTTAGACTTGGGCTTAGACTTAGACTTAGACTTAGACTTAGAGACTTAGACTTAGACTTAGACTTGGGCTTAGACTTAGACTTAGACTTAGACTTAGAGACTTAGACTTAGAGACTTAGACTTAGACTTAGAGACTTAGACTTAGACTTAGACTTGGGCTTAGACTTAGACTTAGACTTAGACTTAGAGACTTAGACTTAGACTTAGACTTGGGCTTAGACTTAGACTTAGACTTAGAGACTTAGACTTAGAGACTTAGACTTAGACTTAGACTTAGACTTAGACTTAGACTTAGACTTAGACTTAGACTTCCTTTATTGTCATTGCACAAGAATACACACAACAGTGGGATTTTTGGCAACGAGACGTCGTTGCTTGGCTTCCGGAGCACACATACTAAATAAATAAGTAAAAAACATCTAAGGAACAGAGTAAACAGAATGAATAGTGCAAAAAAACAGAGTAAGTAGTGCAAATATAACATTTTTTTTTTTTTTTGGAATTTTTTTTTTTGTTGGAATTCTGAAAAAGGCAGATTTCTGACGTTAAAATCAGAATGAAAATCAGAAATCTGAGAAAAGTCAGAATGAAAAAAAATGTCTATTTACAGAACAAGGTTTATTCTATAGTGGAAGTAAAAGTGTTGAACAAACACTTCCATGTTTATGAATATTTAAAATAAGTCGTACATTCAGAAGGTGTCGCAGCTGACACCTCAGAGGTTAAAGGGTTAACGTTGTTGTTTTAGCCGCTCTACCTCTCGCCGCCTCGTCTGGTGATGAAGCCTGAAGTCTACGAGTGAATACCACCGTGACGCTCTCGCACGCTCACACACACACACACACACACGCTCACACACACACACACACACACACACACACACACAGTGGAGTATGTTGGCAGTTCCATGCGAGAGGCGGTGAGGGTTAGGCGGAGGAGGCGAGGAGCAGCAGGACTTGTATGGCCTGTACTGGCGCCCCCCCCCCCCCCCCCCCCCCCCCTCTCTCTCCCCTCAGGGCATGGCAGCCAGCACTCCCTCACTGATGAGCCCCCCCCCCCCTTTTTCCGTCACACACACTCAGTCACATTCACACTCGTGCGCACACACACACACACACACACACACACACACACTGTACGCCTGCCTACTGACACAAATTACCTCATGCAGGACATTTATTTTGAAAGTTTGACGGCTGAACTTTGAGTGATCTTGTTTCGCTATAAGGCATGAGGCGAACGTTCATAAAAAGTGCAGCAGCTGGTGGAAAAGACGTTTCACCTCCTGCAGCCGTTCAACACTCACCCGGGTCGGCACAAGACCTAAACTGTTTGTAATGAAATGACACGTAATGACATGAACCCGTCTGTTGTTTCCGCTTTCAACTTCAGATAGTTCAGCGTCGTCGGCGTATACGAGCACCGTAAATTAAGGCCCAGTGTGTGTGATGGCGTCTTCCTTTTCCATTCAGCCTGTTATTATGTGATAATCAGGTGCTTAAATGGTTCCACTCTCACAGCAGCTTCAACTGTAATTTTACACGCTAGCGGAATTAGAACGCAACGCTTGTTTTTCATGTTATTGTTTCCTACATTTATAACACTGGACTGGAAGGTGCATTCAGTGAAGTGGAAGTCATGAGATTAAAAACCCAAATTTATGACATAAAAAGTCGAGATTATTCCATAAAAACCCAAATTTATGAGTTTATGAGTAAGTCATTGGAATCTGGAGACGCTTTCATCTGCACTGACCCCGCTCTTATTTTGAAGGCGTGGAGCAAATTTACAGATTTCATCTCCATCAATGACATTTTTCCCCTCTGTGGATACAGTGCTATTCTTTGTTTTCATACTACTTTATTAATCTGTCCCAACATTGGTTGGTAGAGAT
>CM035789.1:46877367-46899867 GCA_020466265.1 Siphamia tubifer | reverse complement strand
CCCCCCCCCCCCCCCACCTCACTGCCGCCTCTCGCCCTCTGAGCACGCCTCCCCTCCCCCTCATCCCTCCCCCTCCTCCTTGCCCTGTGCCGCTCCACTGGGCTGCAACTGCCTGCTCGACTCAGCGCGTGGGGGCCGTGTGTGTGTGTATGTGTGTGTGCTTGTATTCCTATCTTTATGGGGACATTGATATGTTTCCACAGTCACATCATGGGGACAAAAATGTTGTTACTTTGGTTGTTTTTCAGTTACAAAATTACAGCACCATAATTTCATTCTGTGCATTCAGTTAACACATGTACATATATGAAAAAACATATATATATATATATATATATATATATATATATATATATATATATATATATATATATATATATATATATATACATACATACAGCCTATACACTGCACATCTTTATAGAAACCAAGAAAGAAAACAAACTATTCAGTCACAGACAGCAGACCTTCACCAAAGCTTAATTTTTCATTCATAGGTGTTGACCCATCTGATGTCTGAAGGTTAGAGGTCAAAGGTTAGAACATGTGAATGAAAAAACCTGAGATATTACCACTGATGTGTTGACCTTTAGTGTGACCTTGACCTTTGACCTTCATTGCTCAAAATCTAATCGGTTCTTCCGTGACCCATTATCTATCATTCCTGAAAGTTTCAACAAACTCCATTCAGAACTCCTTGTGTAATCCAGCTGATAGTCAAACAAACAAACAGACAAACAGACAGACTCAAATTGAATACCTCCCTATATATATATATATATATATATATATATATATATATATATATATATACACACACACAGTGATGCGTGGGTTGATGTATAAATGACCCACAACTGACCACTTTTTTAACTCACCCGCCTGCAGCTCGATTGGTAATAAAGATATTTGAAAAGGACAAACCCGACCCACTTCTGGACCCACATTTTTAAAAAGTAGTCAATGGTCTTTTTGAACATAGCATGACCTTTGACCTTATTCACATACCTGCATTTATTTCCATGTTAAAATCCAATGTCATTGGGGTCAACAACCTGTAACACCCAAAGAGACATTTGAACCTGGTTTCCATGGAAACTAAAACACTGGGAGCCGCTCATCATCTTTAAAAATCTCACCCAATGTGTCCCAAACCTTTGTGTTTTTGTTTGGATGTTTCCGGAGCTTCCACTCTCTTAACTTTATTTCCTCTCATGCTCCGTCCATACCGTAGGATACTGACCACCATGGACGACACCTTCACCAACATTCACTTAATAAAGTTTATTTACCAGGTTATTTTAATGTTTAGGTCAAACTGTAACTGAAAAAGGACTAGAGAGACACCTCGTCTTATTTGACCGTTCCCAGCATGTCAATAAAACAAAAATAGAACACAAGAAGAGGTAAACAAAAACAATATTTTACACTAAATTAACCTGAGCCTCAGTTGGTAGAGTGGGTCGTTAGGGTCAAAGGTTAAAGCTGTGGCTCAGTTGGTAGAGTGGGTCATTAGGGTCAAAGGTTAAAGCTGTGGCTCAGTTGGTAGAGTGGGTCGCCCAATGACCGAGAGGTTGGCGGTTCGTGTCCCAGCTCTGGCTGTCCACATGTTGAAGTGTCCTTGGGCAAGACACTGAACCCTGACTTCGACCCCCAGTAGGACTGACCTTTGACCTTAGAAACCTACTGGTGTATGAGTGAATGGGTGAATGTAAAGCTAATGTAAAGAGCTTTGAACCATGAAGGTGGAACAGAACTATATAAATGCAGAACATTTACTAAATTATTCATCTTATTCAAATTAATTATCAATAATTTTAGTGTACTCCTTAAAAATAAATACTTAAAAAAGTATTTATTTTTATGTATTTTTTTTCCATTTTCATTTATTTATTATGTATAAACATATATTATTATTAATGCAATTTAATTATTTTTTATTACTGTATTTATTTAAATGTCTCAACTCTGAACCCACTTTATCCAGGGTCACAGGGGTCACTGGGTTCACTGGGTTCACTGGGGTCACTGGGGGCCTAATCCAGCTATAATGGCTGTGGGCGTTGTACACCTAGTATGTTTATTTAAATGTTTAAATTATTAATATTATTGTTAATTCATTCATTTTTATTGTTGTCCATTGTTTATCTTTTTTTATTTTATTGAAAAAATGTGTTTACACCCACTACACAAATGCTACTTGAGTACAAACTTGGTCCTCATGAGACATGTGTACTAGTGTGTGTGTGTGTGTGTGTGTGTGTGTATGTGTGTGTCTGTGTGTGTACTTGGTTGTATGTCTGTCCACCCCACAGTGCTTTCTCACTTTTTTCTCTTTCTCTCAAACGGCCTCGAACATCCAAGTGTTGCTAAAGTCTGTACATATAAAACACACACACACACACACACACACACACACACACACACACACACACACACACACACACACACACACACACACACACACACACACACACACACACACACACACACACACTTCTTGTGAAGGTTCCTGAACCTGTTCTCACACTAAACTTGTGTTTGTGAAAAGTCAAATGCGTTTGTCTAAAACAGAACATGAGTTTCCAGTAAAACTAAACTATCGTCTACAGTATTTACAAAGACATTAAAGGACTTAAATGTTATTTCTGCCGTCTTCGACCCAGGATTAAATGGAACCATTGTTTACATTTGTTTGGTTAAAGTTGTTAAAGGTGTTGAATGAACTGTATTCTTTTTATTTTATATTTTACATATATTTTGGATATTTTACCACATTTCTTCATGTTTTTTTTCTGTATTCTTAGAAGAATTTTCAATATGTTTTGAATTTTTCATCGCTTTTTTTGTGTGAATTTGAGTGGAATATTAGCATGTGCTTCTGAAATTCACTACTTTGTTGTTTTCTTTTATGAAAACAACGACCTGTTAGTAGTCTAAGCTTTGCTGTTTCATACAGCTTCATTTACATGTATTATTCTACAGCCCTCTAGAACGTTCCGACAGCTCCCGTTCACTGTGAATAGTCATTCCCAGTGTTCTGCGGGTGGATTTTTTTTCGATAACCGCCCACTGCCAATGGCAACGAGTTTTGTCACTTCAGATTCACGGTACCATATCACTCCACAGGTAGTTCGGTCACTTTAAAAGTAAATATTCGCTACGTTGTGACGGCTATTTTATCCAGTCTGTCGGCCCCGTCGAGAAATATTTTTCTGATAGTAACGCGTTGGTAATATATTATCCCTCACTAATGAAATACTGGAGTATGTTTTTAAAAAGAATGGAACGAAACTCTGGACTATTGAATCTCACTTCACCTCTAACCCTTCATACATCTCTATAAGGGGTAGGGCTTGAATGGGGACACCCCTTCAACACTCACCTACGTCATCAGTTCACTCCAACAGTTGTTTCGTAACCAAAAACCACAGCTTTAACCACAACTAAACTAACATGTCTGCTGCTGTAGTTGTGTCGTTCTCCTGGATATGAACACATTTTTACTAATATCTGCGTCCAATCACAGAAGTGCTCTGTATTCACCCATTACTACACGTTCACGTAAATAACGATTCTCTTCATGTGTGTTTTATGGAGAAAATGTCCATTACATACGCGACAATGTCAAACTTTATACAATAATAATAATAACAGTTATCACAACTGAAAAACTGTTAATTACGGTGAAAATACTACATTTGTGTACTTCTTTCATAGACGTCACCATTCGCATTGTATTCTGGGAAATTTTTCGTCCCGCTCTGTTTGGAGTCTGCCTTTGGAAAATCTCAGTTTGAAGGCGTATAAAGCCCCTCCCTTTTCACCCTACCCCTCTGCCTTAACCTGAGCTGACACAGCCCTACCCCTATAGTATGTGGACACAGAAAACAGAGGGTTAGGGTGGAATGGGAGTCATCCTCAGTACCACATGAGTGTGATGTTGTTTAGAACTTTAGAACAGTTAGTCTAAAAATAGAGTTTGGTGTCAGTGAAAAATGTCCTAATCACTTCCATGTTAACAGTTTGGATCAAAACAACAAAATGGACATTCCTGTGTTCATCCTAACGGTGTGAGTTTAATATTAACTATATGTACCTACTCACAATCAACTAAAAAATGAAATAAACAGATTTTTAAATGACAACGATTTAGCAGGTTATTTTAATGTTTATCACAAACGACAAATGACCAACCGCAACCCGAATATCATTTCAAATATTTTTCAACGATCCGCAGCTGTGGGTGACTGTGGGTGACTGTGGGTGACTGTGGGTGACCATGGGTGACTGTGGGTGACTGTGGCTGACCGTGGGTGACCGTGGGTAACTGTGGGTGACTGTGGGTGACCGTGGGTGACCGTGGGTAACTGTGGGTGGCCGTGGGTGACTGTGGGTGACTGTGGGTGACTGTGGGTGACTGTGGGTGACCATGGGTGACTGTGGGTGACTGTGGGTGACCGTGGGTGACCGTGGGTAACTGTGGGTGGCCGTGGGTGACTGTGGGTGACTGTGGGTGACTGTGGGTGACCGTGGGTGACCGTGGGTGACCGTGGGTGACTGTGGGTGACTGTGGGTGACCGTGGGTGACCGTGGGTGACCGTGGGTGACTGTGGGTGACTGTGGGTGACCGTGGGTGACCATGGGTGACTGTGGGTGACCGTGGGTGACCATGGGTGACCGTGGGTGACCGCAGGCACCCACTCACTTCAGGCCAAGCCTCGCATCACTGTTTGACAGAATCGACTCTAATAACAGACGTGTTTTCACTGAACCGTTACTATGAAGAAAAAATAAAAAAATAAACATAAATATTCAAGTCGAGGCTTTTTATTATTTCCGGAAAAGTTCCTGAATGAACGTGTGGCAGAAATTTTGTGTTTTCCTTCATCTGCAATACTTTTGAAGATAGGTAAAATTTTATAATAATTTGCAGTTTTTAACATAATAATCCAACAAATATAACAACTTTCCCACAAATTTAATACAGATTTGCAGCTTTTAGTTTAATAATCCTAAAAAATGTAATGACTTTCCCACAAATGTGATAAAATATTTGCAGTTTTTATCTTAATAATCTATGTGTGGATGACCGTGGGTGACCGCAGGCGCCTATCTAATAACAAATGTCTTTTCACTGAACCATTACTATGAATAAAATAACAACAGAAACACAAATATTCAAGTCGAGGCCTTTTATTATTTCTGGAAAAGTTCCTGAATGAACGTGTGACAGAAGTTTTGTTTTCCTTCGTATTTCTGCAGTTCATTCATCTGCGATACTTTTGAAGATATTTTTTTTTCTTTTCAGATAACACATTAATGACGTGATATGAATGTCGCTCGTCAGTGTTTTCGTGGCCTGTACCGACACAGCGTGCGTTCGTTTGATTCCTCGGACTGTTTTGATTCCTCACATTCGGCAGAAAAGGTCGTTGGAGAACACAACGGATGCAAATGGGTGTTTGTAAAAAAGTGTCCAGGCCAGTAATGGCGGTAGAAAAACAAACGCACACATCGCTTTAGGACGACAACAAACACGCTTTTATGACACAGCGAACATAATAGGGATCGTAGGAAGACGCCTCCGTCAGTTCATCAAAGAAAAAAGGAGTAAACACCAACTCTAAGACCATTTTCCTTTTATTTTTGTCGTATTAATGTGTGTTTTCTACAGCCTGCTACACATCCTGACAGACGTTACCCTGACTATTAAACAATTCAAAGGTAATAATCCAAATAACGTAATTATTTTCCCACAAATCTAATAAAAATTAGCAGTTTTTAACTTACTAATCTTATAAATGTAATAACTTTCCCACAAACGTAATAATAAGTTTCAACGTTATTATTATTATTATTATTATTATTATTATTATTATTATTATTATTATTATTGTTATTATTATTATTATTATTATTATTATTATTATTATTATTATTATTATTATTATTATTATTATTATTATTATTATGTTCCTGGTGAAATCTGGTGACTGTAACCATGGAAACAGTTGAATCAAACTCTTACCTTTAATCATATTATTCCCAGTAATCAGGTTATCCCAGGACATTTGCAATCTGAATTCCACAAAATCGGACAAAAGAACATATTTATGTGTCATCATCCATCAGAGGAGCACAGGGCACAGATAGGCAGAGGCAGACCAGGCGGTCACAGAGGGCACCAGATGTCTAGGGGGGGGGTCAAGTCTCACAGAATTAGAATATTAAGACTATAAGGTGACACTTAAAAGAATTTAATTTTTCTCCAAAAACCACAGAGCGCCTCATATATTTAGTGAGTGGGAATCTGACTTTTTATCTGAACATTTAGGGTGTCTAGGGTCGAGGGTGTTCGTCTAGGGTGTTCTTCTAGTGTGTTCGTCTAGGGTGTTCTCCTAGGGTGTTCGTCTAGGGTGTTCTTCTAGTGTGTTCGTCTAGGGTGTTCTCCTAGGGTGTTCGTCTAGGGTGTTCTTCTAGTGTGCTCGTCTAGGGTGTTCGTCTAGGGTGTTCTCCTAGGGTGTTCGTCTAGGGTGTTCTTCTAGGGTGTTCGTCTGGGGTGTTCGTCTAGGGTGTTCGTCTAGGGTGTTCGTCTAGGGTGTTCGTCTAGGGTGTTCTTCTAGGGTGTTCGTCTAGGGTGTTCGTCTAGGGTGTTCTTCTAGGGTGTTCGTCTGGGGTGTTCATCTAGGGTGTTCGTCTAGGGTGTTCGTCTAGGGTGTTCTTCTAGGGTGTTCGTCTAGGGTGCTCATCTAGGGTGTTCTTCTAGGGTGTTCGTCTGGGGTGTTCATCTGGGGTGTTCATCTAGGGTGTTCGTGTAGGGCACCACATTGACTTGAACCTGCTCTGGAGGTGCACCTGTGGATGGCTGCTTTTCTGTTTTTCAGGGGGGGGGGCGTATAAGGAATAAAAACTAAACACAGTAAAGATTTGTGAGTTTTTTAGTTTTTAAATCCACTCAAACACAAAGGAACAAATAGTTTGTTTTGGCGTCGTTTCAGAGCTCTTATGTGAGCCTGTAATGACCCCCCCCCCCCATGTGCGTCTTTTCTTTTCCCTGTCTCCTTCTCTGTCGTCTCCACCCCCCTCCCCCTTTTCCCCCAGCGCTCGCGCCAAGTCGGCCCGCCATCCCGCCTCCACACACACACACACACACGCACACACACACGCACACACACACGCACACACACACGCACACACGCTGCGAGGTAACGGCAGACAGGCGCGTGACTCATTAGGCATTCGTCCCCCAGGGAGAACGCTGGGGGGGCGCGTGCGAGGGAGAGAGAGCGCCGCAGCTGCAGGAATGTCACGGGCGGCTACCGCTGTGTGTGTGTGTGTGTGTTTGTGCTAGTATTTCTACCTTTATGGGGACATTTATATGTTTACACAGTCACACTATGAGGACCAAAATTCAGGTCCCCACAATGGTTAAATATAAATAAAGGTCCCCACTAGTAAAATAAAAATGGTGTGGCCCTATAAATACATGTTTTTGTTTTTTGTTTTTTTACCGTAAAGCATGAGGGAAACAGGTGCAAAGTGAAACATGTATTGTTTGGCTACTTGATTACAAACGTAGTCCTCATGAGACATGGAAACCAGTGTGTGTCTGTGTGTGTGTGTGTGTGTGTGTGTGTGTGTGTGCTTGTATTCCTGTGTTTATGGGGACATTGATATGTTCACACAGTCACACCATGGGGACCTCTGACACTATAGGGACCAAAATTCAGGTCCCCACAAAGGTTAAATATGAATAAAGTTCCCCACTAGCAAAATAGAAACAGGTGCTAAGCCAAACATTTTCCAAAGGTTTTAAGATGAGTTTATTTTTTAAAAGATTTATTTTTTTTATGTATTTTTAAATAATTTATTTCATTTTATATATATACTGTATATATTTACACTCACTACCCAATGGCTACTTGATTACAAACTTGGTCCTCATGAGACATGGAAATGAGTGTGTGTGTGTGTGTGTGTTGGAACCAGTGGTAGAGCGATGCACCTTTCAGGATATAAGGCAAGGACAAAAAAAAAAAAAAAAAAAAAACTATTATTTTTGGTCCTTTTTTCCAACAACAGCTCATTTAAAAGTCAGAAATTAATTTCGCAAGAGAATCCTGGATTTGTTCAAACATCAACTGCTTGTCATTGCTCATCAGCTGAACCCGCTTTATCCTCACTAGGGTCACAGGGGTCACTGCTCCAGCAGGTGAAGGCGGGGTCAGAGGTCACCCTGTATGAGTCTCCAGTTCATCTCAGGACTGAACATATATAGACAAAAAATCACTGACACATTCACAATTATGGGCAATGTAGATTAACCAGTTAACTAGTAAACCAGTTAACTAGTAAACCAGTTAACTTATCAGTGCATGTGTTTGGATGGTGGGAGGAAACTGGAGAAAAACCCACATGAGAGAACATGCAAACCACCAACATCAACTGGTAACTAAAAATATAAGGATCTAAAATGTGTAAAATGTGTTTTCTGTTAAAAACACAAATATAACAATCAAACAAATGTAATAATCGAACAGTCGACCAATATTTGTCATGATTTTATCATGATTAATCCAAATTAATCCAAATCAACCATTGTGATTAATCTGATTAAAACTTTTAATCATCTGACAGCTCTAGATAAAACATACTTTTAATTTTTCATCACATTTTTGTGTTAAGTTTTTGGTGAATTTGAGTAGATTTTAACATGTTTTGTGTATGTTTTAATCTGTATTGTATGTTTCTTAGTTTATTTTTTGTATATTTTGTGGAAATTTTGAGCCTTTAACCGACATAGTGTTTTAATCATGATTAATCCAAATGAATCCAAATCAACCCTGTGATTAATCTGATTAAAAACCTATAATCATTTGACAGCTCTAGTTCGATTATATAAAAACAGACGCTCTTTGTTTTTTTTGCGTTTGCTGTATATTTTGCTTGTAGTCGTCTAATAACTTGGTCAATCTGTATATATGTGTTTTTATAGTGTGTGTGTGTGTATATAAATGTGAAAGCCAGATATATTTCTTGGCTGCCTGACTGTCAGACAGAAAGCGTGGGAGGCGATATTCATAGAGGTGCTTTTAGTGGGACTTTTATGAGAGACTTTTTTCCATGGCTGACCACACACAGGACTGTTGCCTGTGCTACGTCCCCACCAGTGTGTGTTAGCGCTTAGCGTCTGTGCATGCGCGTGTCGGAGCGACCTTCCTTTGAGCGGCTCCTAACGTGGGCTGCCAGGGGTGTGTTTAGCTTGGTGTTTTTGTTTCGGAGAGCCCTCCCCCGTGCTGCAGGAAGTGTTGCCGGAAGCAGTGGGAGCTCACCCCCAGTTCTGCGTCAGTGCCGCTAAAGAAAGAAAGGACCGGGGCTTTCCGGGAGGAGGGGGGGGGGCTGTCAGCCTGGGTATGTCACGGCCATGTGGGTGGTTGTCTACACACTCACACACACTGGAACAGCCACAGTCACGACTGCTTTACACAACTATTCTTGTATATATACACTGTTGAGAGACCAGTTCCAAGTAACCCCCCCATTTTAGAGGGGAATTCTAAAGAGCAGGTGTGTGTGTATATATGTGTGTGTGTATATATGTGTGTGTGTATAAATGTGTATGTGTGTGTGTGTATGTGTGTGTTTGTATATGTGTGTGTGTGTGTGTGTGTTCTTTTTTTGTATTTAAGTTTTTATAAATTTTTATGAAAGATAAAGTACTGGTTCAGACTTTTACACATTCATTGTAAAGAGACACTTATACACACTTAGACACAATAAAAAAATTATAATTTCTTACTTTTTCCACCTCACAGGGACGATTATAACATAAAACATGGATTTTTTTTTTTTTACTGACCCTAAATGGAACTAAATCATTAAAACTCAAACATTACTCCTTCACTAGTCTTAACATAATTTGTGTCTTGGTTCAAATTAAATGTATTAACTTTGTGTTTGTATCATTAGTGGTTAGCATTAGCATTAGCATTTCATGACCCTTTACTATCATCTCTACTGTTTGGTTCAGTATATTTTTAAAAAAATCAGTAAAATCAAAGTATTTCTGACACATGATGAGGATTGTTTATGTAAAATAGACTCTGGAAAAGTTAATAACATGAAAAAAAAAATCGACCTTACCTGCAATTTTGTGTCTAAAAAAAAAGACTATCAACTATTTTGATAACACAGCACAGCTCTACAAGAAAGATTAGAACTGACTGAAAAGGACTCATTCTATGCTTATTTATTAATATTGTTGTTCTTCATTGTTATTGAATTCATTGTGTGTTGGTTCTATTTATAAAAACGTTCAGATTGTTTTGTTTCCAGTTGTTTTTTTCACGGTAGAAAAATGACTGGAGGTGGAACAACACAGTTTACTTCTACTTCCTCATACATGTCCATGACGCGCTGATGAGGCATCTGTGATTGGCTCAGAATGTGTGAAGGAACACTCCCCCCTCCCCTCTGGCTCTGTGTGTGTTTACCATCCCAGAGTAACATCCAGCTAGGTTTGGTGACACTCAGACTTTTTCTGAGTGTCTGGTTTCTCTGTTGTTTTCTATGAATGATGGTAAATCCATCAGTCTAGGGGACACACCTGCAGCAAATGCAGCATGTTAGTAACTCTGGGTGAGCCATCACCACGGTAACTCTGGGTGAGCCATCACCACGGTAACTCTGGGTGAGCCATCACCATGGTAACTCTGGGTGACCCATCAGATTCCAAAAGGACAAAAGTGGAAAAGTTGTTTTCAGTCGAATGACACCTTTAAAGGGTTAAGCGGCCGTTCTGTCCAATCTGTCCAAAACGTGCAGGGAACAAAACCTGCATTTTTTTTTTTACAGTTTGTGCAGCAGCTACTAAAGCTACTTTAGATTTGCTGCAATGGGGCAGGGGCTTAACCCCAGGTGGGTGAGGCCAATGTCCTGGTGAGGTGTAGTGGACAGAGTTTTTCTCTGTTGTTTTTTATGAATGATGGTAAATCCATCAGTGGAGGGGACAGACCTGTAGCAATCACAGCATGTGTTGGTAACTCTGGGTGACCCATCACCATGGTAACTCTGGGTGACCCATCACTATGGTAACTCTGGGTGACCCATCAGATTCCAAAAGGACAAAGGTGGAAAGTGATTTTCAGTGGAATGACACCTTTAAAGGGTTTCACTGAGCTGTGTGTTTTATATATTTTAAGGCTTTAAAACTCCTTAAAACTCACCTTATAGACTTTATTCTATATATTTTAAGGCTGTAAAACCCTTCAAACCTCACTTTATACACTGTTTCTCAGACAGACATGAATATTTTCTCACATTTCTCTTGTTTAATCACTGTCAAACTTCAGACCTTTGTAGATTAAAAAAAACAAGTACAGTTTTATAGAATGAAACTAGCATTTTGTGCGGTGGTTCTCCTCTTCCTGTTTGGCCACAGGTGCAGAACATTTGGTCGACATTGTGGGTTTAGTCGTAGGAGAAAACTGTCAAACATACAGACACTTGACAAACACACTGTTAGTGACGGAACATTTATGTAAATTTGTCAAAGCTGAAACAGGAGACACGGAAGAGAGGAGAGTGGGGGGTGGGGGTGTCTTCTTCATGAAGAACATTATAAAAAAATAGCATCTATTTTGAAAGAAAAAAAGATTTATTTTTCGCGGTATCTGACGTAATTTCCTGTAAATGCTGCAGGCAGAATCAGATCCTGTTTTCTGTCAAATCATCCGACCAAGGCGACTGCACATGCGCAACATCCAGACTATGATTAGATAAAACATTAACGATAATTTTCCACTGGTGTTTAATTAGGAATGTGAACATAACTGATGACAAGCTACAATGACTTAGTAAAAGGTTAATGATACCTGTCTACGCTCTTACTTGTCAGATGTTTTTGTCTTTTTTGAGAAATACTTCCATAAATTCACCTGACAATAGAGTCAGCATTATCTTGTGTCGATATTAGCTTCATGCTATTTTATAAATTAGCTTAGTTGGCACCGTGCACAATGAAGTTTAACTATTATGTTACATAACGTTAACTGTCAATATTTGGTGAATATCTATTTAACTTTTAAAAATGATGAGTTATCTCAAACTACCGTCGACCTTTTCTCCAACGTTACCCCGATCACAAAGATACACTCCTCCTCCAACTGTCGGATAATCTCATCTGTCACTTCCAACATTCCAAGACGCATCCTCGCTAACCCCCCCCCCCTCCACCTAAAGAGTATATGATTCAAGATAGTATCTGCAGTTTGGGTTACTTTTGTTTTTTTTACGTACTCAATGTGATGGTGTATTTGCAACAAACATGACATTTGAAGAAGTGGCGAAGGCAAATTAGAAACGGTGGGACGCTGCTACTGAATGAATGAGGTGGAAACACTGTGGAAAGTGGAGTCATGACAGTATGAATATTGGAACATAGCATGTGTTCTTTTTTGGCTGACCTGTTGTCATTTGTTAAATGTAAACTGTGCTGGCAAGTTTGAAATACATGTGATGATGATGATGATGATGATGATGATGATGATGATGGTTGAGATGGAATGGGGTGGGTATGGGAAGAGTAGCGAACACCCACCACAGTGCGTCCACACTGTCATTAAGGAGCAAAATGGTCACGATTAATGCGAAACCCAATAAAAATATTTAAAACAAAAAAAAACATGTAAAACTCCATGAAAAAATAAAACCTGCGAAACAGCAAAGTGGCCGAAGGTGAAGTGTGTTCTAGTGAGGGACGCTTGTATATCAGATCAGTATAGACCAGAGGTGGATAATTCAGTTTCCTGTGGCGACACATGAGAAACTCTGACAGTTATTAAAGGATCAATTCACCTGCAGCTCTGATCAATATGTATCTGTAGAAAAAACTGTCAATAAAATAATACAATGATACAATAAAAATGTGGAGCACTCAAACAACACAATTATTTAATGAGCTGTTAAAAAATATCTTCAAAAATGTGCAAAAGCAGTCTCTGTACACATTTATAGACCAGTGGTGAGGGCGACGCAACAGCACATGACCAGGGAAGAGTGGGATTCAAACCACCAACCCTTTGGTTATTGGACAACCTGCACTACCAACTGAGCCACGGCCCCTGGTTTAGGATTCAGTGTCTTTGCCCAAGGACACTTTGACATGTGGACAAGAACCACCGACCCACAGAAAGTGCTGGAAGGCGGTAGAAGGCGGTGGAAGGCGGTGGAAGGCGGTGGAAGGCGGTGGAAGGCGGTGGAAGGCGGTGGAAGGCGGTGGAAGGCGTGGAAGGCGGTGGAAGGCGGTGGAAGGCGGTGGAAAGCGGTAGAAGGTGGTGGAAGGCGGTAGAAGGTGGTGGAAGGCGGTAAGAAGGTGGTAGAAGGCGGTAGAAGGCGGTGAAGGTGGTGGAAGGCGGTAGAAGGCGGTAGAAGGCGGAAGAAGGTGGTAGAAGGCGGTGGAAGGCGGTAGAAGGCGGAAGAAGGTGGTAGAAGGTGGTGGAAGGCGGAGGAAGGTGGTAGAAGGCGGTGGAAGGCGGTGGAAGGTGGTGGAAGGCGGTAGAAGGTGGTGGAAGGCAGTGGAAGGCGGTAGAAGGTGGTGGAAGGCGGGTGGAAGGCGGAGGAAGGTGGTAGAAGGCGTGGAAGGTGGTGGAAGGCGGTAGAAGCGGTAGAAGGTGGTTGCAGTGCGACTAAAAAAGTAAAAAGGATGGAAAAAGCTTTTTTTTTTGGCAAATCCACAAAAAGACAGAGGGAGAAAAATGTGTCAGAACTCTGTGGCCCAGCTCATCCTGGGGGATGTTTTCATCTTCCCCTGTCCCCCCCACCCCCACCTGCACCCCCACCTCCTCCCTCAACTCTTTTTAATGTCTGCCATTTGAGAGACTCCAGAGGGCCTGCACCTGTTTGCCTCTTGGCTACGAACACCCCCCCCCCCCCCCCCCCCCCACCCCCCAAACACACACCAAATCCCTCCACCTCCTCCTCCTGCCACTCACGCTGCTGCTGCTTCTGCTGCTGCGCCTCCTGGGATGGAAGGAGGGGAGCACAGAGGAGGAGGGAGGAGGAGGAGGAGAGGAGGGGAGGAGGAGGAGGAGGAGGAGGAGGAGGAGGAGGAGGAGGAGGAGGAAGGATAGCTGCAGGGCTTTTAGGAGGCGTCCTGGACTGACAGCAGAGAAAGAAGGAATCCATTATCACATCCACACTGGACACTCCCGCCTCTGCTGTAGAGCCTCTGCTGTGGAGCCTCTGCTGTGGAGCCTCTGCTGTAGAGCCTCTGCTGTGGAGCCTCTTTCATATATCGCTCCACTGGACCCACATCCACTCTACTTCTCTTCCACATGAACATCCTCCTCCTCCTCCTCCTCCTCCTCCTCCTCCTCCTCCTCCTCCTCCTCCTCCTCCTCCTCCTCCTCCTCCTCCTCCTCCTCCTCTTCCTCCTCCTCCTCCTCCTCCTCCTCCTCCTCTTACCTCCTCCTCCTCCTCCCTCCTCCTCCTCCTCCTCCTCCTCCTCCTCCTCCTCCTCCTCCTCCTCCTGTGTGTGTTAATCTTCACTGACCTCTTCAGGTCACATTAAATTTCTCAGCTTCACTTTTAACCCTCAGGCCAAACTCTTCTTTTTCTTCCTCCTTCTTCCTCTTCCTCATTTTCTCCTCCTCCTCCTCCTCCTCCTTCTTCTTCTTCTTCTTCTTCTCCTTCTTCTTCTTCTTCTTCTTCTTCTTCTTCTTTTCTCACATATTTCTGGAAACTTTTGAGCAACATAAACCCTTAATGCAGACCCTTTTCTTCATTAGTGTGACTTGTTTCTTCTTTCTAACCCTATCAGATGCTTTTATTTTATTTTAACATCACATCCACTTTTCTTTATCTATGTCAGTCCGACACTTACAGCTACAAAAATCAGTTTTTTTTCCCTCAAACTTTACAAATAGCTTTGGTTTTTAATGAAAATATTTGACACAATATTTAGTTTAACAAGATGAATGAAGGATTACTGAACATTTACTGAGGAGCTTTTGGACACTAGAGCAAAAATAAAGCTTCTAATAAAAAAATTTAAACATATTAATCCATCATCATGATTAATCTGATTAAACATTTTAGTGTAATTAAATAGAACAGCTGTTTACAGTTTAGTAGAAACTGTCTAATGTGTTGAATAAATATGTTAATTGCATATATATATTCATATTTTTGCATAGATTTTGGATATTTTATCGCTGTTTTTGATGGTTTTTTTCTACATTTTCGAAGAGTTTTTGAAAACATTTTGAGGATTTTTATCACTTTTGTGAATTTTAGTGGGTTTTAGCATGTTTTATATATTTTTTCTCGATCTTTTGTGTTTCTTAATATGTGTCTGTGTTTAGTGGGAAATGTGAGTAAAAAAAAAGCCCCAAAGAACAGTCGAGCTACATAAAGTGTTTTAATCATGATTAATGTAATAACTGTGTGTGTGTGTGTGTGTGTGTGTGTGTGTTGTGTGTGTCTATAACTCAATGAATACTGTAGATATCACCATGAAATTACATGGACATATACATATAGCTAGGTGTGCATCAGATGCAGTGATCCATTTGAGTAAAGGTCAAAGGTCAAGGTTACAATTAACTAAAATGTCAAAACTAAAACTAGAATGTCTAATCTCGCTCCTATTTTGTGTCAATGTCTAGTTTCTATGACAACCTGTTCTTCACTAATGTGATTTTGACCTTTCTGCTAAATGCAACGTTGACCTTTGACCTTTTGCAATATTAATAATTTCTTTATATGTATATATGCTACATAATATTATGATAATATATCCAGTATTGATTAAGTTATTGTGTGATATGTCTATGTTTTACACAAACAGTGTTACACAAGTTAATTTGGCCACATATCACCTTTGACCTCCAGAGATCTCAAAAACTATTGGTCATAGGTGATAACACTAATGATGAGAATTGTATAAATCTTCATTCTGCATCGTTTGGGTACCAATCTGAAAGTTCTGTGACCCTCTGTTCTGGAGTTAGAACCAATAATGTGATTTTGACCTTTTAGTTAATTGTGACCTTGACCTTTGACCTTTTACTCAAATGGATCATTGCATCTGATGTCCATTAGCTATATGTATAATGCCCATGTAATTTCAGGGTGATATCTACAGTAATCCATTGAGTTATAGCATGATATGTCTCTGTGGACACACACACACACACACACACTAAATTACAATAATGTCTCCCAACCAATGTTGGGAGACATATTCACATTATAGTTATAACTCAAGAACAGAGGGTCACAAACTTTCAGATTGGTATCAAACAATGCAGAATGAAGATTTATATAATTCTCATCATTGGTGTTATCACCTGATGATCAATAGTTTTTTAGATCTCTGGAGGTCAAAGGTGACATGTGGACAAATTAACTTGTGTAACACTGTGTCAAACATAGACATATCACACTATAACTTAATCAATACTGGATATATTATCATAATATTACACACACACTGACACATATATACATATAATGAAATTATCAATATTGCAAAAGGTCAAAGGTCAAGGTCGCATTTAGCAGAAAGGTCAAAATCACATTATTGCCTCTAATTCAAGAACAGGTTGTCATAGTAACTGGAGATTGTCACAAAAATAGGGGCGGGGTTAAACATTCTGTGAATACTAGTTAATGAAAATGAATCCAGAACAACCCTGTGATTAATGTGATTTCAAACGTCTACTCATTTGACAGCAGTAATATATGTACGTATCTAAAGTGTTTCCTTGTCGGTTTGTTCCTTGTTGTGCAGAACCGTGGGCGCTTGGCTGAGAAACGAACCATCCCTCTGCCCCCCAACCGGGTGCCAAAGAAGGAGCTGGCCTCCATCTTCAGTAGTGACGACAGCGAAGGCAGCGAACGCGCCAGTGCAGACCACGCCCACATCAAACAGGAGGATGAACTGCATTTCAGTATCATGAGAAAGAGGTGAGGACGCAAAACACCTCCACGGACATGATCTTATTAAAGGACATTTACGCTGGAAAAACATCCAGGTTTCTCTTTTCTACTTAAAATATCTGATCCCTAGCCTAGCCTAGCCTAGCCTAGCCTAGCCTAGCCTAGCCTAGCCTAGCCTATCCACTATCGCTATCCCTGTTAATTCCATGTATGGGTCTAGTGGTGCTTCATAGTCAGAGGAGGCGGGGCTAAAAGGTTGTCTTTCAATCCTCTGTATGCAATAGGACGGTACTACAACCAATCAGTGTAATCTTTAGGATGACGTAGTTAGAGCGCCTGAAAGTTGACGGAGGAGTCCGGAGAAAATTAGGAATGACTAAACAAAATGGTGGATTATGGAGATTAAAACTGATTTTAGTGTAATTTTGAGGTGTTAAAGGCTCGTTGTGAGGCGCACAGACAAAGATTTGTGTTTTTAAAAATACACTTGGAGCCTTTTGCTTTTGCTCGTCTAATGGAAGACGTGTGCTGGAGCTTATTCTGGAGCTGTTTAGGTCCATTAGATAGATTTGTGGTCATTTTTGTTCATTTTATTGAATATTTTAGTAATTATTGAATTTTTTGGTTAATTCTGTTCCTTTTACTGACTATTTTGATCAGTTTTGTTCATATCATTGAATATGTTGGCAAATTTTGTTCTTTTTTATTAAATATTTTGGTAATTTTTGTTCATTTTATTGATTATTTTGGTCATTTTTGTTCATTTTATTGAATATTTTGTTAATCTTTTGTTCATTATATTGAATATTTTGGTATGTTTTGTTCATTTTATTGAATAATTTGGTAATTTTTGTTTATTTTATTGATTTTTTATTATTGTCATATAATTTATTCCAGTGGACATTGAAGAAAATCACTAATAATATATTAGATTTAGTATTTTTGTCAGTTTTATTATTAGAAACTGACACATATTGTTGTAATTAGCTCTTACCGTCCCTCGTATTTCACATGTCTGTTGTGAAAATCTGAACAGAGAAGAAAATGTCACCCTAGCCTTAGAGGTGTCATTTTCAGTCTAAAATAAATAAAATAAAATAAAATAAAATACAGAATAGTAATGTGTTAGTAGTTGGGTTTGCTTTTCTTCACGTTTAAAAAAAAAATACTACAGTTGTATTTGTATTAAAACTCATTTTAATGTAATTTTGAGGTGTTAAAGGCTCATTGTGAGACGCACAGACAAAGATTTGTGTTTTAAAAATACACTTGGAGCCTTTTGCTTTTGCTCGTCTAATGGAAGACGTGCGCTGGAGCTTTTGAACGTGTTAATTGGTTTCGATGGTTTGTGTTTTTGCCAAGTCTCAGTATATGTGTCCGGACTTGATACTTAAAAAGACTGAGTCACCTGAGTCACTGGTGTTGGATGATGATGATGATGATGATGATGGAACCTTCATCTTCTGTTACTGGAAGTTTCCTTGCAAAAGCCAACTTCACCAATAAGAGTCAAGCTTTAGGTTCAGCCCAATCACACAATATTCCTGATCAGATTTTATTTAATCTAGGGCTGTCAGGTCATTAACATTTTTTAATCCGATTAATCACAGGGTTGTTTTGGATTAATTGGCATTAATGATGATGAAATATTCTGTTTTTATTATTTTATTTTAATTGTGTTTCATTTGCATGAGCAAACAAACTGAAGGAAGAAATTAACTTTGCCCTTAAAGTGTTTGTCCTAGCTAGGTGACGCATTAGCCTAGTGCTAGCATTAACATAGTGCTAGCATTAGCCTAGTGCTGGCATTAGCCTAGTGCTAGCAGTAGCCTAGTGCTAGCATTAACATAGTGCCAGCATTAGCCTAGTGCTAGCATTAGCCACAGTGCTAGCAGACTTTCCCAATTGTGGGATCAATAAAGTACTTCTATTCTATTCTATTCTATTCTATTCTATTTCTATTCTTTTCTAGAACACACAGGACAGTGTATTTATTAAAAAGCTGCTTTGGTTCCAGGGTTGAGCGTCACTCATTTGGTAATTTTAGTTCAATTTTACTGCATATTTGATTATTTTTTGTTCATTTTATTGAATATTTCAATCATTCTTGTTCTTTTTATTGATTATTTTTTTCATTTTCATTCATTTTATTGATTATTTTGAGTTTTTTTTTGGTCATTTTATTGAATATTTAGTTTGTTTTTGTTAAGTTTATTGAATATTTTGTTAATGTTACTGAATATTTTTTAAATTTTTCAATATATTATTGATTATTTTGGTAATTTCTGTTCGTTTTGTTCAATTCTTGTCATATTTAACACCGTCCATTTGAACACACCTCCCCACACAGCAGCAGGGTTAGACTGGACTTACCTCGTTAAAACGAATCCACTGATGAGATACTGTAAACGCTATTGTACAAGATGTTAAAGAGGAAGAAAGATGAGTTTGTGATGAGAATTTAATTAGTCCTTTATGACATTATCAATCTGAAGTGAACAGGATATGATGATTCAATAGGGTTGGGATATAAAACAAACTATAGACACATAGACGGCTGTTCATTGATTAACCTCAGAAGTCCCCAGCTGCATTATAAGCAGCTTGTGCAACCTCATTACAGGAGGGGATGTTTTTCATTTCTGGAGACTTGCGTGTGACACGGTGGACAGCGCAGCAACTGTGAAGCTTTAAATGGATCCTCTAACCTCGTTTAAGAGGGCTTCCCCTCCCCCTGACACTTGTGCCGCTGGCGTGTTAAGATGATAATGAATTTAAAGAACACTTATGACTAATATGTCAGGCTTTTACCCTTTGAGAGGCGACGGACTCGCTGGAGCCGCAGCTCCGGTCTGTCCCGGGCATCCGTCTCAGCCCTGCTTTATCCCCCAATGTGAGTCTGGATGAACGGGATAATGGGATGTCCAATCACGGAATGTGATTTCCATTGACCGCAGCTTCGTAAGTGAGTCGTAGAAGGGTCTTAACAAATTGGATTTGGCCAATGGATGTGAAAAATACTGGGCTTCTGTGTACATGTGTGAGTGGGTCTGTGCTGTCTCATCCACACATCATCAGGACCGGCGGCGGCGGCGGCGGCCAAGTGTCACGCCACACTCGGTTCCTAGAACTTGTTTGAAGGGTCTCCCACGGATCCTTAAAAAGTTTTAAAAAGTCTTTTTTACAATATGTGGTTTTTAAAAGCATCACGTCTATGTGTCAAAGGACATGTTTGGACCAAATGTGTAAAGTGTTGTAAAAGGTTAGATCATCCTGGTGAACATCCTTACAAACAGCCAGTGGACCCTGGACCCCAGAGCTTTTATGTCATGTTCCTCCTTAGAAACATATTTTTAGTCCAGTACCCCCTGACATGGACAAAACATTTTTTGTAAGAAAAAAGAGGTCGTGTCTGTAAAATCAGTGACTGATTCATTAAATCCAAACTTATATTAGTTTTATTTCATAATTTTATTGAATGATTTTGATACTGTGGGTTCTTCTCTGAACTTAACCTAGAGTGTGTTTTTTTTTCATTTACTGTTCATATTTGTTCCGTAGTAGTGGTCTTATTTTTTTTTATACCCAATGGTCTTAAGATGGTCTTAAAAATCATTCTATTTGTTTGTCAGAAATGTGCAGACCTTGGTTTGTTGTATCGTTAGTTTCATCCACACCAACGCTCACAAACATCATCATCTTTCCATCATTTATTCATGTTTTTTTATCCTAACATAAGACTTCCCTCCATGTCGTGTTAATATTCGAATAGAATTAAAACCAGTTCCTCCGTGTTTACATGGAAATGTTAAATCCAGAATAAAGGTTTCCATGGAAACGGGCGTATTCTGCTCTAGTTAATTAGTCTTTCAGAGCTGGAGGTACAGAGGGTCCTGATTGGACAGAACGGCCGCTTAACCCTTTAAAGGTGTCATTCCACTGAAAACAACTTTTCCACTTTTGTCCTTTTGGAATCTGATGGGTCACCCAGAGTTACCATGGTGATGGCTCACCCAGAGTTACCGTGGTGATGGCTCACCCAGAGTTACCGTGGTGATGGGTCACCCAGAGTTACTAACATGCTGCATTTGCTGCAGGTGTGTCCCCTAGACTGATGGATTTACCATCATTCATAGAAAACAACAGAGAAACCAGACACTCAGAAAAAGTCTGTCCAGTACACGTCACCAGGACTTGGCCCTACCCACCTGGGGATAAACCCCTCCCCCATTGCAGCCAATCTGCAGTAGCATTAGCATTAGCATCTACTAGAGCAGATGGCGCCACAGTAGCTGCTGCACAAACTGTAAAAATAAGTATAATAAAGACTGTTTTTTTACTGCACATTTTCAAAACAAGTGACGTCACCAAACCTAGCTGGATGTTACTCTGGGATGGTAAACACACACAGAGCCAGAGGGGAGGGGGGAGTGTTCCTTCACACATTCTGAGCCAATCACAGACGCCTCATCAGCGCGTCATGGACATGTATGAGGAAGTAGAAGTAAACTGTGTTGTTCCACCTCCAGTCATTTTTCTACCGTGAAAAAAACAACTGGAAACAAAACAATCTTTCTACCGTGAAAAAAAACAACTGGAAACAAAACAATCTGAAACGTTTTTATAAATAAGAACCAACACACAATGAATTCAATAACAATGAAGAACAACAATATTAATAAATAAGCATAGAATGAGTCCTTTAATAAAGTTAATATTAATAAATAAACATAGAATGAGCCCTTTAATAAAGTTAATATTAATAAATAAGCATAGAATGAGTCCTTTACATTAAAATGAAACTGTCATGCTTCAATAATGAGCTACACTAAAGTCTTTTATAGTGAAATAATTCTCCGACATAAAAGACATAAAAAATTGAAAAAATGTCTTAATCTTTATTTGTTTCGTCTGAAGAAACATCAAACATTGTGGCTGTAGCTTCAACACAAACCAAATAATAATGATTTCCAAAGCATCACAGTAGGATGGAGCTGCTCAGAGGGTCGTGACCCAAACTCTAATGTGACTCCTGAGGAAAAGACTTTTCCAACTAAAAAGAAGTAAAGTTTTGTTGTCACCTTGATGCTTTGGCCGGTTCATATCTGACTGTTTTCGTTAACACTGATTTATGGATTCATCTCACAGACTAAATATTTGATGGCGGGAACTTTTGGGTTTTAGTGTCTTTACTCAAGGGCAAAGGAAGTGTAGTGTTTGTACCACAGATAACAAGGCTTTGATTGGAAAGTGCTGACTGAGAGACTGGGTAATTACCCATAACCACCCTGGAGTTTAGAAGTTACTACACCCCACTGACGTGCACCCTTTCAACTGCACCCTGGGCTAGACCTGCACACTATACTGAGTACAGTACACTATACCGAGTACAATAATACTATAATGAGTACAGTACTCTATACTGAGTACAGGTACTCTATACTGAATACAGTACTCTATACTGAGTTACAGTACTCTATACTGAATACAGTACTCTATACTGAGTACAGTACTCTATACCTGAATACAGTACACTATACTGAGTACAGTACACTA
>CM035789.1:46859867-46869867 GCA_020466265.1 Siphamia tubifer | reverse complement strand
ATATATTTATAAACAAATGTCAGAAGGAAAAGTATAATTCTACAGAAAAATAAATACTAAAACTCAGTTGTACTCAGGTACTACCAGCTGTGGTCCGTCGGGGTCAACGGTCTGGTTTCTTCGTGGGGGGGTGACAGGCCAGTTATTGACCATTGTCGTAGAGATGAGCCGTGGATCAGCTGATCATCTGCGGCGTGCGCTGAAGCGATAAGCGCCTCCGTCCTTCCTGCTAACCCCCCCCCCAGCCTTAGGAGCTCCTTAGGGAGCGCTGACTCAGGTGACTGGGTTTTAAACACCCCCCCCCACCACCACCACCACCACCCCTCCCTCCCCCTGTGGTGACCTTGCCTCCACCCAGAGATAGCGTGAGTAGGAGAGGGGATGGGGGGGGGGGGGGGGGGGGGGGGTGGATGGGTGTAGGTCCTCATTAGTCCAAGCTGAGGCGGGACAGCTCAGGAAAAGTGCACTAATTACCCCCCCCCCCAACAATGTCCTTGCAGTTCATGGCTTAAAGCGACACGTTGGCCACAGGATAATAAGTCCATAACGTCCCTGACAAGTTCAGGACGACATTATTATTATCACGGTGACTGATGGGCAGACTGTTACCATAGCAACGCTGATGGACCGTTACTATGGCAACGCTGATGACGGGTTTGACCTGCAACAAAGGAGGATCATCTGTCTAGGAGATTATAAAAATGTGTAAAAGTCGTTTAATTTTTTTTACTTAAATTTTTTTTTTGCACTAAAATTAAGTATCTGATATGTTTTATGATAATTGAAATTGGATCATTTTATTAAAATTTATCATTTTTGCACTGACATTAAAAAGTCTTAAATAATGCTTAATTTCAGTGCAAAAAAAACAGTGTTAAAAATTCAATGTCTTTTAAAATTGAAAATCTACTGACACAGATTTACTTCAGTACAGGGAAGTGTGTCGTATATTTAGTCAGTGACGCAGATACGTTATTATACGTCTTAAAGCACATTTAAAAACCCTTCTCTCTGTGTCTCATTTTGTTTTGGAAGAAAACCTCGGGCTTCAAACGGCTAGCTACTAATTTTAGCGCGTTAGGTTTCCAAAATAAGAGTCTGTCATTATTCTGAAAAGTTTGCAGTCTCAGTCCAATCAAGCGTCTGTTTTGTCCCAGACCGAAGTGTGACTCACTGGTCTGTAGTACAAATACTTCCTTTACTGTACTTACTGTAGGTACAGTTTTTAGGGTATCTGTACTTTACCTGAATGTTTATTTTTTAGTACTTTTTACTCCCTACATATATGTACTTTATACTCTTTACATTTATATAAATATATGTACTTTATACTCTTTACATTTATATAAATATCTGTACTTTATACTATTTTACATTTATATAAATATCTGTACTTTATACTCTTTACATTTATATAAATATCTGTACTTTATACTCTTTACATTCTCAGAATATACTCATTACTTTCTAAACTAGACAAATGTGAAAGTATGAAAAATAAGTTAACTATTTATTGAATTTTTCCTAAATGTCCTGTCCATACCCAGTAAACTCAGTACCATGACCCAATAAAAACACATAATCTTCACACTAACTCATTTTTAAAGGCTTTATTTTTTGATAATTTTAACTTTTTTTTCTAGTATTTCCTGCTTAAATAAATAGATATTATTTCATCCATAGCAACAAAAAAAACAAAACATTTTACTTTGCTTCAGTTGAAAACACTTTTTTTTTTACTTCAGTAAATCAGTTGAATTAGTACTTGTACTTTTACCAGAGTATATAGTTTTTCACTCCAGTAGTTGTACTTGTACTTCAGCAGAGTACTGTGACCCCCTGTGGGTGAAGGCGGGTGGTTAATCCTTCAGCTCTACCCTGGCTCTTCTGTTAGCGTGTGGAAAACATCTTGGCCAGCGTCAGCCTGACATTACGGCAGCACCCTGTAATCACACGACTGTAAAAACCCAAACCCAGCAGCCGCAAACAGTGTGGCCTCGTCACAGCGGTGGCGGATAAGAAGCTTTGGCCGCTCGTGTCCCGTAAACCCTGGCTGGTCGTGTCAGACCGGACCCCCCCCATAGACGCCTCTGCTTTCAATAAAGTCTCAGTTAAGACCTAGAAACAAAATCTATCTATCTGTCTGTCTGTCTGTCTGTCTGTCTGTCTATCTATCTCTCTATCTATCTATCTATCTGTCGTTCTGTCTGTCTCTCTGTCTATCTATCTATCTGTCTGTCTGTCTGTCTGTCTGTCTATGTATCTGTCTGTCTGTCTATCTATCTCTCTGTCTATCTATCTATCTATCTGTCTGTCTGTCTGTCTGTCTGTCTGTCTATCTATCTATCTGTCTGTCTGTCTGTCTGTCTGTCTGTCTGTCCTATCTATCTATCTATCTATCTGTCGTTCTGTCTGTCTCTCTGTCTATCTATCTATCTATCTGTCTGTCTGTCTATCTATCTATCTATCTGTCTGTCTGTCTGTCTGTCTGTCTGTCTGTCTGTCTGTCTGTCTGTCTATCTATCTATCTATCTATCTATCTATCTATCTGTTTGTCGGTCGGTCTGTCTGTCTGTCTGTCTACCTACCTACCCATCGCTACTTATTTATATGTAATGATTACATTCCATACATTTTTAAATAAATTTAGTCTCTTTTTTGTAGTTTTTTTTTAATACTTATTTACAGCTTATTTGTTTTTAACGTGATTTTGTGATTTTGACACTTGTGTTGTCAATTATTTTTGCCTAAATTTCATCTATCTATCTCTTTTTTCCATTTTTTTCTTTATTTCCTCATTTTTCCCTCTTGCCTCTTATTTTTTTCTTCCTATAGGTTTGGATGATTTTTTTTCTCTTGTTGGTTTTGGGTGATTTTCTTTTGTTGGCTCATTGTTCAGTCCTGTTGCCAGTGACTCAGAATAATTGTGACTGTGCAGAATTCAAGTAAAAGACTAATATTTGTAAATGTTGTCCTGATGTTACCGCAGACTTATTAGTTTGCACCACTCCCTCAAACACTAAGCACCTATTTCCATCATTATGGTATTTAATGTGATCAGGATGATAATCAGATTGTAAATAAAATACCTCAATGACACAGTTGTTGTGGGTGCGCTGGTGAGAAGAGGTTATGAGTGGTGGAGCGTTTGGAAGGGCGACGTGGCCTGGTCCTGATCTGCCTGTAATCTGTTAACCCTCCTGCCCCTCCTCTGGGCAATTAAGGACAGGAGAGGAGAGGACAGGGCAGGGCAGGACAAGGCAGGAGAGGACAGGGCAGGACAGGACAGGACAGGACAGGATAACCCGTTCTTGATTTAGAGGCAATAATGTGCTAATTCTGCTAAATATGACCCTGACCTTTGACCTTTACTCAAATGGATCATTGTATCAAATGGTTATTAACTATATGACCTTTTAGTTATATTATATGCATATGTCCATGTCATTTCATGGTGATATCGACAGTATTCATTGAGTTATAGCATGATATGTCTCTGTGGGGACACACACACACACACACACACACACACACACACACACACTCATTACAATAATCCCTGTCATCCAGCGTTGGGAATGTTTAATAAAAGTCATGAAACCACTTATGGAACGCATTAATTTTGTAAATCGAGGTATCACTGTATTACTATTCAATATGACACTTTGTTCTAAAACAGCTGTGGTATGAAAGAGTCATTATGGGGTTTTAATACGCTAAACGTCTTAGGAGTCGGTGAATATGTTGGTTAATACATGTTAGTGTGAGAAGGGATGAGACCCAAAAGTGCTGGATGGGGGTGTCTGTCAGAG
This sequence comes from Siphamia tubifer, assembly GCA_020466265.1. Taxonomy (NCBI): domain Eukaryota; kingdom Metazoa; phylum Chordata; class Actinopteri; order Kurtiformes; family Apogonidae; genus Siphamia; species Siphamia tubifer. The sequence continues at coordinate 46,866,055 of CM035789.1, read as the reverse complement.
TGTATTAACACACTTCACAGATAATAATAAGCCAGGGCACAGGAGAAGACACTCGTACCTGCAGAGTCTGTGTGGTGGCGAAGCAATACGGAACAGTGGCAGTGTCTGCGTAGAGGTGAAGGTGTGGGGGGGGGTGGGGCTTCTGTCTTTACGATTGGCAGTGGTGGGTGGAGTCTGCTACGTGTTTGTTTGGATTACAATGTGGAATGTTAGTAAGTAGAGTTAGCGTGAGTGTTGAGTGTGTGGTTTAAAAAAAATGTGCTGACTATCTCTGTGTGTTGTGTGTGTGTGTGTGTGTGTGTTTGTGTGTGTGTGTTTGTGTGTGTTCCAGTCGTGACAGTAGTGACCTCTCTACAATCATCTCCAACCTGCACCACACCAGACAACACGGCATGCCCGAAGGCCAGTCAGCCTCTGAACACAACAGCAGCAGCAGCACCGGACACTCAGGTAGGCCCCCCCCCCCCCCCCCCCAATGGAACAACTCATCTGTAACCAGACTTCCATCCATCAGTTGAAGTAAATGTAACCGTGGGTTTGTCTCTTGTCGCTGTAGTCATGTCCTAGTGAAAGGACGAAATATCTGCTGTTCACTTCATATGTGGAATCTGTTTGTTAGTGTTTGTGGACTGAGTCACTTTTATTAAAGCTCCTCCCATTTTATGTTAAAGCTCCTCCCATTTTCTGTGACTAAGGGGACTTTACCCGTTGCCATGGAAACTGGCCTGGAGTTACACACGCAGACACACAGAGCTGACTGGAGTAAAGCCTGTCTGAATGTTAAACCATGCCTCTGAAATCCTGTGATTTTTGGGAAAACTGTAAATAATTAGTGACAGGAGGTTCTGAGGAACAAGTAGATATATTTATTTTTCCTGTACTGTGAAAAATAAATGAGATACAGCAGTTTTAAAACCACTGAACTCACCAAAATGAAGCAGATCTGTTAGTCTGTCAGTCATGTTAAGGCCCCGCCCACAGTGTTTGTCAATCATGTTAAAGCTCCTCCCACAGTCTTAATTGTCTGCAGGTGTTTCATAGTGACAGGAGCACTGTTGCCATGGTGATGAGCAGTGGCGGGAACTTCAAAGGGCAGACTCATAGACAGCTCCACACTCTGTTACATGGAAAAAATAGGTGTGAACATACTGCCGAACTACTGCCATTTTTGGTAAAAGTGTAAATAATTGGTTGAAAACAAAGTTGATGATGAGTGACAGGAGGGTGTGAGGAACAAGTACATGTACTTTTTATGTGTGTACTGTGAAAAATAAGTGAGTTAGAACAATTTCAAAAACACTGAACTCAACATGAGACAGAAATGATTTTTCCAATAGAAGTCTATTGACAGAAATCCCTGACATCATCCCAAACAGGTTCCTGTCATTTCACTTTAAAAAGAGCTAGATCTTCAAACCCTGGTTTGTTTGAATTCTGAGGAACACATTATCTTGGCTTATCTTCTGCTATGTTAGCTAACGTTAGCATAACACATATCGTAGCTTATGAGGCTAAGCAGCACCAAGCTCTGCAGTTAACTTACCCAAGTCAATGATGCCTTTAATGTTCATTATTGGAACAAAATAAAAATACCTAGACTCGGTCCAGACCAAGAAACATATTTGGCAAGACCAGTGACCGATACAAGTCCAAGTCAAATACCAGCGAGTCAGAGACCATAAACAACCGGTTTCGACTCCAAGACCGGACTCGGGTACTACAGTTCTGGTTAAACTAAATTATGTGGAATGAAATATCTAAAACATGTCGGACACTGGCCCTGGAGGGTTCAGACCAGCCTGTTGTGTTCGCCTTATTCACCTGACGGCCATTTTTACACTTGATGGGTACAGAAGTTAAACAGAAGTTAAACAGAAGTTAAACAGAAGTTAAACAGAAGTCCACAGGTCCATACATTAGGTCACTAGCTTCAGTGAACATTTGGGTTGGTAACATGCTAGCAGTTTGGACCACCCATCTGTCCGTCATGCCGGAGTTAATGATCAAAACTGTTGAAAAATGTTCGTGTAAGGACTGTAATATTCCCAGGGCTGTGTTTCTGAAAGGCTACAGTAACAGGGTTAAAGGTTACATAAAGTTTAAGTAGGCTAATGCCACCGCTAGCATATCATCAGTACTGACAGCCATCGACATACTAACCACAAAATAAGATGAGATAAAAAGTCCAAATTGAAGGAGAATGTTTAAGTTGATTCAATGTTTGACTTTTTTCAGTGTTCCCCTCAACACCTTTTTGAATATTCCAGGTGAATAAGGTCTATATGTGCTGTTTTCTTTCTCCTCTTTTCTTTTTTTTTCACCCTTTGCTGATGCTCTATCCTCTTCATTTTGCCTGTAACATATGTAATCATTCAATTACACTTTTAATTTGGGTCTAATTTGTGTGATTGAGTGAATTTAACATAAGCTTATTACTCATTCCCAAATGTCGCTCTAAAGTTGATTACTTAATGTTCTTCCCACATTTCCTGCTGCACTCCAGGATTTTTTTTTGTTAAACCCCCTGTTTAAAATTACCTCTGAATAAATAGCTTTGTTTGTCATTAATCCAGTTTCATGTGAGCAGAAGAAACATGGTGTGTGTGCTAAGCTAAGAGCTTTTCCTACAGCTTATAGACAGAACACAGACTGCATTTAATCACGGCTATTTGTCAAGTATGTTGTATGAGGATATTGTGCAGCTATCAAAGACATATGTTTGTAAAAGTGCCTCTGGATAGAAGTCTTTAGTATTCATTGTCCTGTGGATGTTTGTGACACACTGCCTTAGTTACACCTGATGTCACTACATATGTTTGTCAGCTACAACATCACAACTGTCTTTTCCCGTTATTACAGAAAAGTTTGAAACACTGGTGCTGCTCTATTTGGACCTTATAATATACAAGTATAAATTCACTTACATAGTAACCAGTATATATATATATATATATATATATATATATATATATATATATGAGAAAATAAATTATATAATGATATATATATATATATATCATTATATAATTTATTTTCTCAGTTTCCAACTGGTTACTATGTAAGTGAATTTATAATTTCTATAAGTAAAAATATTACAGAACAAATGTTACTTTTTCTTACAGGACAAATTCCTGCCAATGTAAATACATTTTAGAGTCAGTACCTTTATATATATACTTTATGTCTAACTTTTATTAGGGCGGCTGTGGCTCAGCTGGTAGAGCGGGTCGTCCGATGATCGAAGGGTTGGCGGTTCGTGTCCTGGCTCTGGCTGTCCACATGTCTTGGCCTAAGTTGCTCCCAGTAGGGTCAGGCAGGGCCTGTGTCTTGGCAGCAGTTGTCTACTGGTGTATGAGTGTGTGAATGGGTTTCTGTGAAGCGCTTTGTGACCCATGTCTGTGAAAAGTGCAATACAAATAAAGATTACTTACTAACTTAAAAAAGGACTTAAGTGTTGTTTGATCGACCTTCACTAACTCCATTTATGTCAACATAACGTACAATCCATACTTCCCTCTCGGATCAGTCAAGTATTTTGAATTCTAATATGATGATAATTACAAGTTTTATACAGGTTGTGGAAATGGTGTGTTGTTTTCTCATTGCAAATTTCACCTGATTCTGACTGTATGTCGATGATATTCACGTTTTAGGAGCATGTTTTGAACATATATTTAATGAATTTTGAATATGCATCCAAGCTTGGAATTTTCTTGCACTTTATGTGAACATCTCAAATATTTGCAGTATAACATATAATACACACTTTCCTCTTGGATTAATAAACCATTCTGAATCTCAACAATGATAATCCAAATTTTATACAGGTTGTGGAAATATCGTGTCATTTTCAGATAAATGATTTGTACTCTGACTGTATGTCGATGATATTCACATTTTAGGAGTTTTGCCACCCGTTGTTCTTCTTCTATGGCTGTTTCTCTCCCAATTGTCACAGTGTCACTTTGTTAGGCCCGCCCTCTGACTCTATACTTCGCCGTGATTGGTCAGCCAGTTTCAGGGAAATCTAGTCCAAAGTTACATTGAGCCTAACTACTAACCCCGGTAAAAATCTGATTTGCTACCGCTAAGGGCATTGAGCACGGCTAGGCTAGAAATAGCGCGTGGTTTTTGCATAACAAAGTTGTACTCTGACTGTATGTCGATGATATTCACATTTTAGGAACTTTGAACATATATTTACCCGCGTTTTGAACATGCATCTGAGTTTGGTATTTTGTTGCGATTTATGATTAGTTCAGTGCATTTTACACAAATTAGCAAGCTAACGGTTTGCATAGCGAGCCTAAAGATGAAACACTCACATTTCTGATTCGAATGCGAAACACACCTACTTTTAAACAAAAAGAAAGACTTGGATGTCAACAGGTTTTTGTATCGAGCAAACAACACAACGCCAGCCTCTTTAATAAGGTGGATGAAGGAATAAAAGAGCGTCGCCATAGGTCATATATTAATCAGAATATGCTCAGCTGCGTGTAAAAGGGGATGTTTTGTGCAGGTAAACACAGATGCGGTTGCCGTGGTTTCGACCCTGTCTCTTCTTATAGCCCATTAGCTGGAGGCACAGTAAGAGGCATAATCAGCGCAGAGCCGACACCTCCGTAGCCTCTGGTGTGAGCACTCATCCCTCTGTCTGCCAGATTAATTGTCCATACGGTGGCTGTGATATCAGGGGGTGGGGCGCAGGGGGCGCGGTGAGGGGTGAGTGTGTGTGTGTGGGGGGGGTATTAGACTGCTCAACAGTCAGCCCAGTCAGTGTGTTAACATCCCAGTTTGGGACAGGTTTAAACTAAAATACTACTTAATTAGCAGCTAAAGTTAGCCCTCAGCTTTTGAGTTGTATTTATGTTGTTTGTTTATTTATTTTGAATATGCAAAGAACACATGTGTCGTCCATCATTAAAGCAGTGGTTCAGTCACAGCAGTATTTATAACTTTAGCCTCAAATACGTTATATGGGTCAAAATTATTTAATTTGAAGTTTATTGATAAAATCCCAGTAAAATGTCTCCTGAACACTTCTAACTATGAGTGTTTGTTAAATTCCTAGCGTAACTTCTTTAAATCATGTCTTTTAGGAAGAACAACAACTGACTCTGACAGTAATTAAGTCTAAAACTAAGACAAATCGACTCCAAACACGACTTTCCTTGGCGCTGGCGTTAGGTATTTCCCCGTCATGTTTGGTACCGTTGGAAAGAGACCCAAAAATCTGTCTGTTTGAGTTTTATAATATATGAACATATAATACATAAACATATAATATATGTGTGTAATAGTTACATCGCAGGTCCTGCAGTTACTTACATTTTATTTAAATTCATATATATTTTATGTATTTATTCAATTTTATTTATTTAGTTGTTTTTATTAATTAATTTTAATGTATTTGTTTAATTTATTTATTCACTTATATAATTTCTTTTTTATTCTTTTATTTCATTTTAGTTCTTTTTTTATTCATCTGTTTAATTTATTGATACATTTATTTAAAAAATTTTGTATTCTTTCATTTAAATGTATTTATTATTTATTTTATTATTTTTTATATTGATTTATCTGTTTAATTTATTTATTCATGTATTTAAGCTCTTTTTTATTCTTTCATTTGCATTTATTTATTATTTATTTATTTATTTTAATATGTATTTATTCATTTATTTAATTTAGTTTTTTATTCATCTGTTTCATTTATTTATTCATTTATTTTTTATTCTTTTATTTAATTTAATGAATTTTTTGAAATTTACTTTTTGGCCAATTCTTCCCCATGTCATTCATTATGTTGTAAAAATGTGTTAGTTTTTGTTTGATGTTGCTTATTTTGTTTATTTTACTATTAGTTTATTTATGGGATGATGCAAGAGGAGGTGGGCAGCATGTGGGCTGATCCACAGGGGGTCTGAGACCCTAAAGTCTGTCCGTTTGAGCATTAAAGGGAGATTTAACAGGCGACGTAAGCGGCCGCTCAGTGTCTGTAAACAAATCCAATCGGATCAGCGACTGGCTTTAATTCTGTCTGTCAGTGAAATGACATGCACACATTAACAAACACACTAATAAAACATTCTCATCCACACACATTCAACACTGCTACAGGTTTGAGTTTAAAATCCGGAGGTGGAAGTGAAATGAGTTTTAGACGAGAGTGGTGGATTATTAGA
>CM035789.1:46849867-46854867 GCA_020466265.1 Siphamia tubifer | reverse complement strand
TGTTCACTTTAAACCCAACCAACCTTCTATTGATCTAAACTGTTGATCCATTAATCCTGTCAATCTATGTAAATAATTAGTGAAAAAGGCAGTTATTCATCTTTTCATGCTCATCAGTTCAGAGGCTCCCTAGTTACCATGGAAACACCATCATCTTCTACAACATTGATTGACCAGTTTGAGACACATTCAGTTAATGATAGATTTACTGAAAAAGTTCTTCAGTTTTCTGTGTTTTTAATATAATAACAATCTTTAATCTGAGGTTTTATGATAATCTACATGAGCAGTGGATAAAATATAGAAAAATGGAGGGGGGGGGGGGGGTCCTAAAACAAAAAAAATAGGAAGATAAAATAATAAATGATGATCAATCACTTTACCCTTTAGTCAATCTTTTCTTTTAATCTTTACTAAAAAGAGTCAATTATTCTTATTATTATGTTTTTAATATAATAACAAATTTAATCTGTGCTTTTATGAACATCTCTTTGATCCATGGAATAAATAATACATGACTTTTATTGAAGACATGCAAAACATTTTTTAATAATAATAAATGCTGATAAATTACTTAACACTTTAACCCTTTAGTTAACAGGTGTCAAACATAAGGCCTGGGGGCCAAATCCAGCCCACCAAAGTGTCCAGTCTGGCCCATAGGATGAATAACAATGAAGACATTAATGTGTAAAAAGATTTAAATTCAGCTTCATACAGAATAATTACATATCAAATGGGTACGACCAGTAAAATAGGATTATTTAAATAATAAATAAATAATGAAAACTGAAGATTTTAATGTAAAAACGTTAAATTACAAGAAAATGTTTATATTAACAAACTGTCCTTTTACAAAAACCTGAATAAATATGAACCAGATGAAATATCTGAAGAGAAGACAAATATTCTACATGTTATTAAATGTTTTGTGTATTTGTAATTGAAATGTAAATTATTCTGCACATGTGCAAATGACAACCTGATAGATAATAGTTAAAGTGAAATACCTAAATTAAAATACCTGACTTTTATTGAAGAAATGCAAAATACAGAGGACATTTTATTTTTATTAACAATGATTATATAATAATAATAATAATAATAATAATAATAATAATAATAATAATAATAATAATAATAATAATAATAATAATAATAATAAATGCTGATAAATTACATAACCATTTAACCCTTTCATTAATTATATATTTACTGAAAAAGTCACTTTTTCTTCAGTTTTATGTGTTTTTAACATAATAACATGCTTTAATCTGAGTTTTTATGAACATATACACTGAAAAAAGTGAAATATTGAATCAACTTAAAAATTCTTCTTGAATTATAACTTTTTATCTGATTATTTGGACTTTTTATGGCCATACATAAAAAAATCTAGTTGAATGAAGCAAATTAAACTGCATAGGGTTAGGGTTAATTTCATGTAATTTAATTTGATTCATTCAACTAGATGTTTTATATGTGACCTATTGATGAAGAATTTTTAAGTTGATTCAATGTTTTACTTTTTTCAGTGTACATGAGCAGTAAATTAAATATGTAAATTAAAATACCTGACTTTTATTGAAGAAATGCAAAATACAGAGGACATTTTCTTCTTCTTATTATTATTATTAATACTACTACTACTAATAATACATGCAGATAAATGACTTAAGAAAGTGTAAATAGTAAATAAAAATAATTTTTTTGGTCCCACTGGGTCTTAACGGTGGAAATATTTATTTGATAATTTCCTTATTTCTTCTTTTCTGTTAAAAATGAGACTGAACACAGAATGGGCGTCACATGCTGACAGCGATGCATCCTCCCCTCAGCCTCAGAAGTGCCTCCCTGCCCATCTCCATCACCCCCCCCCCCCCCTCACTCAGCTGCATCGGCCCGTAAGCCAATCAATGGCGGGGCTTTCAGGGCCGGCGGAGGCCCCGGCGTACGGAGAGGGGGGATCAATAAGTTATTAGCACCATTCTGTCAGCTGTAATGTGGAGATTGATCGGGGGGCTGCGGCTGGCGGCCCACCCCACATCCCCGCCTGTCACTAACCCTCCCCCACACCCCCACCCCTCCACACAAACCCCCTCCCCTCCTGCACAGCCCCACACCCGGTCTGATAAAGATGACAGATTAACGGAGTAAGAGAGGAATTAAGGAGTCTGGCTGTCTGAGCTGTCAGCACGCTGTATGGGGGGGGGGGGGGGGGGGGGGGGCAAAGTTTTGAGGGAGGGGAGGAAATCACAGACTGATAGACGAAGAAAAACTAAAAACTAAACAAGTCAGTCACAGACAACAGACGTCTGCCAAGGGTTTTCATTTACATGTGATGTGATGGAGCCATAGGTGTTGACCCATCTGAAGGTTAGGGTCAGGGGTCAAAGGTTAATGTTATAGGTGTTGACCCATCTGATGTCTGAAGGTTAGGGTCAGGGGTCAAAGGTTAATGTTATAGGTGTTGACCCATCTGATGTCTGAAGGTTAGGGTCATGGGTCAAAGGTTAATGTTATAGGTGTTGACCCATCTGATGTCTGAAGGTTAGGGTCATGGGTCAAAGGTTAATGTTATAGGTGTTGACCCATCTGAATGTCAGACCATATGAATGAAAAAAACCCATCAGATTCTATCTTGTCTGAATCCTGAGATATTACCACTGATGTTATCATTTTAAATCATCATTATCAGTCATTATCATGTTAATTCATCATTATCAGGGTTAGGGTTTCATCCTTATATGTGTCATCTTCTACATGACACGTGTCATAACGATCTGTCAAGAAATTGCGACACTAGAGTGTGAACAGAGGAAATGTGTACGCTAGGGCATTAACGACTTCAGGTTGTTTCAAGTCGACTTATGCATCAATAAAGTCGAGTCGACGTGTCGTGATGATGTCATCACATTGTCAGCTGAGGAACAACACAGACATGTAGCTAAAAAAACAAACAAACAACAACACGGACACTCGTCTGTCCATCAATGAACGACTTGTATTAAAGTTCACTGACACAAACATCAACAACAAAACAAAGGCTAACGTTAGCAAAGAGTTTTCTGTTAAATTTAACTGAACATCATCTGTAGGTGAACATATGTCTGCATTTGGTCTGGACCCACGGCTCTAAAACTGGACTGTCCACACATCTGTCACATGTCCTCACTTTTTATATTAAGTGCAAAAAGTTTAAGTCAGCGGCCGACAAGACGAACACCACACTGTCCACATCATGTCTGGAAAAAAGAGCGTGTTGTCTGCGCTGCTACTCACTCAGGTTAGCTAACGGATGCTACTCACTCAGGTTAGCTAACGGATGCTACTCACTCAGGTTAGCTAACAGATGCTACTCAGTCAGGTTAACTAACAGATGCTACTCACTCAGGTTAGCTAGCGGATGCTACTCAGTCAGGTTAACTAACAGATGCTACTCACTCAGGTTAGCTAGCGGATGCTACTCACTCAGGTTAGCTAACAGATGCTACTGACTCAGGTTAGCTAACGGATGCTACTCACTCAGGTTAACTAACAGATGCTACTCAGTCAGGTTAACTAACAGATGCTACTCACTCAGGTTAGCTAGCGGATGCTACTCAGTCAGGTTAACTAACAGATGCTACTCACTCAGGTTAGCTAGCGGATGCTACTCACTCAGGTTAGCTAACAGATGCTACTGACTCAGGTTAGCTAACGGATGCTACTCACTCAGGTTAACTAACAGATGCTACTCACTCAGGTTAGCTAACGGATGCTACTCACTCAGGTTAGCTAACAGATGCTACTCACTCAGGTTAACTAACAGATGCTACTCACTCAGGTTAGCTAACGGATGCTACTCACTCAGGTTAGCTAAAAGATGCTACTCACTCAGGTTAGCTAATGTATGCTACTCACTCAGGTTAGCTAACGGATGCTACTCACTCAGGTTAGCTAATGGATGCTACTTACTCAGGTTAGCTAACGGATGCTACTCACTCAGGTTAGCTAACGGATGCTACTCACTCAGGTTAACTAACGGATGCTACTCACTCAGGTTAGCTAACGAATGCTACTCAGTCAGGTTAACTAACAGATGCTACTCACTCAGGTTAGCTAGCGGATGCTACTCACTCAGGTTAACTAACAGATGCCACTCACTCAGGTTAGCTAACAGATGCTACTGACTCAGGTTAGCTAACGGATGCTACTCACTCAGGTTAACTAACAGATGCTACTCACTCAGGTTAGCTAACGGATGCTACTCACTCAGGTTAGCTAACAGATGCTACTCACTCAGGTTAACTAGCAGATGCTACTCACTCAGGTTAGCTAACGGATGCTACTCACTCAGATTAGCTAAAAGATGCTACTCACTCAGGTTAGTTAATGTATGCTACTCACTCAGGTTAGCTAATGGATGCTACTCAGTCAGGTTAACTAACAGATGCTACTCACTCAGGTTAGCTAGCGGATGCTACTCACTCAGGTTAACTAACAGATGCTACTCACTCAGGTTAGCTAACGGATGCTACTCACTCAGGTTAACTAACAGATGCTACTCACTCAGATTAGCTAGCGGATGCTACCCACTCAGGTTAACTAACAGATGCTACTCACTCAGGTTAGCTAACAGATGCTACTGACTCAGGTTAGCTAATGGATGCTACTCACTCAGGTTAACTAACAGATGCTACTCACTCAGGTTAGCTAACGGATGCTACTCACTCAGTTTAGCTAATGGATGCTACTCACTCAGGTGAGCTAACAGATGCTACTTATATCATGCAGATTAAATGTGCTGTGTGTCTTTCACGGTGTGTTGTTTTTCATTAGCCCACTACAACTGTACCTGCAGCAGCCACGTCTGGTTTAGGTCTGACTATGTTTACGTGCCAAGAAGGGGGGGGGGGGGCATGTGACCTGTCGACTTGTGCTACGGGAGTCGACGTGTTGACGTGTCTGTTAATGCCCTAGCGTACGCACACATAGACACAGATGGTGAAATTCATAAC
>CM035789.1:46842460-46849767 GCA_020466265.1 Siphamia tubifer | reverse complement strand
AGATAAAAAGTCAAATTATGTGATAAGTCCAAATACTTTAGTTCAAAGACAACAGATGTCAGCTGTCAAATAATGGTACAATAATTAGGAACCAGTAGAACTAGTTGTCAGGATCAGTCTACTTACACTTATTGTTCACAGTTGGTAAAAGTACTCACATTCTGTAGTACAGTACAAGTACAGCTAGTTGTGTAAAAAAATACTCTGGTAAAAGTAGAAGTACTGATTCAAATCCTTTACTGAAAAAATTAACTAGTATTCACAGAATGTCTAATATTACCCCTATTTTGTGCCAATCTCCAGTTTCTATGACAACCTGTTCTTGAATTAGAGCCAATAATGTGATTTTGACCTTTCTGCTAAATGCAACCTTGAACTTTGACCTTTTGCAATATTGATAATTTGGTTATATATATATATATATATATATATATATATATATATATATATATACATATATGCGTCAGTGTGTGTAATTAAGTTAATTTGGCCACATGTCACCTTTGACCTCCAGAGATCTCAAAAACTATTGGTCGTAGGTGATAACACCAATTATGAGAATTGTATAAATCTTCATTCTGCATCGTTTGGTACCAATCTGAAAGTTCTGTGACCCTCTGTTCTTGAGTGATAACCCACCTATGATTTTGATGATATTTATCATTATTATTATTATTATTATTATTATTATTAATATTATTATTATTATTATTATTATTATTATTATTATTATTATTATTATTATTATTATTATTATTAGTAGTAGTAGTAGTAGTAGTAGTAGTAGTAGTAGTAGTAGTAGTAGTATTACCAAGGAGATTATGTTTTTGCTGGCTGTTTTTGTACAAGATAACTCAAAAACTTAAGGTTGGATTTTGATGAAATTTTCAGGGAAGGTTGGTAATGAGGAGATGATTAGATTTTGTTGGGGGGGGGGGTCTACCTTGGTGGAGTTCTGCGCTCTCAGTGCTTTTCTAGTTTCATGGTGATATGTTAAGTATTCATTTAGTTATAGCATGATATGACTTTGTCACACACACATGGTGATTACAATAATCTCTCTTCACGGATCAGAGATTTGTTAAATAACGTTGCTTTAACAGTTTGTGTGTGTGTGTGTGTGTGTGTGTGTGTGTGTGTGTGTGTGTGTGTGTGTGTGTGTGTGTGTGTGTCTATTAGGGATGTTAACCCATGACCGTTTGACAGATGGTTGACCGCATTGCAGTTGTCCAGTCATTATTTTCTGTCAGCAGTTAAAAAAAAGAAAGAAAAAAAACATCCTGCATCAGTCATTCCACTGCACAGACAGTTTATCATTATAGTGTAGGTTATAAAGAGGAGGCTGTGTCATCTATAACAATACAAGACACAATGTATTAATAGCAAAGGCACAGCTCAGTTAATGTATGTGAGACTAACATTTAAAACCAGTTTAATGTTTGATCCAAACACAGAGGGACAGTAGAAGGTGACACCATGAAAACCAAAAGTGTGGGAACACTTACAAAAATCAACGATAGCGATGTGAAGTGATCCACCAACACCCGCCGCAACTGCCCCTCGGTCAAGATTGGTTATGAATTTCACCATCTGTGTCTATGTGTGCGTACGCTAGGGCATTAACAGACACGTCAACACGTCGACTCCCGTAGCACAAGTCGACAGGTCACATGCCCCCCCCCCCCCTTCTTGGCACGTAAACATAGTCAGACCTAAACCAGACGTGGCTGCTGCAGGTACAGTTGTGGTGGGCTAATGAAAAACAACACACCGTGAAAGACACACAGCACATTTAATCTGCATGATATAAGTAGCATCTGTTAGCTCACCTGAGTGAGTAGCATCCGTTAGCTAACCTGAGTGAGTAGCATCCGTTAGCTAACCTGAGTGAGTAGCATCTGTTAGTTAACCTGAGTGAGTAGCATCCATTAGCTAACCTGAGTGAGTAGCATCTGTTAGTTAACCTGAGTGAGTAGCATCCGCTAGCTAACCTGAGTGAGTAGCATCTGTTAGTTAACCTGACTGAGTAGCATCCATTAGCTAACCTGAGTGAGTAGCATCTGTTAGTTAACCTGAGTGAGTAGCATCCGTTAGCTAACCTGAGTGAGTAGCATCTGTTAGCTAACCTGAGTGAGTAGCATCCGCTAGCTAACCTGAGTGAGTAGCATCTGTTAGTTAACCTGAGTGAGTAGCATCCGCTAGCTAACCTGAGTGAGTAGCATCTGTTAGTTAACCTGACTGAGTAGCATCCGTTAGCTAACCTGAGTGAGTAGCATCCGTTAGTTAACCTGAGTGAGTAGCATCCGTTAGCTAACCTGAGTGAGTAGCATCCGTTAGCTAACCTGAGTGAGTAGCATCCGTTAGCTAACCTGAGTGAGTAGCATCCGTTAGCTAACCTGAGTGAGTAGCATATATTAGCTAACCTGAGTGAGTAGCATATTTTAGCTAATCTGAGTGAGTAGCATCCGTTAGCTAACCTGAGTGAGTAGCATCTGTTAGTTAACCTGAGTGAGTAGCATCTGTTAGCTAACCTGAGTGAGTAGCATCCGTTAGCTAACCTGAGTGAGTAGCATCTGTTAGTTAACCTGAGTGAGTAGCATCCGTTATCGTTAGCTAACCTGAGTGAGTAGCATCCGCTAGCTAACCTGAGTGAGTAGCATCTGTTAGTTAACCTGAGTGAGTAGCATCCGCTAGCTAACCTGAGTGAGTAGCATCTGTTAGTTAACCTGACTGAGTAGCATCCATTAGCTAACCTGAGTGAGTAGCATCCGTTAGCTAACCTGAGTGAGTAGCATCCGTTAGCTAACCTGAGTGAGTAGCATACATTAGCTAACCTGAGTGAGTAGCATCTTTTAGCTAATCTGAGTGAGTAGCATCCGTTAGCTAACCTGAGTGAGTAGCATCTGTTAGTTAACCTGAGTGAGTAGCATCTGTTAGCTAACCTGAGTGAGTAGCATCCGTTAGCTAACCTGAGTGAGTAGCATCTGTTAGTTAACCTGAGTGAGTAGCATCCGTTAGCTAACCTGAGTCAGTAGCATCTGTTAGCTAACCTGAGTGAGTAGCATCCGCTAGCTAACCTGAGTGAGTAGCATCTGTTAGTTAACCTGAGTGAGTAGCATCCGCTAGCTAACCTGAGTGAGTAGCATCTGTTAGTTAACCTGAGTGAGTAGAATCCGTTAGCTAACCTGAGTGAGTAGGCATTCTGTTAGTTAACCTGAGTGAGTAGCATCCGTTAGCTAACCTGAGTGAGTAGCATCCGTTAGTTAACCTGAGTGAGTAGCATCCGTTAGCTAACCTGAGTGAGTAGCATCCGTTAGCTAACCTGAGTGAGTAGCATCCGTTAGCTAACCTGAGTGAGTAGCATCCGTTAGCTAACCTGAGTGAGCAGCAGCGCAGACAACACGCTCTTTTTTCCAGACATGATGTGGACAGTGTGGTGTTCGTCTTGTCGGCCGCTGACTTAAACTTTTTGCACTTAATATAAAAAGTGAGGACATGTGACAGATGTGTGTACAGTCCAGTTTTAGAGCCGTGGGTCCAGACCAAATGCAGACATATGTTCACCTACTGATGATGTTCAGTTAAATTTAACAGAAAACTCTTTGCTAACATTAGCCTTTGTTTTGTTGTTGATGTTTGTGTCAGTGAACTTTAATACAAGTCATTCATTGATGGACAGACGAGTGTCCGTGTTGTTGTTTGTTTGTTTTTTTAGCTACATGTCTGTGTTGTTCCTCAGCTGACAATGTGATGACATCATCACGACACGTCGACTCGACTTTATTGATGCATAAGTCGACTTGAAACAACCTGAAGTCGTTAATGCCCTAGCGTACACATTTCCTCTGTTCACACTCTAGTGTCGCAATTGCTTGACAGGTCGTTATGAAACGTGTCATGTAGAAGACGACACATATAAGGATGAAACCCTAACCCTAACCCTGATAATGAATGAATTAACATGATAATGACTGATAATGATGATTTAAAATGATAATGACTGATAATGATGATTTAACATGATAATGACTGATAATGATGATTTAACATGATAATGACTGATAATGATGATTTAAAATGATAATGACTGATAATGATGATTTAACATGATAATGACTGATAATGATGATTTAAAATGATAATGACTGATAATGATGAATTAACATGATAATGACTGATAATGATGATTTAAAATGATAATGACTGATAATGATGATTTAACATGATAATGACTGATAATGATTTAACATGATAATGACTGATAATGATGATTTAACATGATAATGACTGATAATGATGATTTAAAATGATAATGACTGATAATGATGATTTAACATGATAACATCAGTGGTAATATCTCAGGATTCAGACAAGATAGAATCTGATGGGTTTTTTTCATTCATATGGTCTGACATTCAGATGGGTCAACACCTATAACATTAACCTTTGACCCATGACCCTAACCTTCAGACATTCAGATGGGTCAACACCTATAAGATTAACCTTTGACCCATGACCCTAACCTTCAGACATTCAGATGGGTCAACACCTATAACATTAACCTTTGACCCATGACCCTAACCTTCAGACATTCAGATGGGTCAACACCTATAACATTAACCTTTGACCCCTGACCCTAACCTTCAGACATCAGATGGGTCAACACCTATAAGATTAACCTTTGACCCATGACCCTAACCTTCAGACATTCAGATGGGTCAACACCTATAAGATTAACCTTTGACCCATGACCCTAACCTTCAGACATTCAGATGGGTCAACACCTATAAGATTAACCTTTGACCCATGACCCTAACCTTCAGACATTCAGATGGGTCAACACCTATAACATTAACCTTTGACCCATGACCCTAACCTTCAGACATTCAGATGGGTCAACACCTATAACATTAACCTTTGACCCCTGACCCCTAACCTTCAGACATCAGATGGGTCAACACCTGTAACATTAACCTTTGACCCATGACCCTAACCTTCAGACATTCAGATGGGTCAACACCTATAACATTAACCTTTGACCCCTGACCCTAACCTTCAGACATCAGATGGGTCAACACCTATAACATTAACCTTTGACCCCTGACCCTAACCTTCAGACATCAGATGGGTCAACACCTGTAACATTAACCTTTGACCCATGACCCTAACCTTCAGACATTCAGATGGGTCAACACCTATAACATTAACCTTTGACCCCTGACCCTAAACCTTCAGACATCAGATGGGTCAACACCTATGGCTCCATCACATCACATGTAAATGAAAACCCTTGGCAGACGTCTGTTGTCTGTGACTGACTTGTTTAGTTTTTAGTTTTTCTTCGTCTATCAGTCTGTGATTTCCTCCCCTCCCTCAAAACTTTGCCCCCCCATCCCCACTGCGCCCCCCCCCCCCCCCCCCCCCCCATACAGCGTGCTGACAGCTCAGACAGCCAGACTCCTTAATTCCTCTCTTACTCCCGTTAATCTGTCATCTTTATCAGACCGGGTGTGGGGCTGTGCAGGAGGGGAGCAGGAGGGGAGGGGGTTTGTGTGGAGGGGTGGGGGGTGTAGGGGAGGGTTAGTGACAGGCGGGGATGTGGGGTGGGCCGCCAGCCGCAGCCCCCCGATCAATCTCCACATTACAGCTGACAGAATGGTGCTAATAACTTATTGATCCCCCCTCTCCGTACGCCGGGGCCTCCGCCGGCCCTGAAAGCCCCGCCATTGATTGGCTTACGGGCCGATGCAGCTGAGTGAGGGGGGGGGGGGGGGTGATGGAGATGGGCAGGGAGGCACTTCTGAGGCTGAGGGGAGGATGCATCGCTGTCAGCATGTGACGCCCATTCTGTGTTCAGTCTCATTTTTAACAGAAAAGAAGAAATAAGGAAATTATCAAATAAATATTTCTACCGTAAAGACCCAGTGGGACCAAAAAAATTATTTTTATTTACTATTTACACTTTCTTAAGTCATTTATCTGCATGTATCTGCATGTATTATTATTATTAGTAGTATTAATAATAATAAGAAGAAGAAGAAGAAAATGTCCTCTGTATTTTGCATTTCTTCAATAAAAGTCAGGTATTTTAATTTACATATTTAATTTACTGCTCATGTACACTGAAAAAGTAAAACATTGAATCAACTTAAAAATTCTTCATCAATAGGTCACATATAAAACATCTAGTTGAATGAATCAAATTAAATTACATGAAATTAACCCTAACCCTATGCAGTTTAATTTGCTTCATTCAACTAGATTTTTTTATGTATGGCCATAAAAAGTCCAAATAATCAGATAAAAAGTTAAAATTCAAGAAGAATTTTTAAGTTGATTCAATATTTCACTTTTTTCAGTGTATATGTTCATAAAAACTCAGATTAAAGCATGTTATTATGTTAAAAACACATAAAACTGAAGAAAAAGTGACTTTTTCAGTAAATATATAATTAATGAAAGGGTTAAATGGTTATGTAATTTATCAGCATTTATTATTATTATTATTATTATTATTATTATTATTATTATTATTATTATTATTATTATTATTATTATTATTATTATTATTATTATTATTATATAATCATTGTTAATAAAAATAAAATGTCCTCTGTATTTTGCATTTCTTCAATAAAAGTCAGGTATTTTAATTTAGGTATTTCACTTTAACTATTATCTATCAGGTTGTCATTTGCACATGTGCAGAATAATTTACATTTCAATTACAAATACACAAAACATTTAATAACATGTAGAATATTTGTCTTCTCTTCAGATATTTCATCTGGTTCATATTTATTCAGGTTTTTGTAAAAGGACAGTTTGTTAATATAAACATTTTCTTGTAATTTAACGTTTTTACATTAAAATCTTCAGTTTTCATTATTTATTTATTATTTAAATAATCCTATTTTACTGGTCGTACCCATTTGATATGTAATTATTCTGTATGAAGCTGAATTTAAATCTTTTTACACATTAATGTCTTCATTGTTATTCATCCTATGGGCCAGACTGGACACTTTGGTGGGCTGGATTTGGCCCCCAGGCCTTATGTTTGACACCTGTTAACTAAAGGGTTAAAGTGTTAAGTAATTTATCAGCATTTATTATTATTAAAAAATGTTTTGCATGTCTTCAATAAAAGTCATGTATTATTTATTCCGTGGATCAAAGAGATGTTCATAAAAGCACAGATTAAATTTGTTATTATATTAAAAACATAATAATAAGAATAATTGACTCTTTTTAGTAAAGATTAAAAGAAAAGATTGACTAAAGGGTAAAGTGATTGATCATCATTT
>CM035789.1:46794960-46837460 GCA_020466265.1 Siphamia tubifer | reverse complement strand
AGAATTGGCCAAAAAGTAAATTTAAAAAAATTCATTAAATCAAATAAAAGAATAAAAAATAAATGTAATAAATGAATAAATAAATGACACAGATGAATAAAAAACTAAATTAAATAAATGAATAAATACATAATAAAATAAATAAATAAATAATAAATAAATGCAAATGAAAGAATAAAAAAAGAGCTTAAATACATGAATAAATAAATTAAACAGATAAATCAATATAAAAAATAATAAAATAAATAATAAATACATTTAAATAAAAGAATACAAAAATTTTTAAATAAATGTATCAATAAATTAAACAAATAAATAAAAAAGAACTAAAATGAAATAAAAGAATAAAAAAGAAATTATATAAGTGAATAAATAAATTAAACAAATACATTAAAATTAATTAATAAAAACAACTAAATAAATAACATTGAATAAATACATAAAAAATATATATGAATTTAAAAATTTTTTTTATAAAATGTAAGTAACTGCAGGACCTGCAATGTAACTATTACACACATATATTATATGTTTATGTATTATATGTTCATATATTATAAAACTCAAACAGACAGATTTTTGGGTCTCTTTCCAACGGTACCAAACATGACGGGGAAAAACCTAACGCCAGCGCCAAGGAAAGTCGTGTTTGGAGTCGATTTGTCTTAGTTTTAGACTTAATTACTGTCAGAGTCAGTTGTTGTTCTTCCTAAAAGACATGATTTGAAGAAGTTACGCTAGGAATTTAACAAACACTCATAGTTAGAAGTGTTCAGGAGACATTTTACTGAGATTTTATCAATAAACTTCAAATTAAATCATTTTGACCCATATAACGTATTTGAAGCTAAAGTTATAAAAACTGCTGTGACTGAACCACTGCTTTAATGATGGACGACACATGTGTTCTTTGCATATTCAAAATAAATAAACAAACAACATAAATACAATTCAAAAGCTGAGGGCTAACTTTAGCTGCTAATTAAGTAGTATTTTAGTTGAAACCTGTCCCAAACTGGGATGTTAACACACTGACTGGGCTGACTGTTGAGCAGTCTAATACCCCCCCCCCCACACACACACACACACTCACCCCTCACCGCGCCCCCTGCGCCCCACCCCCTGATATCACAGCCACCGTATGGACAATTAATCTGGCAGACAGAGGGATGAGTGCTCACACCAGAGGCTACGGAGGTGTCGGCTCTGCGCTGATTATGCCTCTTACTGTGCCTCCAGCTAATGGGCTATAAGAAGAGACAGGGTCGAAACCACGGCAACCGCATCTGTGTTTACCTGCACAAAACATCCCCTTTTACACGCAGCTGAGCATATTCTGATTAATATATGACCTATGGCGACGCTCTTTTATTCCTTCATCCACCTTATTAAAGAGGCTGGCGTTGTGTTGTTTGCTCGATACAAAAACCTGTTGACATCCAAGTCTTTCTTTTTGTTTAAAAGTAGGTGTGTTTCGCATTCGAATCAGAAATGTGAGTGTTTCATCTTTAGGCTCGCTATGCAAACCGTTAGCTTGCTAATTTGTGTAAAATGCACTGAACTAATCATAAATCGCAACAAAATACCAAACTCAGATGCATGTTCAAAACGCGGTAAATATATGTTCAAAGTTCCTAAAATGCGAATATCATCGACATACAGTCAGAGTACAACTTTGTTATGCAAAAACGACGCGCTATTTCTAGCCTAGCCGTGCTCAATGCCCTTAGCGGTAGCAAATCAGATTTTTACCGGGGTTAGTAGTTAGGCTCAATGTAACTTTGGACTAGATTTCCCTGAAACTGGCTGACCAATCACGGCGAAGTATAGAGTCAGAGGGCGGGCCTAACAAAGTGACGCTGTGACAATTGGGAGAGAAACAGCCATAGAAGAAGAACAACGGGTGGCAAAACTCCTAAAATGTGAATATCATCGACATACAGTGAGAGTACAAATCATTTATCTGAAAATGACACGATATTTCCACAACCTGTATAAAATTTGGATTATCATTGTTGAGATTCAGAATGGTTTATTAATCCAAGAGGAAAGTGTGTATTATATGTTATACTGCAAATATTTGAGATGTTCACATAAAGTGCAAGAAAATTCCAAACTTGGATGCATATTCAAAATTCATTAAATATATGTTCAAAACATGCTCCTAAAACGTGAATATCATCGACATACAGTCAGAATCAGGTGAAATTCGCAATGAGAAAACAACACACCATTTCCACAACCTGTATAAAACTTGTAATTATCATCATATTAGAATTCAAAATCCGAGAGGGAAGTATGGATTGTACGTTATGTTGACATAAATGGAGTTAGTGAAGGTCGATCAAACAACACTTAAGTCCTTTTTTAAGTTAGTAAGTAATCTTTATTTGTATTGCGCTTTTCACAGACATGGGTCACAAAGCGCTTCACAGAAACCCATTCACACACTCATACACCAGTAGACGACTGCTGCCAAGACACAGGCCCTGCCTGACCCTACTGGGAGCAACTTAGGCCAAGACATGTGGACAGCCAGAGCCGGGACACGAACTGCCAACCCTTCGATCATCGGACGACCCGCTCTACCAGCTGAGCCACAGCCGCCCTAATAAAAGTTAGACATAAAGTATATATATAAAGGTACTGACTCTAAAATGTATTTACATTGGCAGGAATTTGTCCTGTAAGAAAAAGTAACATTTGTTCTGTAATATTTTTACTTCTAGAAATTATAAATTCACTTACATAGTAACCAGTTGGAAACTGAGAAAATAAATTATATAATGATATATATATATATATATATATATATATATATATATATATATATATATATATATATATATATACTGGTTACTATGTAAGTGAATTTATACTTGTATATTATAAGGTCCAAATAGAGCAGCACCAGTGTTTCAAACTTTTCTGTAATAACGGGAAAAGACAGTTGTGATGTTGTAGCTGACAAACATATGTAGTGACATCAGGTGTAACTAAGGCAGTGTGTCACAAACATCCACAGGACAATGAATACTAAAGACTTCTATCCAGAGGCACTTTTACAAACATATGTCTTTGATAGCTGCACAATATCCTCATACAACATACTTGACAAATAGCCGTGATTAAATGCAGTCTGTGTTCTGTCTATAAGCTGTAGGAAAAGCTCTTAGCTTAGCACACACACCATGTTTCTTCTGCTCACATGAAACTGGATTAATGACAAACAAAGCTATTTATTCAGAGGTAATTTTAAACAGGGGGTTTAACAAAAAAAAATCCTGGAGTGCAGCAGGAAATGTGGGAAGAACATTAAGTAATCAACTTTAGAGCGACATTTGGGAATGAGTAATAAGCTTATGTTAAATTCACTCAATCACACAAATTAGACCAAATTAAAAGTGTAATGGAATGATTACATATGTTACAGGCAAAATGAAGAGGATAGAGCATCAGCAAAGGGTGAAAAAAAAGAAAAGAGGAGAAAGAAAACAGCACATATAGACCTTATTCACCTGGAATATTCAAAAAGGTGTTGAGGGAACACTGAAAAAAGTCAAACATTGAATCAACTTAAACATTCTCCTTCAATTTGGACTTTTTATCTCATCTTATTTTGTGGTTAGTATGTCGATGGCTGTCAGTACTGATGATATGCTAGCGGTGGCATTAGCCTACTTAAACTTTATGTCACCTTTAACCCTGTTACTGTAGCCTTTCAGAAACACAGCCCTGGGAATATTACAGTCCTTACACGAACATTTTTCAACAGTTTTGATCATTAACTCGGGCATGACGGACAGATGGGTGGTCCAAACTGCTAGCATGTTACCAACCCAAATGTTCACTGAAGCTAGTGACCTAATGTATGGACCTGTGGACTTCTGTTTAACTTCTGTTTAACTTCTCTACCCATCAAGTGTAAAAATGGCCGTCAGGTGAATAAGGCGAACACAACAGGCTGGTCTGAACCCTCCAGGGCCAGTGTCCGACATGTTTTAGATATTTCATTCCACATAATTTAGTTTAACCCAGAACTGTAGTACCCGAGTCCGGTCTTGGAGTCGAAACCGGTTGTTTATGGTCTCTGACTCGCTGGTATTTGACTTAGACTTGTATCGGTCACTGGTCTTGCCAAATATGTTTCTTGGTCTGGACCGAGTCTAGGTATTTTTATTTTGTTCCAATAATGAAATTAAAGGCATCATTGACTTGGGTAAGTTAACTGCAGAGCTTGGTGCTGCTTAGCCTCATAAGCTACGATATGTGTTATGCTAACGTTAGCTAACATAGCAGAAGATAAGCCAAGATAATGTGTTCCTCAGAATTCAAACAAACCAGGGTTTGAAGATCTAGCTCTTTTTAAAGTGAAATGACAGGAACCTGTTTGGGATGATGTCAGGGATTTCTGTCAATAGACTTCTATTGGAAAAATCATTTCTGTCTCATGTTGAGTTCAGTGTTTTTCAAATTGTTCTAACTCACTTATTTTTCACAGTACACACATAAAAAGTACATGTACTTGTTCCTCACACCCTCCTGTCACTCATCATCAACTTTGTTTTCACCAATTATTTACACTTTTACCAAAAATGGCAGTAGTTCGGCAGTATGTTCACACCTATTTTTTCCATGTAACAGAGTGTGGAGCTGTCTATGAGTCTGCCCTTTGAAGTTCCCGCCACTGCTCATCACCATGGCAACAGTGCTCCTGGCACTATGAAACACCTGCAGACAATTAAGACTGTGGGAGGAGCTTTAACATGATTGACAAACACTGTGGGCGGGGCTTTAACATGACTGACAGACTAACAGATCTGCTTCATTTTGGTGAGTTCAGTGGTTTTAAAACTGCTGTATCTCACTTATTTTTCACAGTACAGGAAAAATAAATATATCTACTTATTCCTCAGAACCTCCTGTCACTAATTATTTACAGTTTTCCCAAAAATCACAGGATTTCAGAGGCATGGTTTAACATTCAGACAGGCTTTACTCCAGTCAGCTCTGTGTGTCTGCGTGTGGAACTCCAGGCCAGTTTCCATGGCAACGGGTAAAGTCCCTTAGTCACAGAAAATGGGAGGAGCTTTAACATAAAATGGGAGGAGCTTTAATAAAAGTGACTCAGTCCACAAACACTGACAAACAGATTCCACATATGAAGTGAACAGCAGATATTTCGTCCTTTCACTAAACATGACTACAGCGACAAGAGACAAACCCACGGTTACATTTACTTCAACTGATGGATGGAAGTCTGGTTACAGATGAGTTGTTCCATTGGGGGGGGTGGGGGGGCCTACCTGAGTGTCCGGTGCTGCTGCTGCTGTTGTGTTCAGAGGCTGACTGGCCTTCGGGCATGCCGTGTTGTCTGGTGTGGTGCAGGTTGGAGATGATTGTAGAGAGGTCACTACTGTCACGACTGGAACACACACAAACACACACACACACACACACACACACACACACACACACACACACACACACACACACAGAGATAGTCAGCACTTTTTTTTAAACCACACACTCAACACTCACGCTAACTCTACTTACTAACATTCCACATTGTAATCCAAACAAACACGTAGCAGACTCCACCCACCACTGCCAATCGTAAAGACAGAAGCCCCCCCCCCCCCCACCTTCACCTCTACGCAGACGCCGCCACTGTTCCGTTTTGCTTCGCCACCACACAGACTCTGCAGGTACGAGTGTCTTCTCCTGTGCCCTGGCTTATTATTATCTGTGAAGGTGTGTTAATACACTCTGACAGACACCCCATCCAGCACTTTTGGGTCTCATCCCTTCTCACACTAACATGTATTAACCAACATATTCACAGACTCCTAAGACGTTTAGCGTATTAAAACCCCATAATGACTCTTTCATACCACAGCTGTTTTAGAACAAAGTGTCATATTGAATAGTAATACAGTGATACCTCGATTTACAAAATTAATGCGTTCCATAAGTGGTTTTTTCTTTTATTAAACATTCCCAACGCTGGATGACAGGGTTTATTGTAATGAGTGTGTGTGTGTGTGTGTGTGTGTGTGTGTGTGTGTGTTTGTGTGTGTGTGTCCCCACAGAGACATATCATGCTATAACTCAATGAATACTGTCGATATCACCATGAAATGACATGGACATATGCATATAATATAACTAAAAGGTCATATAGTTAATAACCATTTGATACAATGATCCATTTGAGTAAAGGTCAAAGGTCAGGGTCGTATTTAGCAGAATTAGCACATTATTGCCTCTAAATCAAGAACGGGTTATCCTGTCCTGTCCTGTCCTGTCCTGTCCTGCCCTGCCCTGTCCTCTCCTCTCCTGTCCTTAATTGCCCAGAGGAGGGGCAGGAGGGTTAACAGATTACAGGCAGATCAGGACCAGGCCACGTCGCCCTTCCAAACGCTCCACCACTCATAACCTCTTCTCACCAGCGCACCCACACAACTGTGTCATTGAGGTATTTTATTTACAATCTGATTATCATCCTGATCACATTAAATACCATAATGATGGGAAATAGGTGCTTAGTGTTTGAGGGGAGTGGTGCAAACTAATAAGTCTGCGGTAACATCAGGACAACATTTACAAATATTAGTCTTTTACTTGAATTCTGCACAGTCACAATTATTCTGAGTCACTGGCAACAGGACTGAACAATGAGCCAACAAAAGAAAATCACCCAAAACCAACAAGAGAAAAAAATCATCCAAACCTATAGGAAGAAAAAAATAAGAGGCAAGAGGCAAAAATGAGGAAATAAAGAAAAAAATGGAAAAAAGAGATAGATAGATGAAATTTAGGAAAAAATAATTGACAACGCAAGTGTCAAAATCACAAAATCACGTTAAAAACAAATAAGCTGTAAAATAAGTATTAAAAAAAAGTACAAAAAGATACTAAATTTATTTAAAAATGTATGGAATGTAATCATTACATATAAATAAGTAGCGATGGGTAGGTAGGTAGACAGACAGACAGACAGACAGACAGATAGATAGATAGATAGACAGACAGACAGACAGACAGACAGACAGATAGATAGACAGACAGACAGACAGACAGACAGACAGACAGACAGACAGACAGATAGATAGATAGATAGATAGACAGACAGACAGACAGATAGATAGACAGACAGACAGACAGACAGACAGACAGACAGATAGATAGACAGACAGACAGACAGACAGATAGATAGATAGATAGACAGACAGACAGACAGATAGATAGGTAGATACACAGACAGACAGACAGACAGACAGACAGACAGACAGACAGATAGATAGGTAGATACATAGACAGACAGACAGACAGACAGACAGACAGATAGATAGATAGATAGATAGACAGACAGACAGACAGATAGATAGGTAGATACACAGACAGACAGACAGACAGACAGACAGGCAGACAGATAGATAGGTAGATACATAGACAGACAGACAGACAGACAGACAGACAGACAGACAGACAGACAGACAGATAGATAGATTTTGTTTCTAGGTCTTAACTGAGACTTTATTGAAAGCAGAGGCGTCTATGGGGGGGGTCCGGTCTGACACGACCAGCCAGGGTTTACGGGACACGAGCGGCCAAAGCTTCTTATCCGCCACCGCTGTGACGAGGCCACACTGTTTGCGGCTGCTGGGTTTGGGTTTTTACAGTCGTGTGATTACAGGGTGCCGCCGTAATGTCAGCCTGACGCTGGCCAAGATGTTTTCCACACGCTAACAGAAGAGCCAGGGTAGAGCTGAAGGATTAACACCGCCTTCACCCACAGGGGGTCACAGTACTCTGCTGAAGTACAAGTACAACTACTGGAGTGAAAAACTATATACTCTGGTAAAAGTACAAGTACTAATTCAACTGATTTACTGAAGTAAAAAAAAAAGTGTTTTCAACTGAAGCAAAGTAAAATGTTTTGTTTTTTTTGTTGCTATGGATGAAATAATATCTATTTATTTAAGCAGGAAATACTAGAAAAAAAAGTTAAAATTATCAAAAAATAAAGCCTTTAAAAATGAGTTAGTGTGAAGATTATGTGTTTTATTGGGTCATGGTACTGAGTTTACTGGGTATGGACAGGACATTTAGGAAAAATTCAATAAATAGGAACCTTAAAAAAGTCTAAATCATGAGATGAAAAGGCAAAATTGCAATATAGATATACAACTTATTTTTCATACTTTCACATTTGTCTAGTTTAGAAAGTAATGAATATATTCTGAGAATGTAAAGAGTATAAAGTACATATATTTATATAAATGTAAAGAGTATAAAGTACATATATTTATATAAATATAGAGTATAAAGTACATATATTTATATAAATGTAAAGAGTATAAAGTACATATATTTATATAAATATAAAGAGTATAAAGTACATATATTTATATAAATATAGAGTATAAAGTACATATATTTATATAAATGTAAAGAGTATAAAGTACATATATTTATATAAATGTAAAGAGTATAAAGTACATATATGTAGGGAGTAAAAGTACTAAAAAATAAACATTCAGGTAAAGTACAGATACCTAAAAACTGTACCTACAGTAAGTACAGTAAAGGAAGTATTTGTACTACAGACCAGTGAGTCACACTTCGGTCTGGGACAAAACAGACGCTTGATTGGACTGAGACTGCAAACTTTTCAGAATAATGACAGACTCTTATTTTGGAAACTAACGCGCTAAAATTAGTAGCTAGCCGTTTGAAGCCCGAGGTTTTCTTCCAAAACAAAATGAGACACAGAGAGAAGGGTTTTTAAATGTGCTTTAAGACGTATAATAACGTATCTGCGTCACTGACTAAATATACGACACACTTCCCTGTACTGAAGTAAATCTGTGTCAGTAGATTTTCAATTATAAAAGACATTGAATTTTTAACACTGTCTTTTTTGCACTGAAATTAAGCATTATTTAAGACTTTTTAATGTCAGTGCAAAAATGATAAATTTTAATAAAATTATCCAATTTCAATTATCATAAAACATATCAGATACTTAATTTTAGTGCAAAAAAAAAATGTAAGTAAACAAAATTAAACGACTTTTACACATTTTTATAATCTTCTAGACAGATGATCCTCCTTTGTTGCAGGTCAAACCCGTCATCAGCGTTGCCATAGTAACGGTCCATCAGCGTTGCTATGGTAACAGTCTGCCCATCAGTCACCGTGATAATAATAATGTCGTCCTGAACTTGTCAGGGACGTTATGGACTTATTATCCTGTGGCCAACGTGTCGCTTTAAGCCATGAACTGCAAGGACATTGTTGGGGGGGGGGTAATTAGTGCACTTTTCCTGAGCTGTCCCGCCTCAGCTTGGACTAATGAGGACCTACACCCATCCAACCCCCCCCCCCCCCCCATCCCCTCTCCTACTCACGCTATCTCTGGGTGGAGGCAAGGTCACCACAGGGGGAGGGAGGGGTGGTGGTGGTGGTGGTGGGGGGGGGTGTTTAAAACCCAGTCACCTGAGTCAGCGCTCCCTAAGGAGCTCCTAAGGCTGGGGGGGGGTGTTAGCAGGAAGGACGGAGGCGCTTATCGCTTCAGCGCACGCCGCAGACGATCAGCTGATCCACGGCTCATCCCTACGACGATGGTCAATAACTGGCCCGTCACCCCCCCCACGAAGAAACCAGACCGTTGACCCCGACGGACCACAGCTGGTAGTACCTGAGTACAACTGAGTACAAGTACTTAGTTTTAGTATTTATTTTTCTGTAGAATTATACTTTTCCTTCTGACATTTGTTTAGAAATATATGTACTTTATACTCTTTACATTTATATAAATATATGTACTTTATACTCTTTACATTTATATAAATATATGTACTTTATACTCTTTACATTTATATAAATATATGTACTTTATACTCTTTACATTTATATAAATATATGTACTTTATACTATTTACATTTATATAAATATATGTACTTTATACTCTTTACATTTATATGAATATTTGTACTTTATACTTTTACATTTATATAAATATTTGTACTTTATACTCTTTACATTTATATAAATATTTGTACTTTATACTCTTTACATTTATATGAATAGTTGTACTTTATACTTTTACATTTATATAAATATTTGTACTTTATACTCTTTACATTTATATAAATATTTGTACTTTATACTCTTTACATTTATATAAATATATGTACTTTATACTCTTTACGTGTACCCCTGGGGGTACATGGAGGTACTGCAGGGAATATGTGAAGCTTTTCAAACTTCTTTTAGAAAATATTGTATAGTATTTTCCACACTATAGGACTCATTAAGTGAAGTTAAAATTATGAGATAAAATCTGATATAAGTTTGTATTTAATAAATCAGACACTGTTCCTCTTTTTTCTTTCAAAAATGTTTTGTCCATGTCAGGGGGTACTGGACTAAAAATTTGTTTCTAAGGAGGAACATGACTGAAGACAGTTTGACACCCACTGTGATAGATCAACCTAAAGAAGAGCAGAAACGTTATTTCCATCAACGTCTTCTGTTCGTCTGTTAATGAATGAACATGTGCTAAAGTCCACAAAACAGTGGAAACAGTCCAGTCCATACGGACCCTCAGGTACCGAACACATGCTGTCGTTGTTGTGTTTCTGAAAACACGACACTGACGCCACCCCAGCCATAACACCACCAGGTAGCCCCACCCTCACACACTGATTGGCTCCTTTGTTTTGAAGAAAACTTGAACCTCACGGTACTCAGATGGTTGAGTGAGCGTAGACAAACACAGCCACATGATGAGGGTCAGGTTAGGGACGAGCCCCCTCTGGTAAAGACCACACTGTGGATCTGGTACATGGAGGCGCTGGAGGTCACAGTGGAGGAGAGTGATGGCACCCTGATGCTATGTCTGACACTACCACTGGGAGAGAAGAGACAGACAGACGGCAGGGAGGAGGAGGAGGAGGAGGAGGAGGAGAGAGGAGGGGGGGGGAGGGAGAGGGAGAGGGAGAGGGAGAGGGAGAGGGAGAGGGAGAGGGAGAGGGAGAGGGGGAGGAGGAGGGGGAGGAGGAGGAGGAGGAGGAGTAGGAGGAGGAGGAGGAGGAGGAGGGGAGGAGGAGGGGGAGGGGAAGGAGGAGGAGGAGGAGGAGGAGGAGGAGGAGGAGGAGGAGGAGGAGGAGGAGGAGGAGGAGGAGGAGGGGAAGGGGAAGGAGGAGGAGGAGGAGGAGGAGGAGGAGGAGGAGGAGGAGGAGGAGGAGGAGGAGGAGGAGGAGGAGGAGGAGGAGGAGGGGGAGGGGGAGGGGAAGGAGGGAGGAGGAGGAGGAGGAGGAGGAGGAGGAGGAGGAGGAGGAGGAGGAGGAGGAGGAGGAGGAGGAGGAGGAGGAGGAGGAGGAGGAGGGGGGGGGAGGGGGAGGGGAAGGAGGGAGGAGGAGGAGGAGGAGGAGGAGGAGGAGGAGGAGGAGGAGGAGAGGAGGAGGAGGAGGAGGAGGAGGAGGAGGAGGGGGAGGGGGAGGGGAAGGAGGGAGGAGGAGGAGGAGGAGGAGGAGGAGGAGGAGGAGGAGGAGGAGGAGGAGGAGGAGGAGGAGGAGGAGGAGGAGGGAGGAGGAGGAGGGAGGAGGAGGAGGGAGGAGGAGGAGGGAGGAGGAGGGGAGGGGGAGGGGAAGGAGGGAGGAGGAGGAGGAGGAGGAGGAGGAGGAGGAGGAGGAGGAGGAGGAGGAGGAGGAGGAGGAGGAGGAGGAGGAGGGGGAGGGGGAGGGGAAGGAGGGAGGAGGAGGAGGAGGAGGAGGAGGAGGAGGAGGAGGAGGAGGAGGAGGAGGAGGAGGAGGAGGAGGGGGAGGAGGAGGAGGAGGAGGAGGAGGAGGAGGAGGAGGAGGAGGAGGAGGAGGAGGAGGAGGAGGAGGAGGGAGGAGGAGGAGGGAGGAGGAGGAGGAGGAGGAGGAGGAGGAGGAGGAGGAGGGGGAGGGGGAGGGGAAGGAGGGAGGAGGAGGAGGAGGAGGAGGAGGAGGAGGAGGAGGAGGAGGAGGAGGGGGAGGGGGAGGGGAAGGAGGGAGGAGGAGGAGGAGGAGGAGGAGGAGGGGGTGGAGGAGGAGGAGGAGGGGGGGGAGGAGGGGGAGGAGGAGGAGGAGGAGGAGGAGGAGGAGGAGGAGGAGGAGGAGGAGGAGGAGGAGGAGGAGGAGGAGGAGGAGGAGGAGGGGGAGGGGAAGGAGGGAGGAGGAGGAGGAGGAGGAGGAGGAGGAGGAGGAGGAGGAGGAGGAGGAGGAGGAGGAGGAGGAGGAGGAGGGGGAGGGGGAGGGGAAGGAGGGAGGAGGAGGAGGAGGAGGAGGAGGAGGAGGAGGGGGAGGGGGAGGGGGAAGGAGGGAGGAGGAGGAGGAGGAGGAGGAGGAGGAGGAGGAGGAGGGAGAGGAGGGAGAGGAGGAGGAGGGGGAGGGGAAGGAGGTCACAGTGGAGGAGAGTGATGGCACCCTGACACCATGTCTGACACTACCACTGGGAGAGAACTAACAGATGGCAGTGAGGAGGGAGGAAGAGGAGGAGGAAGAGGAGGAATCAATGTAGACTGAGATGCATCAGCTGCAGTCGGTAACATCTGGAAGAAAACTATGGCGTCCACTTCCTGTTTAGACTAACCCTAACCCTAACCATGGGCGTACAGTTGTGTATGGACACTATGGACGTGTCCGTACCAGTATTTGGATGTTTCTAAAATGTCCACACTAATATTTAAATAGGAAATGACATTTAGGAAACAACAGCTAATGTTTCCTCGTCAGTTCGGTCATTGGTGAAGAAACATCTGATATTTTTTTGTAATGTTGTTTTCCTCGATGAAAATTTGGACTAAATATTGTCGTCAACAAACCTTTATCATGTGATAAAAAACAGACCAGACCAGATGTAAATGTTGGTCTTATGACGATAACTAGAATTAAATATGTAATGCAATAAAAAAAATTTAAAAAAATGAAATGTGGCTTCAGGAATAAAAACCTTCCTAAAATGTCTCTTTTTTTTTTTTCAACAAAACAAAATACGACGTGATTTAATCTCTTTTAGACACGTTCTTATTTATTTATTTATTTATCATTTTTGCTGTCTCTCGCATGAAAGTCATCAAATTACGTCCCCACCAACGTCAACATCATTATTAACCCTATCAACATGTTAGAACAGATACTACATGTGATGTTTGACTTTATTTTTGTCATAATTACGAAGCAGCAGCTCGACCCAATCAACCATAGGAATCAAACTAATGCCCACAGCTCAATATGTGCGTCGTCATGGCGACCAGACCAGGAGCATGTGCAGAACGACAGGAATAATGTTAAAGAAGAATTCAATGTTTCCATGTCAGAGGAATTATTAAATTACAAATTAAGTGAATTATCATTTTGAACTGGAATTAGATGTTAACGTGGTTCATCTGAAAGAGGAATGAACCTTTATTCTGAATTAAACTGGAATAAAAACTGTCATGTTATTAACAAGCCTATTCAAACTCTACACTGAAGTCGAGCTGCACTTATTTAATCCAATTACAGTCATATAACAATGGTCCAGTGTGTGACGACTGCTAGAAAATACTCAGGATGTCTGTGAAAACCATGTAATATTAACCTTTTCTGCTGGAATATTTGATTTCCATACCGGTTTGAATCAATAAAATGATCAATAATTTGTGCATTGTCCTTGACAACCAACCCAGTAAAAAACAAAAAAAACTAGTATTCACAGAATGTCTAATCTCGCCCCTATTTTGTGTCAATCTCCAGTTTCTATGACAACCTGTTCTTGAATTTGACCTTTCTGTTAAATGTGACCTTTACCTTTGACCTTTTGCAATATTAATAATTTGGTTAAATGTAAATATGTGTCAGTGTGTGTAATATTATGATAATATATCCAGTATTATTAAGTTATAGTGTGATATGTCTATGTTTGACACACACACTGTTACACAAGTTAATTAGGACACATGTGACCTTTGACCTCCAGAAAATGTCAAAATTATGAGATACAAAAGGTCAAAATTCCAAGTCACTAAGCACATCCAGAATTAATCTTCCTGGAGGTTCTGCGTGCAGCAGTTCAGTAGTGAGATAGATCTTCCAGGTCACGTAAATGAAAACAAATATGAAAATCTAATTAAAAATTTTATATTTTTCGTTTGAGCTGAAAATCGAAATATGAAAAACTAGACATATTTAAATCAAATATGTCTAGTTTTTCATATTTAGATTTTTCGTGTTGGATTAAGAAAACGAAAATAATCCATCTCCTTTTTATTTTTTATTGTATTTGATTAGCAGTTGAAAAATAAAAGAACGAATGATACACAGATTCAACCGTTTTTTCTATTATTCATTTAAACACAAAAAGGATGTGTTTAAACGAAAGTCAAATAAACCAGTGGATTTTTGTTTTTGATTCATAATATACGCGGACCACAGACCTACATGGATTCAATCTGTATTCGTTTTTTCTATTTTTCAGTTAAAAATACAAAAAGGAAAACTGGAAAAAAACAAAAACAAAACGCATTGTTATCATTTTTTTTCCATTTTGATTTTGGAAACGAATAATGAAGAAATGACTTGTTGTTTTTTCGTTGTCTTAGCTTTGGTTTTACTTTGAAAAATGAATCATACACGGATTGTGGAATATGGAACTGATAAATTATATGTTTTGTCCGATTACTGTAAATAACAGAAACAATTTTCATGCTGCTCACAGCAGGATCAAAAAACATCCCACAACCTGGAAGCACCGAGCAGAGAGAGAGAGAAAGAGAGAGAAAGAGAGAGAAAGAGAGAGAGAGAGAGAGAGAAAGAGAGAGAGGCGAGAGAGAGAGAGAGAAAGAGAGAGAGAGAGAGAGAGAGAGAGAGAGAGAAAGAGAGAGAGGCGAGAGAGAGAGAGAGAAAGAGAGAGGCGAGAGAGAGAGAGAAAAAAGAGAGAGAAAGAGAGAGAGAGAGAGAGAGAGAGAGAGAGAAAGAGAGAGAGAAAGAGAGAGAGAGAGAGAGAGAGAGAGAGAGTAATGAATAAATACAGAAATAGATACATAAATAAGTCAGAGCAGCCTGGCTCCAGTTGGGCTTCAGTTCTCCTTGTTGTTCCTTCGCTGTACAGACTGACATGAGGTCGATAAATCAACCCAGGGAAGAAAAAGCACAATGGAAATAAAAAACACACTAAGAACGCCATGTTGCATGAAGATGCTGCTGCTTTTTACCAAGACTTTTTCTATTAAAGCTGCTCTTTGTCTGTTTTAAAACTGTTGTTAAAGCAGATATAGTGTTATAATCATGAGATAAAGTATTCAATCAAAAGTTACAAGTATGAGATAAAAAGTCATAATTATTCGATAAAAAGTCAAAAGTCTTAAATTTTAATGTTGTGTTGATGTGTTCTATGTGTTTTTATCCCTCTGCAACACAAATTTCCCCTCGGGGACAATAAAGTTGAATTGAATTGAATTGAAAGTATGAGATAAAAAGTCTAAATTGTCAGTCACGACTCACAACCAGAATTAACCCAGTGAATTAAAGTCTTTTCAGTGTCGCCTTATAGTCCAGAAAATACACTTTTTTTTCCAAATGTCATCTAATTTTCTATTCAAATATTGGTATGGACATTATAGGAGCATCCAAATATTGGTATGGACTTGTCCATAGCGTCCACATGTAGTGTTACGCCCACGTAGCACACGCCCAGTCAAGTATCAAACTGCTGCTGGTCAGTTGCCATGGAAACGTGGCGTAAACAAGGACAGGAATTGTTGTAGTGGAAATCTTCTCCAGAAAGCTATAAAAACCTCTGACTTCACTAATTAGTGCTTTAGGGGTGGTGGGGGGTGAGGGGGGGGTTTCCAGTCATTTCACACCGCCCCTGACCCTGCAGCGGCACTGTCACAGTTGTTCGATAAAAGCCAGAGGACAAAATGTCCAATACAACATTTATTAACCCAGTCAGCATCTGTGCGTCACATGACCTCCTGCAGTCACATGACCTCCTGCAGTCACATGACCTCCTGCAGTCACATGACCTCCTGCACTTTTTACTCTGAACAAAATGAACAAAATAATGACAAAAAGTCAAATGTTGTGTAAAATTATTATAATATTTTTGTACAAATTCACATTTTCACTATATTTGAACATTTGTTTGTGCAGTTATTATAGAATTATAGAAATATTAAAGCTTACAATTTTAATGTTCAGATTTAAAGAGATCCAATTAAAGTGTCAAACATAAGGCCCGGGGGCCAAATCTGACCCGCCAACAGGTCCAATCTGACCCAAAGGACTGTTCAATGTGCAATAATGATCCGACAGTATATACTGTACTCAGACAGTATAGTGTACTGTACTCAGTATAGTATACTGTACTCAGTATAGTATAGTGTACTCAGACAGTATAGTGTACTCAGTATAGTGTACTGTACTCAGTATAGTGTACTGTACTCAGTATAGAGTACTGTACTCAGTATAGTATATTGTACTCAGTATAGTGTACTGTACTCAGTATAGTATATTGTACTCAGTATAGTGTACTGTACTCAGTATAGTGTACTGTACTCAGTATAGAGTACTGTACTCAGTATAGTATATTGTACTCAGTATAGTGTACTGTACTCAGTATAGAGTACTGTACTCAGTATAGTGTACTGTACTCAGTATAGAGTACTCTACTCAGTATAGTATATTGTACTTAGTATTGTGTACTGTACTCAGTATAGAGTACTGTACTCAGTATAGAGTACTGTACTCAGTATAGAGTACTGTACTCAGTATAGTATATTGTACTCAGTATAGAGTACTGTACTCAGTATAGTATATTGTACTCAGTATAGAGTACTGTACTCAGTATAGTATACTGTACTCAGTATAGTGTACTGTATTCAGTATAGAGTACTGTACTCAGTATAGTATATTGTACTCAGTATAGAGTACTGTACTCAGTATAGTATATTGTACTCAGTATAGTGTACTGTACTCAGTATAGTGTACTGTACTCAGTATAGTGTACTGTATTCAGTATAGTGTACTGTATTCAGTATAGAGTACTGTACTCAGTATAGTATACTGTACTCAGTATAGAGTACTGTACTCAGTATAGTATATTGTACTCAGTATAGTGTACTGTACTCAGTATAGTGTACTGTACTCAGTATAGTGTACTGTATTCAGTATAGAGTACTGTACTCAGTATAGAGTACTGTATTCAGTATAGAGTACTGTACTCAGTATAGAGTACTGTACTCAGTATAGTATATTGTACTCAGTATAGTGTACTGTACTCAGTATAGAGTACTGTACTCAGTATAGTATATTGTACTCAGTATAGTGTACTGTACTCAGTATAGAGTACTGTACTCAGTATAGTATATTGTACTCAGTATAGTGTACTGTACTCAGTATAGTATATTGTACTCAGTATAGTGTACTGTACTCAGTATAGTATATTGTACTCAGTATAGTGTACTGTACTCAGTATAGTATATTGTACTCAGTATAGAGTACTGTACTCAGTATAGTATATTGTACTCAGTATAGTGTACTGTACTCAGTATAGTATATTGTACTCAGTATAGTGTACTGTACTCAGTATAGTGTGCAGGTCTAGCCCAGGGTGCAGTTGAAAGGTGCACGTCAGTGGGTGTAACTTCTAAACTCCAGGGTGGTTATGGGTAATTACCCAGTCTCTCAGTCAGCACTTTCCAATCAAAGCCTTGTTATCTGTGGTACAAACACTACACTTCCTTTGCCCTTGAGTAAAGACACTAAAACCCAAAAGTTCCCGCCATCAAATATTTAGTCTGTGAGATGAAATCCATAAATCAGTGTTAACGAAAACAGTCAGATATGAACCGGCCAAAGCATCAAGGTGACAACAAAACTTTACTTCTTTTTAGTTGGAAAAGTCTTTTCCTCAGGAGTCACATTAGAGTTTGGGTCAGACCCTCTGAGCAGCTCCATCCTACTGTGATGCTTTGGAAATCATTATTATTTGGTTTGTGTTGAAGCTACAGCCACAATGTTTGATGTTTCTTCAGACGAACAAATAAAGATTAAGACATTTTTTCAATTTTTTATGTCTTTTATGTCGGAGAATTATTTCACTATAAAAGACTTTAGTGTAGCTCATTATTGAAGCATGACAGTTTCATTTTAATGTAAAGGACTCATTCTATGTTTATTTATTAATATTAACTTTATTAAAGGACTCATTCTATGTTTATTTATTAATATTAATTTTATTAAAGGACTCATTCTATGCTTATTTATTAATGTTGTTGTTCTTCATTGTTATTGAATTCATTGTGTGTTGGTTCTATTTATAAAACCGTTCAGATTGTTTTGTTTCCAGTTGTTTTTTTCACGGTAGAAAAATGACTGGAGGTGGAACAACACAGTTTACTTCTACTTCCTCATACATGTCCATGACGCGCTGATGAGGCGTCTGTGATTGGCTCAGAATGTGTGAAGGAACACTCCCCCCTCCCCTCTGGCTCTGTGTGTGTTTACCATCCCAGAGTAACATCCAGCTAGGTTTGGTGACGTCACTTGTTTTGAAAATGTGCAGTAAAAAAACAGTCTTTATTATACTTATTTTTACAGTTTGTGCAGCAGCTACTGTGGCGCCGTCTGCTCTAGTAGATGCTAATGCTAATGCTACTGCAGATTGGCTGCAATGGGGGAGGGGTTTAACCCCAGGTGGGTAGGGCCAAGTCCTGGTGACGTGTACTGGACAGACTTTTTCTGAGTGTCTGGTTTCTCTGTTGTTTTCTATGAATGATGGTAAATCCATCAGTCTAGGGGACACACCTGCAGCAAATGCAGCATGTTAGTAACTCTGGGTGAGCCATCACCACAGTAACGCTGGGTGACCCATCACCACGGTAACTCTGGGTGAGCCATCACCACAGTAACGCTGGGTGACCCATCACCACGGTAACTCTGGGTGAGCCATCACCATGGTAACTCTGGGTGACCCATCAGATTCCAAAAGGACAAAAGTGGAAAAGTTGTTTTCAGTGGAATGACACCTTTAAAGGGTTAAGCGGCCGTTCTGTCCAATCAGGACCCTCTGTACCTCCAGCTCTGAAAGACTAATTAACTAGAGCAGAATACGCCCGTTTCCATGGAAACCTTTATTCTGGAATTAACATTTCCATGTAAACACGGAGGAACTGGTTTTAATTCTATTCAATATTAACACGACATGGAGGGAAGTCTTATGTTAGGATAAAAAACATGAATAAATGATGGAAAGATGATGATGTTTGTGAGCGTTGGTGTGGATGAAACTAACGATACAACAAACCAAGGTCTGCACATTTCTGACAAACAAATAGAATGATTTTTAAGACCATCTTAAGACCATTGGGTATAAAAAAAATAAGACTACTACTACGGAACAAATATGAACAGTAAATGAAAAAAAAAACACACTCTAGGTTAAGTTCAGAGAAGAACCCACAGTATCAAAATCATTCAATAAAATTATGAAATAAAACTAATATAAGTTTGGATTTAATGAATCAGTCACTGATTTTACAGACACGACCTCTTTTTTCTTACAAAAAATGTTTTGTCCATGTCAGGGGGTACTGGACTAAAAATATGTTTCTAAGGAGGAACATGACATAAAAGCTCTGGGTCCAGGTCCACTGGCTGTTTGTAAGGATGTTCACCAGGATGATCTAACCTTTTACAACACTTTACACATTTGGTCCAAACATGTCCTTTGACACCATAGACGTGATGCTTTTAAAACCACATATTGTAAAAAAGACTTTTTAAAACTTTTTAAGGATCCGTGGAGACCCTTCAAGCAAGTTATAGGAACCGAGTGGGCGTGACACTTGGCCGCCACCGCCGCCGCCGCCGGTCCTGATGATGTGTGGATGAGACAGCACAGACCCACTCACACATGTACACAGAAGCCCAGTATTTTTCACATCCATTGGCCAAATCCAATTTGTTAAGACCCTTCTACGACTCACTTACGAAGCTGCGGTCAATGGAAATCACATTTCCGTGATTGGACATCCCATTATCCCGTTCATCCAGACTCACATTGGGGG
Organism: Siphamia tubifer; assembly: GCA_020466265.1. Classification (NCBI taxonomy): domain Eukaryota; kingdom Metazoa; phylum Chordata; class Actinopteri; order Kurtiformes; family Apogonidae; genus Siphamia; species Siphamia tubifer. Next base: position 46,817,373 of record CM035789.1, on the reverse strand, counting down.
ATAAAGCAGGGCTGAGACGGATGCCCGGGACAGACCGGAGCTGCGGCTCCAGCGAGTCCGTCGCCTCTCAAAGGGTAAAAGCCTGACATATTAGTCATAAGTGTTCTTTAAATTCATTATCATCTTAACACGCCAGCGGCACAAGTGTCAGGGGGAGGGGAAGCCCTCTTAAACGAGGTTAGAGGATCCATTTAAAGCTTCACAGTTGCTGCGCTGTCCACCGTGTCACACGCAAGTCTCCAGAAATGAAAAACATCCCCTCCTGTAATGAGGTTGCACAAGCTGCTTATAATGCAGCTGGGGACTTCTGAGGTTAATCAATGAACAGCCGTCTATGTGTCTATAGTTTGTTTTATATCCCAACCCTATGAATCATCATATCCTGTTCACTTCAGATTGATAATGTCATAAAGGACTAATTAAATTCTCATCACAAACTCATCTTTCTTCCTCTTTAACATCTTGTACAATAGCGTTTACAGTATCTCATCAGTGGATTCGTTTTAACGAGGTAAGTCCAGTCTAACCCTGCTGCTGTGTGGGGAGGTGTGTTCAAATGGACGGTGTTAAATATGACCAGAATTGAACAAAACGAACAGAAATTACCAAAATAATCAATAATATATTGAAAAATTTAAAAAATATTCAGTAACATTAACAAAATATTCAATAAACTTAACAAAAACAAACTAAATATTCAATAAAATGACCAAAAAAACTCAAAATAATCAATAAAATGAATGAAAATGAAAAAAATAATCAATAAAAAGAACAAGAATGATTGAAATATTCAATAAAATGAACAAAAAATAATCAAATATGCAGTAAAATGAACTAAAATTACCAAATGAGTGACGCTCAACCTTGGAACCAAAGCAGCTTTTTAATAAATACACTGTCCTGTGTGTTCAAGAAAAGAATAGAATAGAATAGAATAGAATAGAATAGAATAGAATAGAATAGAATAGAATAGAAGTACTTTATTGATCCCACAATTGGGAAAGTCTGCTAGCACTGTGCTAATGCTAGCACTAGGCTAATGCTGGCACTATGTTAATGCTAGCACTAGGCTACTGCTAGCACTAGGCTAATGCCAGCACTAGGCTAATGCTAGCACTATGTTAATGCTAGCACTAGGCTAATGCGTCACCTAGCTAGGACAAACACTTTAAGGGCAAAGTTAATTTCTTCCTTCAGTTTGTTTGCTCATGCAAAATGAAACACAATTAAAATAAAATAATAAAAACAGAATATTTCATCATCATTAATGCCAATTAATCCAAAACAACCCTGTGATTAATCGGATTAAAAAATGTTAATGACCTGACAGCCCTAGATTAAATAAAATCTGATCAGGAATATTGTGTGATTGGCTGAACCTAAAGCTTGACTCTTATTGGTGAAGTTGGCTTTTGCAAAGGAAACTTCCAGTAACAGAAGATGAAGGTTCCATCATCATCATCATCATCATCATCATCATCATCATCCAACACCAGTGACTCAGGTGACTCAGTCTTTTTAAGTATCAAGTCCGGACACATATACTGAGACTTGGCAAAAACACAAACCATCGAAACCAATTAACACGTTCAAAGCTCCAGCGCACGTCTTCCATTAGACGAGCAAAAGCAAAAGGCTCCAAGTGTATTTTTAAAACACAAATCTTTGTCTGTGCGTCTCACAATGAGCCTTTAACACCTCAAAATTACATTAAAATGAGTTTTAATACAAATACAACTGTAGTATTTTTTTTTAAACGTGAAGAAAAGCAAACCCAACTACTAACACATTACTATTCTGTATTTTATTTTATTTTATTTTATTTATTTTAGACTGAAAATGACACCTCTAAGGCTAGGGTGACATTTTCTTCTCTGTTCAGATTTTCACAACAGACATGTGAAATACGAGGGACGGTAAGAGCTAATTACAACAATATGTGTCAGTTTCTAATAATAAAAACTGACAAAAATACTAAATCTAATATATTATTAGTGATTTTCTTCAATGTCCACTGGAATAAATTATATGACAATAATAAAAAATCAATAAAATAATCAATAAAATAAACAAAAATTACCAAATTATTCAATAAAATGAACAAAACATACCAAAATATTCAATATAATGAACAAAGATTAACAAAACATTCAATAAAATGAACAAAAATGACCAAAATATTCAATAAAATGAACAAAAATTACCAAAATATTTAATAAAAAGAACAAAATTTGCCAACATATTCAATGATATGAACAAAACTGATCAAAATAGTCAGTAAAAGGAACAGAATTAACCAAAAAATTCAATAATTACTAAAATATTCAATAAAATGAACAAAAATGACCACAATAATCTACTAAATGGACCTAAACAGCTCCAGAATAAGCTCCAGCACACGTCTTCCATTAGACGAGCAAAAGCAAAAGGCTCCAAGTGTATTTTTAAAACACAAATCTTTGTCTGTGCGCCTCACAACGAGCCTTTAACAGCTAAAAATTACACTAAAATCAGTTTTAATCTCCATAATCCACCATTTTGTTTAGTCATTCCTAATTTTCTCCAGACTCCTCCGTCAACTTTCAGGCGCTCTAACTACGTCATCCTAAAGATTACACTGATTGGTTGTAGTACCGTCCTATTGGATACAGAGGATTTGAAAGACAACCTTTTAGCCCCGCCTCCTCTGACTATGAAGCACCACTAGACCCATACATGGAATTACCAGGGATAGCGATAGTGGATAGGCTAGGCTAGGCTAGGCTAGGCTAGGCTAGGCTAGGCTAGGCTAGGGATCAGATATTTTAAGTAGAAAAGAGAAACCTGGATGTTTTTCCAGCGTAAATGTCCTTTAATAAGATCATGTCCGTGGAGGTGTTTTGCGTCCTCACCTCTTTCTCATGATACTGAAATGCAGTTCATCCTCCTGTTTGATGTGGGCGTGGTCTGCACTGGCGCGTTCGCTGCCTTCGCTGTCGTCACTACTGAAGATGGAGGCCAGCTCCTTCTTTGGCACCCGGTTGGGGGGCAGAGGGATGGTTCGTTTCTCAGCCAAGCGCCCACGGTTCTGCACAACAAGGAACAAACCGACAAGGAAACACTTTAGATACGTACATATATTACTGCTGTCAAATGAGTAGACGTTTGAAATCACATTAATCACAGGGTTGTTCTGGATTCATTTTCATTAACTAGTATTCACAGAATGTTTAACCCCGCCCCTATTTTGTGACAATCTCCAGTTACTATGACAAGCTGTTCTTGAATTAGAGGCAATAATGTGATTTTGACCTTTCTGCTAAATGCGACCTTGACCTTTGACCTTTTGCAATATTGATAATTTCATTATATGTATATATGTGTCAGTGTGTGTAATATTATGATAATATATCCAGTATTGATTAAGTTATAGTGTGATATGTCTATGTTTGACACAGTGTTACACAAGTTAATTTGTCCACATGTCACCTTTGACCTCCAGAGATCTAAAAAACTATTGATCATAGGTGATAACACCAATGATGAGAATTATATAAATCTTCATTCTGCATTGTTTGATACCAATCTGAAAGTTTTGTGACCCTCTGTTCTTGAGTTATAACTAATAATGTGAATATGTCTCCCAACATTGGTTGGGAGACATTATTGTAATTAGTGTGTGTGTGTGTGTGTGTCCACAGAGACATATCATGCTATAACTCAATGGATACTGTAGATATCACCCTGAAATTACATGGGCATATACATATAGCTAATGGACATCAGATGCAATGATCCATTTGAGTAAAGGTCAAAGGTCAAGGTCACAATTAACTAAAAGGTCAAAATCACATTATTGGTTCTAACTCCAGAACAGAGGGTCACAGAACTTTCAGATTGGTACCAAATGATGTGGAATGAAGATTTATACAATTCTCATCATTGGTGTTATCACCTATGATCAATAGTTTTTGAGATCTCTGGAGGTCAAATGTGATATGTGGCCAAATTAACTTGTGTAACACTGTTTGTGTAAAACATAGACATATCACACAATAACTTAATCAATACTGGATATATTATCATAATATTATGTAGCATATATACATATAAAGAAATTATTAATATTGCAAAAGGTCAAAGGTCAACGTTGTATTTAGCAGAAAGGTCAAAATCACATTAGTGAAGAACAGGTTGTCATAGAAACTAGACATTGACACAAAATAGGAGCGAGATTAGACATTCTAGTTTTAGTTTTGACATTTTAGTTAATTGTAACCTTGACCTTTGACCTTTACTCAAATGGATCACTGCATCTGATGCACACTAGCTATAAGTATATGTCCATGTAATTTCATGGTGATATCTACAGTATTCATTGAGTTATAGACACACACACACACACACACACACAGTTATTACATTAATCATGATTAAAACACTTTATGTAGCTCGACTGTTCTTTGGGGCTTTTTTTTTTACTCACATTTCCCACTAAACACAAACACATATTAAGAAACACAAAAAGATCAAGAAAAAATATATAAAACATGCTAAAACCCACTAAAATTCACAAAAGTGATAAAAATCCTCAAAATGTTTTCAAAAACTCTTCGAAAATGTAGAAAAAACCATCAAAAACAGCGATAAAATATCCAAAATCTATGCAAAAATATGAATATATATATGCAATTAACATATTTATTCAACACATTAGACAGTTTCTACTAAACTGTAAACAGCTGTTCTATTTAATTACACTAAAATGTTTAGTCAGATTAATCATGATGATGGATTAATATGTTTAAATTTTTTTATTAGAAGCTTTATTTTTGCTCTAGTGTCCAAAAGCTCCTCAGTAAATGTTCAGTAATCCTTCATTCATCTTGTTAAACTAAATATTGTGTCAAATATTTTCATTAAAAACCAAAGCTATTTGTAAAGTTTGAAGGAAAAAAAACTGATTTTTGTAGCTGTAAGTGTCGGACTGACATAGATAAAGAAAAGTGGATGTGATGTTAAAATAAAATAAAATTCAATTCAATTCAATTTTATTTAAAATAAAAGCATCTGATAGGGTTAGAAAGAAGAAACAAGTCACACTAATGAAGAAAAGGGTCTGCATTAAGGGTTTATGTTGCTCAAAAGTTTCCAGAAATATGTGAGAAAAGAAGAAGAAGAAGAAGAAGAAGAAGAAGAAGATTTTTTTGATTTTTACAACCACATTTATTTACATTATGTATTCACATATACAATAAATAAATAGTGTTTTGCGATTGTAAAAAAAATAAAAGCATACATTTAAAACCAATGCAAAACCAAAACATGAACATGTTTAGCCAGAGAGGCAATCAGTAAAAACAAGCATATTGTCTTTTACAGTGCACAATGTCTTATTAAAACCCCAAATGTTTTTAAAACTGTTCAAATCATTGGTTATTGTGTAAAAAGCGAATTCCAGCCTCAGTCTGCACTTGATGTTACAGCGCCAGACTGAGGCTGGTTCTGTCCCTGCCCTCCCCTCTATCTTATTTTTTCTAGATGTTAAAATTGCCAGCTTCGCCTCCCCAATGATAAAATTTAGTAACTGAGTTTTTTCTTTTTTTGTTTTCTGATATTTCACCCCATTAATAAAAACTGGAATGCTAAAAAACTCATTGGACAGTTTAAAAACATCGGTTAAAAGAGTGAAGAGACCTGACAGTCTTCTACACTCGCTAAAAACATGAAACACTGTTTCTCTAAAATTACAAAACGGGCACTGGTCTGACACAGCGGGCTCGACGTGGGAGATGAAAGAATTTGAGGCGAAGGCTCCGTGTAAAATTCTCCACTGGAGGTCGGCTGTCCTCTTCTTCAGGGGAGGTTTGTACAGAGCTCTCCACTGTGGTTGGTGGTCTCCTCCCAGTTTGTTGGTCCACACAGTGGGAGCTCTGTCACACAGTCTGTCTTTATTGATGGCCTTGACACAGCTCCTGTACAGTTGTTTCTTGTCCGCGGTGTGGAGGTCGATGTTCTTCAGACTCTCGAGGAGAGGTCCGCCACGGTCTCCGAGGTCGGGGTAGATGTCCACTTCTGGGAAGGGGTCTCCTCGGTCGGGTTCAGTCCCTCTGGCGAAGTCTGTGAGGAGACCCCTCTCTCTCCCCGAGAGTCTCTGCCTCCACAGCTGTAACATTTTCTGGCACACCCTGGTGGACCGGACCCCCAGCAGAGAACCCACAGCCCGGGCATCCGACAGCTCCGGCCCCGCCACGTCCACCAGCTGCCCAAGCAGCAGCGTGCCGGTGCGGAGCAGCGCCGTCGTCAACCCAGGCGTGGCTCCGCCGGAGACGTCCAGTCTGGCTCCATGCACCAATGGCTCCTTTAACAACCAGAACAGAGAGTCAGAGCTTTTGCTTGGACTGCTTTTAAAAAGGGCCCAGGACTTAAAAACACTTTGATAAAAAAGAGGAACCCCGTTAAAATTTAATAATTTAGAATTCATTAAAAACAGGGCTGTGTCCACCCCCAGGTTACTCACACGTTTGAAGATACAGCTGGCCGCCTCTCGCCACACAAGATCTGCGGGCCCTGTTAAAAACTTTTGTAAAAACTGTAATCTAAAAACTGCTGTTCTACTGGCCAGGTGGATAAGGCCCTGGCCCCCCTCCTCTTTTGATAAAAACAACACCCCCTGTGGCACCCAATGCCGACCCCCCCAGAAAAAGTCCACAAGCATTGCTTGGACTTTTTCCAGTAAACCTGCGGGGGGGTCCATGGTAGCGAGGCGGTGCCACAGGAGGGAAGCAACTAAATTGTTGAGCACTAGTACTCTACCTCGATACGACATCTGAGGGAGTAGCCATTTCCATTTGTTCAATTTGTTTTCTATTTTTTCGGTGACGTCCTCCCAGTTTTTTTTGTTGTTCTTCCCCAGGAAAACTCCCAGGTATTTTAGGCCATCCCTTTTCCATGGGAGCCCCTGGGGAAGAACCGGGAGGCCGCCACACCATCTGCCAACAGCTAGGGCCTCGCTTTTCGTCCAGTTTACCTTCGCTGATGACAGATGGTTAAACAAATTGGTTAAAACTTTTAAAATGTCAATGTGAGTCTGATTTTTTATAAAAACAATGACATCATCCGCATATGCGGATAAAACAATGTTCTTATTAAAACCAGGTAAAATCAGGCCATCAATGCTAGTGCGTATCTTACAGAGGAGTGGCTCCAGGGAGAGTGCGTACAGCATTCCGGACAGGGCGCACCCCTGCCGGATGCCTCTACGCACCCTAAAAGGAGCACACAGACTGCCATTAAATTTCAGTATACTTTCAATGTCACTATACAATACCTGGATCTTGGCAATAAAACCAGCGCTGAACCCAAACTTCCTCATGGTCTTCCAGAGGAAGCTGTGTTCAACGCGGTCAAATGCCTTTTCCTGGTCTAGTGAAATCAGCCCAGCGTCGACGTCCAAAGAGCTGGAGACCTCCAGAACGTCCCGAATGAGGTAGACATTGTCTACCATTGACCTACCGGGGATGCAGTAGGTCTGGTCCCGGTGGATGACCTGCTCCATAGCTTCCCTCAGCCTGTTAGCCAGGGCCTTCGACAAGATCTTGTAATCCACGCAGAGGAGGGACACAGGGCGCCAGTTCTTTATGTCCTGGAGGTTTCCTTTCTTCGGCAGGAGAGCCACCACCGCTCTGCGGCAGGACTGTGGCAGGGACCCTTCGGCCAGGCTTTCGTTAAAAACATCAATAAAATCATCAGCTAAAATGTCCCAGTATGCTTTAAAAAATTCGACAGTTAGTCCATCCAGTCCTGGAGCTCTTCTTCCCTGCATGCTCTGCAGAGCGGCGATTAACTCTCCTGCCTCCAGCGGCCGGTCCAGCAGTGAGTTGGTGTCCTCCGATACCTTGGGGAGGTTTTTGCAGAAACTGTCTAGGAGATGGTGGTTGTCCTCCTCCAACTCACTGCTGTAGAGGGTGGAGTAGAACTCCACCGCTCTTTGTCGTATTTTGACCGGCTCGCTGAGTTCCTGCCCTGTGTCCGATAGTAGAGCGTGGATTGTTTTCCGTTGCCCCAGCTTCCTCTCCAGGCCGAAGAAGAAGCTAGAGGGAGCATCCATCTCTGTGATGTTTTGTATCCGGGACCTGACCAGTGCACCCTGTACCTTGGTGTCCAGCAGGTCGGCCAAGGCCATTTTTTTAGACTTGAGGGTTTCAATATACCCTCTGTTTCCTGTGGAATTAGCGATGGCTTCTAACTCCACTATTTCAGTTTCCAGGTCGCGAATAGATCGACAAGTATCACGAGTGACATTGACAGTATACTGCTGACATAAAACCTTTATTTCTGTTTTTCCATGGTCCCACCACTGCCTAAGACACGTAAAATCATTTTTTCTCTGTCTAAAATTACTCCAAAAAAACTTAAAAGCCTCTCTAAAACCTTTATCAAAAATTAAAACCGAATTAAAATGCCAGTATGCGCTCTTGGGTAAAATATTTTTCATAAAAACACTACATAAAACTAAAGAATGATCAGTAAAACCAACTGGCAATATTTTGCATTCTTTAAAAACATTAAAATGATGCTTAAAACAATAAAAACGGTCTAATCTGGCTAAAGACATGTAGTTCTCTTTTAGGTGGGACCATGTATACTGTCTACAGTCTGCATGCATCCTTCTCCATACATCCACCAGACCATGAGAAGCGACCAGCTGCTTCAGCGTGTGCTGGGAGGCAGGATGAGGCTCTGCATGGTTACGATCTAAAAGCTCATTTTCTGTGCAGTTAAAATCCCCACCCAAGAATAAAACCTCCTCTGGACCACAGCAGTCCAGCCTTGTCTTCACTTTTTGTAAAAAGCTCTTCCTCTCTGCGCCATTGGTCGGTGCATAGATGTTGATAAAAACCAGGGTGTGCTGCTGGAACTGTGCCTTGACTAAAACGCACCTCCCCTGGACAACATGTTCGACCTCCAGAGAGGAAGGAGTGAAGGCCCTGGAGAACAGGAGGCCCACTCCTCCACTGAGGGAGGTGTTGTGGCTCAGGACCACCTGTCCCTCCCACTCCTTCCTCCAGTCTGCCTCCACCTTTTCATCTCCGTGGACTTCTTGTAAAAACAGCACGTCGATCCGCTTTGCCCTTGTTGTTTCAAAGACCAGTGCCCTCTTTCTTGCCTCTCTGGCACCGTTCACATTCAAGCTTCCTATTTTAAAACATGACATGGTTAATAAAATAAGAAAAATAAAAACACTAAAAAATAAAAATAAGCGAAACATCATTAAAACTTAAGTTGTTTTCTCACTTTTACTAAATGTTTGTTTAATCTGTAAATTTCTTGTGTAGTGAGTTCTGATGTTGCTTTGTGTTTTATTATGTGTCTTGCTGAATGATAAAAACCGAGTATATTTGGAAAATGTAGTGCCATGTTTAATCTTTTAACTCCTTTTGTTTGTTCTAAAAAGTTTTTTATCATTTTTTCCGAGTATGCATTTTTTTGACTAGCAGTGACCTGGGATAATGACAGGTCACTGCTGTCAGAGAGTTCTTCATCAGAGTCAGTGGATTCACCCACTGCCTCCTCCATCCTCCCAGCTTTGCTACTTCCTGTTTCTACATTTATATTTTTCCTTTTACTTCGCCTTTGCCTCCCCGGCACAACCTCCCAGCTTCCCTCTATCACTGCAGCCCCAAGAGTTGTACCTACACTCACTGTCCCTGCTCTCTCCTTCACACACTCCTCTACCTCGCCTGTCGCACACACACTCTCACTCACTCCACTCACTCCTCCAGCTGCACACACACTCTCACTCACTCCTACAGCCTCGCACACACTCTCACTCACTCCTCCAGCTTCACACACACTCTCACTCACTCCTCCAGCCTCACACACACACTCACTCACTCCTACAGCCTCGCACACACTCTCACTCACTCCTACAGCCTCGCACACACTCTCACTCACTCCTCCAGCCTCACACACACTCTCACTCACTCCTCCATCTGCAGACACACTCTCACTCACTCCTCCAGCCGCACACACACTCTCACTCACTCCTCCAGCCTCACCCGACTCACATAAACTTTCAGTCACTTTCTCAGTCTCACATATCACCCCTGTGTCACCTACACTCCCAATTAACTCACCCTTCTCTCCCTCTATCCCACCTGCCCCCTCATCACCTATCTCCTCCACCCTTGTGTCCCCCCCTCCCATTCCACCCTTCTCTCCCCCCTCACCCACTTTTTTTTGTTTAATTTTTTCATTTTTTTCTATTTTCCCTCCACCATCACCTTCTCTCCTCACCTCAGTGTTTTCACCCCCATGCATTTCCTCCACCTGTTGCTCACACACCTTAGCGCTTCGCGTTATAGCCGCAGGGGGTGCCTTGCGCCGGGCCGCGGGGACGGGCCGACCTGGGGGTGCGGCAGCCACGACCGCCGGCGATGGACCGCCACCACCGGCCCCGGCCCGCGCCGGGGCGGCCGCGGATGGAATCGGGGCGGGCGCACCAGCTCCGGCCCGCGCCGGAGCCGCAGCGACCGCGGCCCACGCCGGAGCGCCCGCGGCGGAAGCCCCGAGAGCCGCGGACGGAGCCCCAGCCCCGCCCGCGGGAGCCGGAGCCGCCGCCCCCCCGGCGGAGCCCCGCGGCCCCGGGGGCCGCACGGTTCGGACATGCTTTGGCGAGGTGTCCTTCCTCGCCGCAGCCAAAACATTTGTTTTGAGATGACGTGGCGAACAACATGTAGTCGAAATTATCGACTCTTACCGTGAACCGGCAGTTGAACTCCTCCGTCCTGTTGTTCAGGATCATGAACAGCTGTCTTCGGTGCGACACTACGTGTTTCAGTAGAGGTGACTTGCACCCAGACAGGATTTTCCTGATGGGGGAAATCACCCTACCGTGCTTAGACAGCTGGTCAACCAGGAAATCGTCGCTTACGAAGGGGGGCACGTTCGAAAGAATCACTCGTGTAGCGGGCTGAACGAGAGGGAGTACCTGCTCGTACAGCCCGTTAACGGTGAGCCCCGCCTCCACCAGCTGATTCACCTGGTCGACTCGCTCCAAAAACAGGACCACGGCCCTGTTCATGCGAGCGGCGGATTTTATTGATCCATGACCAATAATGTCCCCCACAGCTAAAGCGACGTCCTCCACGCTGCACGCGGACCCAGCACCAACCCTGATGCCGTGTTTGCGCGACAGCGAAGTGAGGGGACTGGACGCCATGACAGGGTGCGGCGTGTCCACCCCGCAGACCAGGTTTGGTCTGCAAAAGTGTTAAAACCACCACCCGTTTACAAAAATAACACCACTAAATGAACAATAAACACTTTATCCCACCACCACTATCACCATGTAAACAATAAAGAATGAAAAATAGTGAAAAAGCAAACAATCGCACAGTGTCTCTCTCCCTCTCCTCAACACACCCTCCTCCCGGAAGAAGAAGAAGAAGAAGAAGAAGAAGAAGAAGGAGGAGGAGGAGAAAATGAGGAAGAGGAAGAAGGAGGAAGAAAAAGAAGAGTTTGGCCTGAGGGTTAAAAGTGAAGCTGAGAAATTTAATGTGACCTGAAGAGGTCAGTGAAGATTAACACACACAGGAGGAGGAGGAGGAGGAGGAGGAGGAGGAGGAGGAGGAGGAGGAGGAGGAGGAGGAGGAGGAGGAGGAGGAGGAGGAGGAAGAGGAGGAGGAGGAGGAAGATGATGATGATGAGGAGGAGGAGGAGGAGGAGGAGGAGGAGGAGGAGGAGGAGGAGGAGGAGGAGGAGGAGGAGGAGGAGGAGGAGGAGGAGGAGGAGGAGGAGGAGGAAGATGGTCATGTAAGAACAATGTGACTGAAGAAAGGTTACTACATATATATATATATATATATATATATATATATATATATATATATATATATATATATATATATATATATGTGAATAAAAAGCATTTGGGAAATACGCTCAAGATTAGAGTGAGTGTTCATGTGGAAGAGAAGTAGAGTGGATGTGGGTCCAGTGGAGCGATATATGAAAGAGGCTCCACAGCAGAGGCTCCACAGCAGAGGCTCCACAGCAGAGGCTCCACAGCAGAGGCTCCACAGCAGAGGCTCTACAGCAGAGGCTCCACAGCAGAGGCTCCACAGCAGAGGCTCTACAGCAGAGGCGGGAGTGTCCAGTGTGGATGTGATAATGGATTCCTTCTTTCTCTGCTGTCAGTCCAGGACGCCTCCTAAAAGCCCTGCAGCTATCCTTCCTCCTCCTCCTCCTCCTCCTCCTCCTCCTCCTCCTCCTCCTCCTCTGTGCTCCCTCCTTCCATCCCAGGAGGCGCAGCAGCAGAAGCAGCAGAAGCAGCAGCAGCGTGAGTGGCAGGAGGAGGAGGTGGAGGGATTTGGTGTGTGTTTGGGGGGGGGGGGGGGTGTTCGTAGCCAAGAGGCAAACAGGTGCAGGCCCTCTGGAGTCTCTCAAATGGCAGACATTAAAAAGAGTTGAGGGAGGAGGTGGGGGTGGGGGGGACAGGGGAAGATGAAAACATCCCCCAGGATGAGCTGGGCCACAGAGTTCTGACACATTTTTCTCCCTCTGTCTTTTTGTGGATTTGCCAAAAAATAAAAGCTTTTTCCATCCTTTTTACTTTTTTAGTCGCACTGCACCACCTTCTACCGCCTTCCACCGCCTTCCACCGCCTTCCACCGCCTTCCACCGCCTTCCACCGCCTTCCACCGCCTTCCACCGCCTTCCACCGCCTTCCACCGCCTTCCACCGCCTTCCACCACCTTCCACCACCTTCCACCCCCTTCCACCGCCTTCCACCGCCTTCCACCGCCTTCCACCGCCTTCCACCGCCTTCCACCACCTTCCACCCCCTTCCACCGCCTTCCACCGCCTTCCACCGCCTTCTACCGCCTTCTACCGCCTTCCACCGCCTTCCACCGCCTTCCACCGCCTTCTACCGCCTTCCACCGCCTTCCACCGCCTTCCACCGCCTTCCACCGCCTTCCACCGCCTTCCACCGCCTTCCACCGCCTTCCACCGCCTTCCACCGCCTTCCACCGCCTTCCACCGCCTTCCACCGCCTTCTACCGCCTTCTACCGCCTTCAACCGCCTTCCACCGCCTTCCACCGCCTTCCACCGCCTTCCACCGCCTTCCACCGCCTTCCACCACCTTCTACCGCCTTCCACCGCCTTCCACCGCCTTCCAGCACCTTCTGTGGGTCGGTGGTTCTTGTCCACATGTCAAAGTGTCCTTGGGCAAAGACACTGAATCCTAAACCAGGGGCCGTGGCTCAGTTGGTAGTGCAGGTTGTCCAATAACCAAAGGGTTGGTGGTTTGAATCCCACTCTTCCCTGGTCATGTGCTGTTGCGTCGCCCTCACACTGGTCTATAAATGTGTACAGAGACACATGGAGCTGCTTTTGCACATTTTTGAAGATATTTTTTAACAGCTCATTAAATAATTGTGTTGTTTGAGTGCTCCACATTTTTATTGTATCATTGTATTATTTTATTGACAATTTTTTCTACAGATACATATTGATCAGAGCTGCAGGTGAATTGATCCTTATAATAATAACTGTCAGAGTTTCTCATGTGTCGCCACAGGAAACTGAATTATCCACCTCTGGTCTATACTGATCTGATATACAAGCGTCCCTCACTAGAACACACTTCACCTTCGGCCACTTTGCTGTTTCGCAGGTTTTACATGTTTTTTTTTGTTTTAAATATTTTTATTGGGTTTCGCATTAATCGTGACCATTTTGCTCCTTAATGACAGTGTGGACGCACTGTGGTGGGTGTTCGCTACTCTTCCCATACCCACCCCATTCTATCTCAACCATCATCATCATCATCATCATCATCATCATCATCATCATCATCATCACATGTATTTCAAACTTGCCAGCACAGTTTACATTTAACAAATGACAACAGGTCAGCCAAAAAAGAACACATGCTATGTTCCAATATTCATACTGTCATGACTCCACTTTCCACAGTGTTTCCACCTCATTCATTCAGTAGCAGCGTCCCACCGTTTCTAATTTGCCTTCGCCACTTCTTCAAATGTCATGTTTGTTGCAAATACACCATCACATTGAGTACGTAAAAAAAACAAAAGTAACCCAAACTGCAGATACTATCTTGAATCATATACTCTTTAGGTGGAGGGGGGGGGGTTAGCGAGGATGCGTCTTGGAATGTTGGAAGTGACAGATGAGATTATCCGACAGTTGGTAGAGGAGTGTATCTTTGTGATCGGGATAACGTTGGAGAAAAGGTCGACGGTAGTTTGAGATAACTCATCATTTTTAAAAGTTAAATAGATATTCACCAAATATTGACAGTTAACGTTATGTAACATAATAGTTAAACTTCATTGTGCACGGTGCCAACTAAGCTAATTTATAAAATAGCATGAAGCTAATATCGACACAAGATAATGCTGACTCTATTGTCAGGTGAATTTATGGAAGTATTTCTCAAAAAAGACAAAAACATCTGACAAGGAAGAGCGTAGACAGGTATCATTAACCTTTTACTAAGTTATTGTAGCTTGTCATCAGTTATGTTCACATTCCTAATTAAACACCAGTGGAAAATTATCGTTAATGTTTTATCTAATCATAGTCTGGATGTTGCGCATGTGCAGTCGCCTTGGTCGGATGATTTGACAGAAAACAGGATCTGATTCTGCCTGCAGCATTTACAGGAAATTACGTCAGATACCGCGAAAAATAAATCTTTTTTTCTTTCAAAATAGATGCTATTTTTTTATAATGTTCTTCATGAAGAAGACACCCCCACCCCCCCACCCCCCACCCCCCACTCTCCTCTCTTCCGTGTCTCCTGTTTCAGCTTTGACAAATTTACATAAATGTTCCGTCACTAACAGTGTGTTTGTCAAGTGTCTGTATGTTTGACAGTATTCTCCTACGACTAAACCCACAATGTCGACCAAATGTTCTGCACCTGTGGCCAAACAGGAAGAGGAGAACCACCGCACAAAATGCTAGTTTCATTCTATAAAACTGTACTTGTTTTTTTTAATCTACAAAGGTCTGAAGTTTGACAGTGATTAAACAAGAGAAATGTGAGAAAATATTCATGTCTGTCTGAGAAACAGTGTATAAAGTGAGGTTTGAAGGGTTTTACAGCCTTAAAATATATAGAATAAAGTCTATAAGGTGAGTTTTAAGGAGTTTTAAAGCCTTAAAATATATAAAACACACAGCTCAGTGAAACCCTTTAAAGGTGTCATTCCACTGAAAATCACTTTCCACCTTTGTCCTTTTGGAATCTGATGGGTCACCCAGAGTTACCATAGTGATGGGTCACCCAGAGTTACCATAGTGATGGGTCACCCAGAGTTACCATGGTGATGGGTCACCCAGAGTTACCATGGTGATGGGTCACCCAGAGTTACCAACACATGCTGTGATTGCTACAGGTCTGTCCCCTCCACTGATGGATTTACCATCATTCATAAAAAACAACAGAGAAAAACTCTGTCCACTACACCTCACCAGGACATTGGCCTCACCCACCTGGGGTTAAGCCCCTGCCCCATTGCAGCAAATCTAAAGTGGCTTTAGTAGCTGCTGCACAAACTGTAAAAAAAAAATGCAGGTTTTGTTCCCTGCACGTTTTGGACAGATTGGACAGAACGGCTGCTTAACCCTTTAAAGGTGTCATTCCACTGAAAACAACTTTTCCACTTTTGTCCTTTTGGAATCTGATGGGTCACCCAGAGTTACCATGGTGATGGCTCACCCAGAGTTACCGTGGTGATGGGTCACCCAGAGTTACCATGGTGATGGCTCACCCAGAGTTACTAACATGCTGCATTTGCTGCAGGTGTGTCCCCTAGACTGATGGATTTACCATCATTCATAGAAAACAACAGAGAAACCAGACACTCAGAAAAAGTCTGTCCACTACACGTCACCAGGACTTGGCCCTACCCACCTGGGGTTAAACCCCTCCCCCATTGCAGCCAATCTGCAGTAGCATTAGCATTAGCATCTACTAGAGCAGACGGCGCCACAGTAGCTGCTGCACAAACTGTAAAAATAAGTATAATAAAGACTGTTTTTTTACTGCACGTTTTCAAAACAAATGACGTCACCAAACCTAGCTGGATGTTACTCTGGGATGGTAAACACACACAGAGCCAGAGGGGAGATGGGGAGTGTTCCTTCACACATTCTGAGCCAATCACAGACGCCTCATCAGCGCGTCATGGACATGTATGAGGAAGTAGAAGTAAACTGTGTTGTTCCACCTCCAGTCATTTTTCTACCGTGAAAAAAACAACTGGAAACAAAACAATCTGAACGTTTTTATAAATAGAACCAACACACAATGAATTCAATAACAATGAAGAACAACAATATTAATAAATAAGCATAGAATGAGTCCTTTTCAGTCAGTTCTAATCTTTCTTGTAGAGCTGTGCTGTGTTATCAAAATAGTTGATAGTCTTTTTTTTAGACACAAAATTGCAGGTAAGGTCGATTTTTTTTTTCATGTTATTAACTTTTCCAGAGTCTATTTTACATAAACAATCCTCATCATGTGTCAGAAATACTTTGATTTTACTGATTTTTTTAAAAATATACTGAACCAAACAGTAGAGATGATAGTAAAGGGTCATGAAATGCTAATGCTAATGCTAACCACTAATGATACAAACACAAAGTTAATACATTTAATTTGAACCAAGACACAAATTATGTTAAGACTAGTGAAGGAGTAATGTTTGAGTTTTAATGATTTAGTTCCATTTAGGGTCAGTAAAAAAAAAAAAAATCCATGTTTTATGTTATAATCGTCCCTGTGAGGTGGAAAAAGTAAGAAATTATAATTTTTTTATTGTGTCTAAGTGTGTATAAGTGTCTCTTTACAATGAATGTGTAAAAGTCTGAACCAGTACTTTATCTTTCATAAAAATTTATAAAAACTTAAATACAAAAAAAGAACAAACACACACACACACACACATATACAAACACACACATACACACACACACATACACATTTATACACACACACATATATACACACACCTGCTCTTTAGAATTCCCCTCTAAAATGGGGGGGGTTACTTGGAACTGGTCTCTCAACAGTGTATATATACAAGAATAGTTGTGTAAAGCAGTCGTGACTGTGGCTGTTCCAGTGTGTGTGAGTGTGTAGACAACCACCCACATGGCCGTGACATACCCAGGCTGACAGCCCCCCCCCCCCTCCTCCCGGAAAGCCCCGGTCCTTTCTTTCTTTAGCGGCACTGACGCAGAACTGGGGGTGAGCTCCCACTGCTTCCGGCAACACTTCCTGCAGCACGGGGGAGGGCTCTCCGAAACAAAAACACCAAGCTAAACACACCCCTGGCAGCCCACGTTAGGAGCCGCTCAAAGGAAGGTCGCTCCGACACGCGCATGCACAGACGCTAAGCGCTAACACACACTGGTGGGGGACGTAGCACAGGCAACAGTCCTGTGTGTGGTCAGCCATGGAAAAAAGTCTCTCATAAAAGTCCCACTAAAAGCACCTCTATGAATATCGCCTCCCACGCTTTCTGTCTGACAGTCAGGCAGCCAAGAAATATATCTGGCTTTCACATTTATACACACACACACACACACTATAAAAACACATATATACAGATTGACCAAGTTATTAGACGACTACAAGCAAAATATACAGCAAACGCAAAAAAAACAAAGAGCGTCTGTTTTTATATAATCGAACTAGAGCTGTCAAATGATTCTAGGTTTTTAATCAGATTAATCACAGGGTTGATTTGGATTCATTTGGATTAATCATGATTAAAACACTATGTCGGTTAAAGGCTCAAAATTTCCACAAAATATACAAAAAATAAACTAAGAAACATACAATACAGATTAAAACATACACAAAACATGTTAAAATCTACTCAAATTCACCAAAAACTTAACACAAAAATGTGATGAAAAATTAAAAGTATGTTTTATCTAGAGCTGTCAGATGATTAAAAGTTTTAATCAGATTAATCACAATGGTTGATTTGGATTAATTTGGATTAATCATGATAAAATCATGACAAATATTGGTCGACTGTTCGATTATTACATTTGTTTGATTGTTATATTTGTGTTTTTAACAGAAAACACATTTTACACATTTTAGATCCTTATATTTTTAGTTACCAGTTGATGTTGGTGGTTTGCATGTTCTCTCATGTGGGTTTTTCTCCAGTTTCCTCCCACCATCCAAACACATGCACTGATAAGTTAACTGGTTTACTAGTTAACTGGTTTACTAGTTAACTGGTTAACTGGTTAATCTACATTGCCCATAATTGTGAATGTGTCAGTGATTGTTTGTCTATATATGTTCAGTCCTGAGATGAACTGGAGACTCATACAGGGTGACCTCTGACCCCGCTTTCACCTGCTGGAGCTGGATTAGGCCCCCAGTGACCCCTGTGACCCTAGTGAGGATAAAGTGGGTTCAGCTGATGAGCAATGACAAGCAGTTGATGTTTGAACAAATCCAGAATTCTCTTGCGAAATTAATTTCTGACTTTTAAATGAGCTGTTGTTGGAAAACAGGACCAAAAATAATAATTATTTTTTGTTTTTTTTTGTCCTTGTCTTATATCCTGAAAGGTGCATCGCTCTACCACTGGTTCCAACACACACACACACACACACACACACACACACACACACACACACACACACTCATTTCCATGTCTCATGAGGACCAAGTTTGTAATCAAGTAGCCATTGGGTAGTGAGTGTAAATATATACAGTATATATATAAAATGAAATAAATTATTTAAAAATACATAAAAAAATAAATATTTTAAAAAATAAACTAATCTTAAAACCTTTGGAAAATGTTTGGCTTAGCACCTGTTTCTATTTTGCTAGTGGGGAACTTTATTCATATTTAACCTTTGTGGGGACCTGAATTTTGGTCCCTATAGTGTCAGAGGTCCCCATGGTGTGACTGTGTGAACATATCAATGTCCCCATAAACACAGGAATACAAGCACACACACACACACACACACACACACACTGGTTTCCATGTCTCATGAGGACTACGTTTGTAATCAAGTAGCCAAACAATACATGTTTCACTTTGCACCTGTTTCCCTCATGCTTTACGGTAACAAACAAAAACAAAAAAACAAAAACGTGTATTTATAGGGCCACACCATTTTTATTTTACTAGTGGGGACCTTTATTTATATTTAACCATTGTGGGGACCTGAATTTTGGTCCTCATAGTGTGACTGTGTAAACATATAAATGTCCCCATAAAGGTAGAAATACTAGCACAAACACACACACACACACACACACACACACACACACACACAGCGGTAGCCGCCCGTGACATTCCTGCAGCTGCGGCGCTCTCTCTCCCTCGCACGCGCCCCCCCAGCGTTCTCCCTGGGGGACGAATGCCTAATGAGTCACGCGCCTGTCTGCCGTTACCTCGCAGCGTGTGTGCGTGTGTGTGTGCGTGTGTGTGTGCGTGTGTGTGTGTGTGTGTGTGTGTGGAGGCGGGATGGCGGGCCGACTTGGCGCGAGCGCTGGGGGAAAAGGGGGAGGGGGGTGGAGACGACAGAGAAGGAGACAGGGAAAAGAAAAGACGCACATGGGGGGGGGGGGGGGGGGGGGGTCATTACAGGCTCACATAAGAGCTCTGAAACGACGCCAAAACAAACTATTTGTTCCTTTGTGTTTGAGTGGATTTAAAAACTAAAAAACTCACAAATCTTTACTGTGTTTAGTTTTTATTCCTTATACGCCCCCCCCCCCCCTGAAAAACAGAAAAGCAGCCATCCACAGGTGCACCTCCAGAGCAGGTTAAAGTCAATGTGGTGCCCTACACGAACACCCTAGATGAACACCCCAGACGAACACCCTAGAAGAACACCCTAGATGAACACCCTAGACGAACACCCTAGACGAACACCCTAGATGAACACCCCAGACGAACACCCTAGAAGAACACCCTAGAAGAACACCCTAGACGAACACCCTAGAAGAACACTCTAGACGGACACCCTAGACGAACACCCTAGACGAACACCCTAGACGAACACCCTAGATGAACACCCTAGACAAACACCCTAGACGAACACCCTAGAAGAACACCCTAGACGAACACCCTAGAAGAACACCTTAGACGAACACCCTAGAAGAACACCCTAGAAGAACACCCTAGAAGGACACCCTAGAAGAACACCCTGGGAGAACACCCTAGACGAACACACTAGAAGAACACCCTAGACGAACACCCTAGAAGAACACCCTAGACGAACACCCTAGGAGAACACCCTAGACGAACACACTAGAACAACACCCTAGACGAACACCCTAGACCCTAGACACCCTAAATGTTCAGATAAAAAGTCAGATTCCCACTCACTAAATATATGAGGCGCTCTGTGGTTTTTGGAGAAAAATTAAATTCTTTTAAGTGTCACCTTATAGTCTTAATATTCTAATTCTGTGAGACTTGATCCCCCCCCTAGACATCTGGTGCCCTCTGTGACCGCCTGGTCTGCCTCTGCCTATCTGTGCCCTGTGCTCCTCTGATGGATGATGACACATAAATATGTTCTTTTGTCCGATTTTGTGGAATTCAGATTGCAAATGTCCTGGGATAACCTGATTACTGGGAATAATATGATTAAAGGTAAGAGTTTGATTCAACTGTTTCCATGGTTACAGTCACCAGATTTCACCAGGAACATAATAATAATAATAATAATAATAATAATAATAATAATAATAATAATAATAATAATAATAATAATAATAACAACAATAATAGTAATAATAATAATAATAATAATAATAATAATAATAATAATAATAATAATAATAATAATAATAATAATAATAATAATAATAACGTTGAAACTTATTATTACGTTTGTGGGAAAGTTATTACATTTATAAGATTAGTAAGTTAAAAACTGCTAATTTTTATTAGATTTGTGGGAAAATAATTACGTTTGTTGGATTATTACCTTTGAATTGTTTAATAGTCAGGGTAACGTCTGTCAGGATGTGTAGCAGGCTGTAGAAAACACACATTAATACGACAAAAATAAAAGGAAAATGGTCTTAGAGTTGGTGTTTACTCCTTTTTTCTTTGATGAACTGACGGAGGCGTCTTCCTACGATCCCTATTATGTTCGCTGTGTCATAAAAGCGTGTTTGTTGTCGTCCTAAAGCGATGTGTGCGTTTGTTTTTCTACCGCCATTACTGGCCTGGACACTTTTTTTACAAACACCCATTTGCATCCGCTGTGTTCTCCAACGACCTTTTCTGCCGAATGTGAGAAATCAAAACAGTCCGAGGAATCAAACGAACGCACGCTGTGTCGGTACAGGCCACGAAAACACTGACGAGCGACATTCATATCACGTCATTAATGTGTTATCTGAAAAGGAAAAAAAATATCTTCAAAAGTATCGCAGATGAATGAACTGCAGAAATACGAAGGAAAACAAAACTTCTGTCACACGTTCATTCAGGAACTTTTCCAGAAATAATAAAAGGCCTCGACTTGAATATTTGTGTTTCTGTTGTTATTTTATTCATAGTAATGGTTCAGTGAAAACACATTTGTTATTAGACAGGCGCCTGCGGTCACCCACGGTCATCCACACATAGATTATTAAGATAAAAACTGCAAATATTTTATCACGTTTGTGGGAAAGTCATTACATTTTTTAGGATTATTAAACTAAAAGCTGCAAATCTGTATTAAATTTGTGGGAAAGTTGTTATATTTGTTGGATTATTATGTTAAAAACTGCAAATTATTATAAAATTTTACCTATCTTCAAAAGTATTGCAGATGAATGAACTGCAGAAATATGAAGGAAAACACAAAACTTCTGCCACACGTTCATTCAGGAACTTTTCCGGAAATAATAAAAAGCCTCGACTTGAATATTTATGTTTATTTTTTTATTTTTTCTTCATAGTAACGGTTCAGTGAAAACACGTCTGTTATTAGAGTCGATTCTGTCAAACAGTGATGCGAGGCTTGGCCTGAAGTGAGTGGGCGCCTGCCCCCACGGTCACCCACGGTCACCCACGGTCACCCACGGTCACCCACGTTCACCCACGGTCACCCACGGTCACCCACGGTCACCCACGGTCACCCACGGTCACCCACAGTCACCCACAGTCACCCACGGTCACCCACAGTCACCCACAGTCACCCACAGTCACCCACAGTCACCCACGGTCACCCACGGTCACCCACAGTCACCCACAGTCACCCACAGTCACCCACAGTCACCCACGGCCACCCACAGTTACCCACGGTCACCCACGGTCACCCACAGTCACCCACAGTCACCCACGGTCACCCACAGTCACCCACAGTCACCCACAGTCACCCACAGTCACCCACAGTCA
>CM035789.1:46786572-46794860 GCA_020466265.1 Siphamia tubifer | reverse complement strand
GAAGAGGAGGAGGAAGAGGAGGAGGAAGAGGAGGAGGAAGAGGAGGAGGAGAGGAGGGAGGAGAGGGGAGGAAGAGGAGGAGGAAGAGGAGGAGGAGGGGGAGGGGGGGGGGGGGGGGGAGGAAGGGGAGGGGGGGGAGAGGAGGAGGAGGAATAGGAGGAGGAGAGCACAGCCTTTCTGTGGAGACGGATGGACACGGAAATGAATCGTTAAAAATGAAAATTATATATATATATATATGTATAAAAATAAAATACACTTAAATGTAATACAATTATAATTAAAAACATTTTAAAAAGTAAATCAAAAAGACAAATAAATATGTAAATTATAAATAAATTAACAAAAAATAGATCAAAATAAGTCAATAAAAATGTAATAAAAAAATAAACTAGTATACAAGTATACAATATACAAATACATAGTTTTTTCTAGAAGTCCCCATAAAGCATGAGGGAAACGGGTGCAAAACAAAATATGTATTTTTTTTAAAGGTTTGAAGACGTTTACTTTATTTCATTATTATTTATTTTTTCTGTAATTTTTATATATTTTTATATAAGTAGATTTTATTTACTTTTATTTATTCATTTTTTAATTATTCATTAATTATTATTTTTTTAAATTTAGCTTAGTTTTCAAATTTTTGTTACTTCCTCATGAAACATTAAGTGTGTGTGTGTGTGTGTGTGTGTGTGTTAGTGTGTGTGTTAGTGTGTGTGTTAGTGTGTGTGTTAGTGTGTGTGTTAGTGTGTGTGTTAGTGTGTGTGTTAGTGTTGCACACGGCTCCATCTACTGGTTAATCAACCACTGCACTTTTCAGTCAGAAATGAGCTGCTGTTTTATGTCACTGATGATCCTGTATGTGTGTGTGTGTGTGTGTGTGTGTGTGTGTGTGTGTGTGTGTGTGTGTGTGTGTGTGTGTGTGTGTGTGTGTGTGTATGTATGTGTGTGTGTGTGTACGTGTGTGTGTGTGTGTCTGTGTGTGTGTGTATGTATGTGTGTGTGTGTATGTGTTTCTGTGTGTATGTATGTGTGTGTGTCTGTGTGTGTGTGTGTGTGTGTGTGACTTTCATCAGAGTCACAACTGTTTAACATCTAGAATCTTCAGTTTTTCTTTGGTCGTCTTCAACAGTTTTATTTTTCCTCATAAATGACACTTCTATAAACTCCTCCCACTTTAAATCTGTTCATATAATGATGATAAATACAGTTTATTCATGTTATTATCGACCTTTCATTGTATTTATTTAATGTGTGTATGTATTTATTTTGGGTGTAAACGGGGACTGTGTGTTACTTCAGTAAATTTGGCCTTTGTTCCTCTTCACCAAAGCTGAGTATGTAAACAATCTGTGGTTATGTAACCTACTGTACATGGCATGGAAACTAAACTACACATACACACACATACACACATACACATACACACACACACATACACACACACACACACACACACACACACACACACACACAGACACACACACACACACACACACATACACACACAGACACACACACACACAGACACACACATACACACACACACACACAGACACACACACACACAGACACACACACACACACACAGACACACACACACACATACACACACAGACACACACAGATCCATGTCTGGTTTTACGTCTCACATGTTTCCTTCCACTGTGTCCAGAACTGTTTGTATGAGTCGTCCTGTTCCCTCTCACTCTTCCTTCCCTCTTACTCTTCCTTCCCTCTCACTCTTCCTTCCCTCTCACTCTTCCCTCCCTTCTCACTCTTCCTTCCCTCTCACTCTTCCTCCCCTCTCACTCTTCTTTCCCTCTCACTCTTCTTTCCCTCTCACTCTTCTTTCCCTCTCACTCTTCCTTCCCTCTCACTCTTCCTTCCCTCTCACTCTTCCTTCCCTCTCACTCTTCTTTCCCTCTCACTCTTCCTTCCCTCTCACTCTTCTTTCCCTCTCACTCTTCCTTTCCCTCTCACTCTTCCTTCCCTCTCACTCTTCCTTCCCTCTCACTCTTCCTTCCCTCTCACTCTTCCTTCCCTCTCACTCTTCCTTCCCTCTCACTCTTCCTCCCTTCTCACTCTTCCTTCCCTCTCACTCTTCTTTCCCTCTCACTCTTCCTTCCCTCTCACTCTTCCTTCCCTCTCACTCTTCCTCCCTTCTCACTCTTCCTCCCTTCTCACTCTTCCTTCCCTCTCACTCTTCTTTCCCTCTCACTCTTCCTTCCCTCTCACTCTTCCTCCCTTCTCACTCTTCCTCCCTTCTCACTCTTCCTTCCCTCTCACTCTTCCTTCCCTCTCACTCTTCCTCCCTTCTCACTCTTCCTCCCTTCTCACTCTTCCTTCCCTCTCACTCTTCCTCCCTTCTCACTCTTCCTTCCCTCTCACTCTTCCTTCCCTCTCACTCTTCTTTCCCTCTCACTCTTCTTTCCCTCTCACTCTTCTTTCCCTCTCACTCTTCCTTCCCTCTCACTCTTCCTTCCCTCTCACTCTTCCTTCCCTCTCACTCTTCCTTCCCTCGCACTCTTCCTTCCCTCTCACTCTACCAGACTCTTCACTTCCAGTTTCAGATAAAATATTTCACCTCTAAGAATAAATGGTCAGTTTTTTTTCTCGTCCAGACAAAGTCGTGATGATCTATTTTCATCACACTTCGTCCGTCGTCGATTGTCGTCGTCCACAATTCACTAAAATCTCTCCTCCCTCAATTCTCAATGGATTTAAATTCTGATTGATTCATTAGAAAGTAATTGATCCAATATTATTTTTTCTTGGTACCATTGAACATCTTTAACCACAGTAACATGTCATTACCCGGTTAGGGGTCAAAGGTCAGGGCTAGTCAGACGTTACCCCAGAAGAGCTTTGGGGGCTTCCTATACCATTCAACTGTTTTAAAAACATACACTGGGATTGATTTATTGATCATGTATCGAATGACTATCTTTGGTTGATAACAGCTGTGAGGACATGATGAGCACAGAGACAATGGAGTCATAACCTGGACTGAGTGTTTACCTCTGTCTGTCTGTCTGTGTGACTGTCTGTCTGCCCGTGTGTCTGTCTGTGTGACTGTCTGTCTGCCCGTGTGTCTGTCTGTCTGCCCGTGTGTCTGTCTGTGTGTCTGTCTGTCTGTCTGTCTGTCAGCAGGATTACGCAAAATGTTCTGAATGGATTTTGATGAAACTTTCAGGAGTGATAGATTTTGAGCAATTAAGGTCAAAGGTCAAGGTCACACTAAAGGTCACCAGCTAAAACACATCAGTGGTAATATCTCAGGTGTTTTTCATTCACATGGTCTGACCTTTGACCCCTAACCTTCAGACATCAGATGAGTCAACAACTATGGCTCCATCACGTCACGTGTGAATAAAAAACCAAACTGTTGTCTGTGACTGCCTTGTTGTTGTAGTTGTTGTTGTTGTTGTTTTCCATTGGGGGGTGGGGGGTACATTAAGCCTGTTGGAGCTGTGTTAAGAAGAGATGAAGAGCAGGCGTCTGTTCAGATGTTTTGTCTTTTTCAACTAATAGGTTTGATTTAGTTTGTTCTTCATGTTTAAATTATTATTATTTTTTATTTTATTTTTGTCCAGTTCTTGTTCTTGTTTTTTTTTTTGTTTCTTCCACCAAGGAGGTATTAAATGTCAGTCTGTTAGTTTGTCTGTTTGTCTGTCAGCAGGATTACGCAAACATTTCTGCACAGCTTTTGATAACATCTTCAGGATGTGTTGGGAGTGTCACAAGGAACAAATAATTAAATGTTGGATTCAGGTTCTGGATCACTTTGAAATGTATTCTCCATTTACCGCAATGGAAAAGTTCACAGTGATCCAGAATCTTTTCCGGATCACCACCAAAATGTAATTTTTTTTCCTTGTGACACGAACAACACATCCTGAAGATGTTATCAAAAGCTGTTCAGAACTTTTTGTGTAATCCTGCTGACAGACAGACAGACACACAGACAGACTCTAATGTAATCCCTCCTTGGTGGACCTCTTCATTGGAATGGGGGAGGGTCTGCCTTGGTGGAGGTTTGAGTTCTTTTCTAGTTGTTGTTATCATGGTTGATGTTTGTAATGTTCATAATTGTCTTGTTTTTTTTTTTTTAGCTAATTAGCTTTAGCACTAAAAGGAGCTAGGCTAACATTCTACTGTAAAGGATGAAGGACAGGACAGGGTTAACATTTAAATAAATACATAACTATAATAAAAGAAAAAATCTCTCTCTCCCCTCTCTCTTTATACATATATATATATATATATATATATATATATATATATATATATATATATATATATATATATATATATATATATATATATATAAAGTAAATAAATATTTAATGTCTCAATGATGAAATGCAGTAAATAATTTTCTAGTGAGACAATTCTGAGGGAAAATTCCAACCAAACCATGTGTGACACTAGCACTGAATCCTGATCCTGGGTTGAAAAGTCCAGTCCGGGTTTTCCAGGCGTCCTCTGAGCAGAGGCTCTCTAGCAGAAAGATCACATGTAAAGCCTTCCCCTTTGTAGTGGAAGAGCACAGAGTGACAAGCTATTTCTGCTTGTAAAAAAAACAGAAGAAGAAGAAGAGTAAAAATAAAAAGCCATGTATCGTCACAGACGCTGTGGATTTTCTTCTTAATTTTTGCTCTTTTTTTTTACCTGGGTGTGGATGTAAAGATCTGTGCCGGAGCTTCTTCCCAGAGGACTTTTCTCTGCTTTTCGCTGGAGTTACTTGGTTGGAAACGCTTGGTTAGATCACACTGACGAACGGGGCTCGCCTCTGGAACAAGAAAGTAAATGTGTTGCTCGTCTGCTTGGCTGCTTCTGAATGTTTTTGTGTTTTTACTGGCGGTCTGCGGCTCTGAAAGGAGAACACGTCCCTTTAGGTTGTTCTGATTCTGCCTTTTTTGGTTTTTTCTTCTTGGTGTTTATTCCTTTTCTGCTGTCGGTTGTTTTTGTGGGGACTGAGGTGAGGTGTCGCGTCCACATTTGGTTCATGTCACAGCACAAATCTGTCACTGTGCTTTTCTACCTCCTATTATTATCATTATTACTAATAGATTTTAATTAACTCATTATTATACGTGTGTTTTCAATACGTTTTTCATGTTTTTTGTATAAATGTGTTTAACTACAGCTGATGTTATTACTTTCTATTACTTTGTACATATTAAACTGTGGCTGCCTGATACCACAGCTTCCTTCTTATCTTATTTTATTGAATTTTAACTTGTTTTAAATAGTTTTTTGCCACATAGAGGAGAGGGAAAGAAATGTCATCTATGCTATATGCTCAATATTTAACCCAGTAAGGACACATATACATGATTTTACATTAAATAACTGTCTTAAATGGAAATTACATGGAATTGATGCGATATTTTTTCATATATATATATATATATATATATATATATATATATATATATATATTAGATTTTAATAGTATTTTTGAAGTAAAACTGCCAAACTCTTGTTCAATACAGTGGCTAAAAAATCCATTGGTGTCTGTCAGGAGGATATATAAATATAAATATATATAATAAATAAATGCAGACTTGATAATAAAGCTTCTGACTAGACTTGACGTGATAAATGCCAGATTGTTGAGACAGAAATAGAAAGTGTTCACCACCGTTCACGTTTCTTCCAACTCTCTACTTCTGCTTTTTTTTCCACTTTTATTCCTGACTTTAGTCGTTGTGTGATTATTTTACACTTTTTTTTGTTTTTGTCTTGGACAGTTGTTGTTTTTTTTTTCTCCACATGAAAAGACAAACCTAATCTTAATCTTCAGCATCTTCATCCTCCTTTCCTTGTCATTTCTTTTCTCATTTTCAGATTTTTCGCCCTGACAACGACTGCAGAGATTTTTATTTTAAAACACACACAGACTAGTGAAATAAAAAACAATCATATGTTTATATATTTATTATATTTAGAGTCATAGCAACCAGTTACTTTATGTGGTTAATGTTTAACTTGACTTCACATTTACTAACTGCTCTGGGTTTTCTCTCTCTCTCTCTCTGTGTGAAAAATTGCAGAAACGTTTCATTAAAGGATTGAGACAGTTCGGCAAAAACTTCTTCAGGATCCGGAAAGAGCTTCTGCCGAACAAGGAAACGGTAAGATTTGTTTATTTCTGTACTCGCTGTAAAAGCTGTTAACCCCCCCCCCCCCCCCACACACACACACACACACACACACACACACCACCAACAACAACACACACGTCATATGTTTTTATGGCATTGAAAGCTGTTTATATATATATATATATATATATATATATATATATATATATATATATATATATATATATATATATATATATATATATGGTACATGTGGTTCCTTTTTTATTGTAACTTAAACAGAAAGTGTTCAAACATTTTCTGATATTTTTGATATTTTTAACGTGGCTGGTTTTTAACCTGAGGCTTTTATTGATAAGAAGTTCGTCTACTGCCAACAACTGAGCTGTACTTTTATCACAACTCACTTCAGGCTGTCTGGAAACACACACACACACACACACACACACACACACACACACACACACACACACACATAATGGTTTTACATGTCTCATGACGACCAAGTTTGTAATTAAGTAGTCATTGGGTATTGAGTGTAAATATCTTTATGTTTTAATAAAATAAGATAAATAATAATAATAATAATGAATTAGAAAATTAATGAATAAATAATAATTAAAAAATAAACTAAATACAAATAATTAATAATATTTAAAAAATAAATAAATACAAAATGAAAACATACACACAAAAATAAATACTTAAAAAAAAAATACATAAAATTAAATATGTAAAAAAATAATTATAATTAAAACTGCAAGCAGTCTCAAAGGCCTTCGCCCTCCCTCGCGACCCGCCTCCCCATGCGACGTCCGAGTCAAATTTGAGCCAAATCTGTGTTCGTATGCTCGATCTACAGCCATTTGAGTAAAGGCGATGCTGTAGGGGGCGTTATAGAGCAAAATGAGAATGTCTTTAGATGAATGGATGTAGACCTGGGAGACAGACGTTTGTGTTCGTATGTCCGAGCTGAAGCAGTTTTTGTTGTGGTAATTTTCCCAAAATGTTTGCAAGATTTGCGACAGCGTAGCACAAAAACGATGCAACTTTTCCAAATAAATTGGATAACTTTTAAAGTTCCACTTGTCTAGATCGTGTTCATGGATTTTGAGCTCATTTTACCCAACGGCCAAGGAGGAGATAGAAAAATTCCAATGACAGCGAAAATGACGACTCAAAATTTTCAGAATTTCAATCCAAGATGGCGGACTTCCTGTTGGTTTATGGGCGTGGTCATCATTGGGTTTTTTGTTCTTCATCATATGACGAACACTTGTACTGATTTTCGTAGCTCTAACTTCACTAGGGTGTGATCTGGCCTAATAAAAACTATTTCACCTTTTCTAGGTGGCGCTGTAGACACATTTCTTTACCGACTTTTACGAAACTATAAATACTTGCAATTTTTCACACTTCTGAGGTGTGTGCAAAAATTTGGGGAGTTTTTGTGCATGTTCAGGGGGTCAAATTAGAGCTCAAAGAGCTGACGAAAGAAAAAGAAAGAAAGAAAAATTTAGAAACCAAGCAAGAACAATATAGTGGTTTTCTGACCCCCCCGAACTCGCCCCCAAATAAAATCTTTTGACTTTCCCCATGTCCCTAGGGGGTCAGAGGTCACATTTGACACACTTTCACTCATGTCAGTGACCCTGGGTGGCCCTGGCCCATAGACTCCCATTCATTCTGAGCAGAAGCAAGTATGTGGTGTGTGCGTGTGACGAGCACATGCTCGGACACGGCTCGCTACCGTGAGTGTGTGGTGCGAGTCGTCCCTGGCGAACGCGCCCCTGGCATATTTCGTCACCTGGCCATCACAGCAGACTCAATAGGCCTTGTGCCGACGTTGTCCGCGGCGAAGGCCTAATAAATAAGATTTAAAAATACAAAATGAAAAAAATTTATAATTTTAAAAGACTGCATAAAATACATTTAAAAATATTAAACACATCTTCAAACCTTTGAAAAATACATGTCTTGATTTCACCCCCCCCCCCTTTAGTCCCCTTTATGGGGACTTACTGAAAAAAAATATTTATCAGACCACATCATTTGTATTTTAATAGTGGGGACCTTTATTTATATTTAACCCTTGTGGGGACCTGGATTTTGGTCCCCATAGTGTCAGAGGTCCCCACGGTGTTTCTGTGTAAACATATTAATGTCCCCATA